>LS834145.1:492385-547879 GCA_900490955.1 Micoletzkya japonica
CCTCAGGGACCTCCCGGCCCCGATGGACGCCCCGGAAACCCTGGACGCGACGGAGCCCCCGGACAGCCCGGAGCCCCCGGAAACGATGGACAGCCCGGAAACGCTGGAGCTCCCGGAGCCCGCGGAAACGATGGAGGAAACGGAGGAAAGGGATCTTGCGACCACTGCCCCCCTCCCCGCACTGCTCCCGGATATTAGATACTCAATTTTCCCTTTTCTGTATCTCACACTTTCTTCTCGACGAGAGAATAAACCTTTTCCATAATGTGCATGAGAGCTTTAATCCACTGTGAATAACTGGACACTGAGGGAGTGAAAGTGGTCGGATTTAATCTCCCTTCTTGAGATTTTCTCAGGCTTTTATATCTCGAACTTTTTGAGATAAGTTGTAGAGAAGAGTAGAGAGTGATAATCTCTCTGGTTGGGCGTTTCCATTCAAGTTGTGTCGGCTTACAATGATGGCAGAGATAGCACGTCTCACCCTCGTCCCTACACTCTGCATCCCTTTCACTTGGCTCTGCTCACTCTCGCTTGCTCTTCTCTACCCTTCCCTGTCGCTCCCTTCCCCCTTCTGCTACTTTCTCGGCAACGTTGTTGCCTTGGCATAGCCTTGGCCTCTCGATCGAGTTCACGAAGAAGAAGAAGTTTCTAGGCAGTTTATCGAGAGAGATAAGCACAATCGACTACTCATACTGTATACTTCCGAGATGATGAAAGATAGGAGGGAATGGTTGAGTGGAAGGGCTTGGTATGCAAATGAGTGATCGTAACATCAATCACAGCTCGACGGACAAGGTCTTTAGCAGAGAGACCGAAGAGCGAACTCTTCGTTCCACCTTACGTGCCGTTTCCCTTTCGATAATAACCCGGCGGATTCGTCATACTACTTGCCAGCCTTTGTTACTGTCGTTGCAGTATTGAATAGATGGAATAAGTAAATGCAATGAGAGAAGCAACTCCTCAGCTCAATCTCTTCATTGTCTCTCGTCTCTTCTGGACTGCTGACTTTTTGTTGTTCATTTCGATCTTGATGGGATCATGGCAGGAAAGGGAGAAGGGAGAACAGGGAGCGTCTGGTCTGCACTTTCATTGACATAGGAGGGAGGGATTACTGCGAAGTGGTGTGATATACAGACTTTCTGGACCATGACCATTCATGTCCCCATACACGCGTGTGGAGATCTATCCATCATGAGTACCGATAATGTACGGCAAGCTTGAGCAGTAGATGTAGTACGTAGGAGTAATGGAGTTGATGAACATGTGTAGATAGTGAGAGTGAGGGGCAATATGAATAGAAAGGGGGACTCCTTGCCTCGGATCGTCTTTGCCTGCGTATGGAAGTGTCAGTGCGATTTGGCTTGTGTTGCTCAAGACGGGGTGAGGAGGAGGAAGCACCGTTGTCCTCTCTTCTCTCTTTCTCCTTCCATTCCTCCTTTCTTTCACTCTCATGCCGTCTTGCATAAGTGTTATGCATATCGAAGGGACCTTTCTCGTTGTCTGAGTGCAGGATCCAGTGATGATACACGAGCATACTTTGCTGCTCACCTTGTCTGCCTACTCGGACTGAAATGACGTTGTCACCTCTCTCCAGTACTACCTCCAGCAATGCCTTCTTCGCTGTTTTTGCTTCGGTTCCTACAACGGGGTTACGGCTCTGACTTTTTGAGCTAGGCTTAATTACCCGCTTGCCTCTAATTCTCTTCGTTCAACCCAGCTTGGTGTGGGATGACTTTCGCAAGCAAGGCAAAGAAAGGCTGTGTGGTATGCAAGGAACGTTCGGATCGCTTATGATGGATGGAGGAGAGAGTGTCAAGGGGTGAGAAGAGAGTGATAGGGGGGTGGGACGAAAGGACCAAGTCTTATTCGACAATCCTCAGTTCAACGGTGCGCTGACTCCTTCCTTCAATGTACCTCTTTCTATCGTAAATCTTGGAGGGAGAAGGTGTGAAAGTGAGAGGAACGGCCAACCCGATCTCGGCAAAGGCAAAGCACACACCTGCCCGTTATACATAAGAGGGACCTACTGAGCCCATTATCTTTATTAGTCCTCGTAATGCCTTTTGATCATTTCACTGCCGGTAATCCTTCGCAGAACTTGTGTTGCTACGAAACTGTGGATTCTTGATTGTTGGGCTACGAACAGTTTACGGCACGTAGTATGATTTGACAGAAAGGGCACGTAGTATGATTTGGGTTAACTTGCAGTCGTGGAAGTTACCGTGGTTTTTGTAAGCGGTTACGCCAAGTCACTTCGAAAGAAAAAAAAACTACCTGGGGAGTGCTAAAACTTCTGTCGAGTATCTCCTCTAGCGATAAGTATAGTCTATCCACTCTGACCAATGAGTTTTGTGTTTGCTACGAAATTGCGGGTTGTTGATAGCAATGGGTATGATGTGAACGTGAGCGACCGATTGAGTTTCTTCTTCCCTTCTCTTGCTTCAGCTCAACCCGATAGACAAAGGAATTGCAGTGGGTGCGTCTCTCCCAACAACTCAATGTTCTCTACACGAATCGCAACTCAACTTATTAAGCCAAAAATTGTGCTGAAAAATCGTTGCTAAAGCGAGGAGTGTACGTGGGATGCGAGAGACAGATATTGAAGTATTCTCTTTATCTGGAGGGAAGGATCGCCGAGCCTTATGGGGAGGGAGATGAGAAATGGTGGGGACACATGGCAAGTAAGGACACGACAAAGGAAGACGAAGAAGGAGAGAATGAAAGCGAAGATCGGAGTGTGAGATGCAAGGAAAAGTGTCGAAAGACGAAGAGGAGGTCAACCAGTTGTACACAAGACAATATTGCTGATCTAATATCCAGGGGCGGTCCTGGGGGGAGGGCAGTGGTCGCATCCTCCTCCGTTTCCGGAAGCTCCGGGCTCTCCAGGCTGTCCATCCTGTCCGGGGGCTCCAGGTCGTCCGTCGTTTCCGGGGTTTCCAGCAGGTCCGGGAGGTCCGGGGCGGGAGTGTCCGGGGGCTCCGGGCTGTCCAGCGGGTCCAGGGGCTCCAGGCTGTCCGGGAGGTCCGGCGGGTCCAGCGGGGCCGGGAACCTCGATGACCTGTCCAGGGGCTCCAGCGTTTCCAGGTCTGCCGGGCTGTCCGTCGTTTCCGGGAGGTCCAGCGGGTCCGGGAGGTCCGGGCTGTCCACGGCCAGATGAGGGAGCTGGGTTTCCGGGGGCTCCGGGGTGTCCAGGCTGTCCCTTAGGTCCGGGTCTTCCAGCGGGTCCAGGGGGTCCGATGGGGCAGTCGAAGCAGAAGTCGGATCCTCCAGATTCGGGTCCTCCAGCGGCGTCCTGTCCAGGTCGTCCGTCCTGCAATATAGTCGTCATGGATGATTCCTTTGGTTAGTGAAAGTCACTTTCTCTGTAGTAGTACCCTATTTATACCTGTCCGGGGTGTCCGTCGTTTCCGGGGCGTCCATCTTGTCCGGGAGGTCCAGGGGGTCCGGCGTTTCCAACTCCGCACGAGCAGCACGATCCTGCAAGGGAGGGTTAGTGAGGTATCCGATAGACGGAGGGGTGTACCTCCAGAAGCAGCTCCGAAGCTCTGGATGGGAGCATCGTCGTATCCTCCAGCAGAGTACGAAGTCGCTCCTCGGGCCTTAGCACGACGGACAGCAGAGGTCGATCCCCATGAGCGGTGAACGGCCTGAAGAGGAGAAAGTGAGGAGAGAAGGGAAGGTGGAGGAGACAGGAGGACAATCGGATACTCACCTCACGCTTCAGACGTCCCTGCACTCCCTTGATCTGCTCGTACTGCAAGGAAAGGATTTGCATGAACTGTATGATGAATTGCGAGCGTTAGGGATTGAAGATGAAAAGTAACGAGAGTAAACTAGTCCTTCTCTTGAGACGAGAGGCCCGACCGAGAAAGAAGTGAAGGGAGCAAAACATGAGTAAAGGTTCCCGTTTTTACTGGTAGAGTGTCGTATCGTTCTAATTTGGAATGAGAGGGGGTAAACTAGGGCATAAATGAACCCCTATTGCCTATGGACGGAGTGTTGTTGGGTGCGCGCAAAACTAGACCATGGCAGTAAGTCATTCGAACAGCAGAGAACGTTTACAGTCACTTTGGACTAGGACAGGAGGAAAGAACAGTTGCGAATAGCTGCATATCAATCAGTACTTGTGAACAATCTAGATATGGAGAGTAAAGGAAGATGCAACTTACTCTGCCGTACTCGCTCCACAGACCATCTGTGCGGTGCTTGCAGAAGTCTACCTCCTGTTGAAGGGTCGACTGGATGTGCTGCAAAGAGATGACTGGTTAGTCAGTGACTACAGTATGATAAGGAAGAGAGGGGAAGTGTGTACCTGCATGTAGTTGTACAGCATGGGGACAGCGATGATGGCCGTGAGGGTGGCGACCGTCGACACGGCAATGCCGAAGAAGGCCAATCGACGGAGCGAATCCGCACGGGCCATCGCTTCCTTCTCCCCGGACATGTCGATTTCTCCCCTACAAGACTCACTATGTCTCTTGGAAGGAGTTGCGCATACCGCGAGGGGACTCATGTTGAAAAGAATGAGAGGGGAAGGGTATGAGACCGGTAGGAACGGAAGGGGAAGGGAGGAGAGAAACAGACTTACAAGTTGTCTTGCTTGCTAGCCTTCTACTTGAGAACCGAAGACAGCGAGTGATTGTATTGGGTTGAGAGAGGTTAAGGGACACAAGAAGCGACTGACAAAGGGGAACGAAGCCTCCTCTAACACCATTCAAGGGCATGGAGGAAAGAAGAGAGAAGGAGAAGACTGGCGACTGGTGGAATCAACTCTCTCTACTCTTGAGAAACGATGAGGCAAAGAATGAGAAGTGACTCTTAAGACTACTAATGAGTTGATACCGTATATGAGTGGTTACTGTAGGTAGAAGTAGAAGACTGTAAGTCGGTATGTCTTGTGACTGCAGCTACTGCCCTTATATAGAAGTAGGGGCGGGATCCGGTTACCTAGAAAGAGTCCCCGAGGGTGAGGGGGTGAAGAGGGAAAGAGTAGGTAAAAGTGAGAGGACGAGAGAGTTAAAGGGGACGAAAGGGCATGCCGTTAGAGGAGGGTCGAGACAATGGTCAAGAGGGGCAGAGAAAGAGTATTCCGTTGTGTTGCGGGCGAGTTTTCGACTGTCGTCAAGCGTACATCAAATATCGAACTTGTTACTTACTAAACAACGAAGTCAACGGAAACTAACACTCGTTGAGTGAAGGTTCGAGACTGCTCGCTCAGTGCAGTACTCCCTTCACCGTCTGCCCCGCACTCAATTCCCTTGTATGGCTTCTATTCCCGAGACTCAACAGGATGATCGGTAGTCAACCTTCAATTGTCCTCTCTGCTCCATTATGCCAATAGGCAGGTTATGCATGGTGGAACTATTTCGAGACTCGGGATCGTCATACGTGTGCAAAGTGCATATGGATCACGTTGATCCTTGGGGATGACGTCTTCTGCGATTTCACTTTATTTGTCTTCCATCTCCGTTCAAACAGTTAACAAGAGAGACCTCTCAAGAAGAAGGGACCATTGTCAAATGTGTAACAGTCTGTTCGAGGGGAACACCAAATGTATTGCTTTCCTTCCTGTGTGTAAGACAGGAGTGACTGCGAGTAAAGCTGTCGCTAACTCCAATTAAGTCTCCCCCTCACCTTCATCCAACGTATCCTCCTCCAACAGTCCACTTGAGAGATTACCTCTTCCTCTTTTTGACTCTCATTGCCACGTCTTGCTTCCCTTGGGAAAGCAATGGAATCTAGCTTTAACCCAGCGGGTGTCCACTCTTTCCACCCATTCCCAAGGGGGAGTCCCCTCTTACGAGAGAGGACGGGATGTTAACGTATTCATACTTGAGAGTACAGAAAGACGGGAGAGCACAATAGACCATGTCAGCTAGAGGGACCGTGCGGAATAAGCTCAAGTTGGAGTGATCTGTATTCCGAGATGCTTCAGTTGTACTCGGAAATGACAGACAGCTAATGAGTACTCGATATGCGTCAACTGTGTAATTCGTACGTCTACATCGTCCTCTCCTCTTCTTTCTCGTCTTTCTTTGTCGATCCCCCTCCCCTCCCTTCTCCCTTCCTCCCTTACCCCTCCACCCCTGTGCTCCCTGCGTTCACCCTCCTACGGTTTCCCGCCAAACCGTCAAACAACTTTTTATGCTTTCTTTGTCCCGACTATGCGAAAAGTACGTCAAATTATGTGATCGACCTCGTTGTCTCATCGTCATTAATAAACGTGGAAAGGGGAAGGAAGGGAATACGAGAAGCCTCCTCTACTTGAGTCTTTCAAATAATCGTCTTTCACGCTCTGCTGATGGGCTTATTGTCGATGGGCGACCTTGTGTCGGAGAGTGCGAGAATGAAAGAGAAAGTCTGCCTTCTCTTCCCGAAATACAGCCGCTTCATTGCACCTTCTCGATTGCCGTTCTCGAATAATTACTCTAGTAAGACCTTGACTAGTGCGAAGGGCAACAACAGTGTAGGGGTTCCTTTATTCGGGCAGTGCAACTTCTTCTGGTTTCTTCTCTATCGAGAGAACTGTAGATATGGGGATGGGAGAGATGAACTGAGAAAGAGTTGTCCACAGAAGTGTATCTGCAAGAGTGCGGGTGGACACGGTCAATCTGCTGAAGAAGACAAAGGAAGTTGGTTGAGGGCGGGGGGGGCTTACACAATAACAGCGAGATCGTTAGAGCAAGGTGTTCTGCACTTAAACAACCTTACTTCTCTGCAGGGACCCTTCCAACGGTATAAAGTAAAGGAAGTGTAAATTATAATGTTAGTTATGCAGATGATTCTAGAATCCAAAACTTTGTAACATACCTTATGAGCAAATATTTAACATAAAGTTGAGTGCATTTAGCATACGTTGTTCTTTGAGTTGCTATTAGGAAAGCACTCGTTGATGCACGCTTTCCAGTTTGAAACTATTTGCTCTCTGCATACTAAAAACTTGATCTTCTCTTTCTTGCATAATGATCAAACATAGCTTGGTGCACGTCATGCACTTTATATCTACCAAGATTGAATCGATTCTGGATTATTGGGAAACAAGAATTTATTCGCAAGTTGGAGCTTCGGTGAGGTATAACCCAACAAATACAAAAGAGCCGTGCTTCTACCCTCATGTAAACAGTCGATAGAATGCATGACAGACCACTCATAAAGCTCAACAATGTTATGTACAATAATAAGAACTCTATAGCTAAGCTACTACTGAGATCAAAGGAACGGAACCACTGCGGGTTCGCGAGTTGTCGATGCTTAGTATCCAGGAGCGAGTCGTGCAGGATGACAGTGATAACATGCACCGTCTTCTCCACTCGGGCCAAGGGGTCCCTTCAATGCAATGTTCTACGCTTCCCCTCCTCTCCTCTCACCTCTTCTCCTTCTTTTCCGGGCTGTCCATCAGGTCCGGGTTGCCCGTTGTCTCCCGTGAATCCTTGTGGTCCGGGGTGTCCCTTATTACCGGGTCTTCCAGGTGCCCCTGTTTCTCCAGGAGGGCCAGGAGGTCCAGCGGGGCCAGGAGGACCGTTAGGGACGTGGACCTGACAATGAGTCGCCGTTTCAATACACCGCAAGTTTCCTTACATCCTGTACAACTCCAGGGGTTCCTCTCTTTCCTGGTCGACCGGGGTATCCATCTTCACCTCGCGGTCCTGCGGATCCACGACGTCCCTTCAATTCCATAATTACCAAATATTAATGTATCTTACATTAATGTATAATATTAATGTATCTGTTAGAAAGAACTTTTTTAAAGAATCGAGAAAAAGAACGTTTATGTTAATTGGAGTTTAGACTCCCTCACTTCATACGCTCTGCTCACTTTGCACAGTCTCCCACTTGAAGAATTGTTTATTATTAACGATTAGCGCGATAGTGAAGCGCAAACCGTATCAATCAGAATCCAGGTTGTCTGATATAATAATTGTCTCATATAATGACTAATATATATAATAATTGATTATTGCAAGAAAGTGGGTTATGGGATCATTTAAAGGACCCCTCTGAGCACATTGCTATCCCTCAAGAGTATACTTTGAACATTCCTTCATTTTTATCCTTATCAGAAAGCATATGTCTCCATTCCTTCAGTAAGCGATGCCGAGGAATCAGACCGCTAGCATACAGGATTCACGAAATGACATTCGTATTCGCGCGGTCCCTGAGGAGCAATGTAACTTTGCATACAACTTCTCGCCTCATTTAAACAGCGGGGAATGGCGGGAAAAAGATATAAATATAGGAGTGTAGGTTTTCGACAATGCTCTTTCAGATGAAATAAAGAAACCAAGGGGTTAAAAAGTGCTCAGAGGGGCCCTTTAAGTTCTTTGCAGTGATTCCTGTCACTTTCTTTACCTTTGGTCCTTTGTTTCCTGGTCTTCCGGGGGGTCCGGAGTGACCAGGCTTTCCCTTTGGCCCTTTAGGTCCAGGTTTACCCGGAGGACCGGGTTCTCCAATGTAGCAGTCGAAGCAGACAACCATTCCGTCCTCCGCATCATGACCAGGACTGCCGGGGTTTCCTGCGTGCGTACATTATTGTACATGTTTGAAGCAGTAGCAAGTCAAGGAGCTTGGTGACTCTTAGATTAATTAATAGCAACGAACCAGCTTTTCCGTCTTTGCCGGGTTTTCCGGGAATTCCAGGAGGTCCCTGAGGTCCGGGATCTCCCTTGATACAGATCTGTGATTTGGGTTGTTGGGCTGGAGCATCGTATTGACGGCGTATACGATGCACTGCAAAAGAAATGAATTGTCGGTTATGGAAGAATAAATTATAAAGGATTAGTAGGGAACGAGCAAATTATTATATACAAACATCCCAATAGACGACACATGGACACAGAAAATCACTCTATCAATACTAACGAAAAATAAGAAGACACACAATCCCATACCGAACCTTCACCCACCAAGGAAAGAAATTAAAAAGGTACAAGTGCCACAAAGACTATTTTAACAAACTGCGACATCACTTCAATCCACTAATTCAGATTCTACCTGACTGAATGGAGAAGTTCTTTCTTTTTGCTTACCTCGTTCTAAGCTTCGTCTCAGCTCTTTATCTCGTTCTTCTATCTCGTTCCTTTTTAGTACCCTACTTATTTCTCTAGCAAGGACACTAACAGAACCAGCCATCGAGATGAAAAGGTATTCGTATTACACTAATCGATATGTATTCCATATATAATAGTTATCAACCTGGACTGGGTTAAGAGTTGAAGAGAATGGCTTAACGAGCATAACGAAATAGTCATATTTTCCGTACCATTTCTCTTCTCACGAGGGGAGATTTCCGGTACAATCATGGTTCGTGTAGTTTTGGACTTGGGAAGAAGATAGTCTTGTCTTTTCAATGAAGAGGCACGTCCTGTCCGATCTTCCAACTGAATTCTTAGCTGAACTACTTTTGGCGTGGTTGAATGCCCCTATCCCCTAGCACACAATCAAGACAGAAAAAAAAACTAACCTCCTCTAGTTGATCCCAAAGATTGTGAGAAGTAAGAGTGCAGAAGTCCAACTCTTCCTATAAATCACTATTACATCGAATAAGCGTAGGATGTAGACTACCTGTAGTCTTGCTTGGCTAGATGATAGATGTGCGCAAAGAAGAGGAAGTATAACAACAAGTGTGAAGAGAGCGAGGGTCGACAGTCCTGAGAGAAAACTAATTAAAACGGCTCATTTAGTAGAAGTTGATCAAATAATTTATAGATAAATTGAATGGGGAAGTGATATAGTTTCCGGTGAACAATAACTTCTCCCAATAGATTATCTAGCAATCTGCTGAAGCGCAAAATTACTGCAAACATTAAGTACATTAAAAAGATACCTCCTCCTACGATAGTTGCTCCCCTGTACCATCTTTCCTCCTCTTCATAACTACGAAAGTCTGAGCCCATCTGCAAAAGTCGCGACTAGTTAATGAGGGGAGTTGGGAGTTGAATGGAACGGGATGAGGAGAAACGAAAGGTCATGAGAGGGGAGGGGAAGAGGATTAAGCAGTGTAAAATGAGGAGTGAGTGAGATATGCACAAGAACTGAGGTGGAACAAGAACACACTCAAGGACTAAGGATGGATGCCTGGGGATAGTCAAGAGTTAATGACGACAAATTGGAGATGGTAGAGGGCTAACACTTTCAGTAATATCTCCGTTTCATAGAGATGCTAACACCGCCATCTTACTTGATTTACCATGCGCATCACAATTTTACCCATGTGTTTTGTTTTATATAAATGATACGCGATTCTAATATTATATAGCTGTCTTAATGGAAACAGCTTAATGGAAGTTTAATTTAATGGAAACAGTGAGGTGGGGATGATTATTACAATAGCTGAGCCAGGACAAGATCTAGCTTGAGAGATGATTAGCTCAAGGATACTGCGTGGAAGAAGTAAATAGATTATTCGATGCGGTTTGTTTTGGAGTCTGGAAGAAGTAAATAGATTAGGAGGCGTTAAAGATTATGCCACTGCGGTAAACAAAGATGTTACTTGTGTTACAAGAATGATGTCGAAATGAGGAATGAAGTGCACGCGTGAAACGGTAGCGATGCTTATAAGGAAGGTGGGCGAAGAGCAAAAAGAAGAATGCCAAGGGGGAGGACAGGGACAATTCGAGAACTGAGTGAAACGAGAAGAGATTAGTGAACTATTAGGAGGTCAAAGGGACATTTAGGGGGAACTAGTAATATGTGTTGTTTACTTATACCAAAATTAGATAGTTAAACGTATGCTTTACCGAAGTAATAACCTAATTAACAAAACTGCTTTCATTGAGTTCTCGTTTTCTAGTAGATCGCAGGTCTTGGAGAAGTTCAAAATTCTTTCATTCTGAAGCCATGGTGTAAACTCACGTAGGTCTTCTTTTGGTGATCATACTCTGCCCAACGCTGATCATTGTTTCTTTCTCGCCTTTTGTCTTCCTTCTTACATACATACTGAGTATCCCCTATACACAGTAGTGCCACTTTCGGTTTTCACACAAACGGTCGAAAGGCAAAGGAAAGAGGGGAAGGCCGTAGGATAATCGACTCATTCGAGACAAGGACAGAGAGTGTTACGGTCGAGATGATTACGAGGACACATGCTCTCGTGGTAGGTAGCTTAAAGGAGGACTATTCAGTACCGTAGCCAGGCTAATTCAGACTAATTTGCATAGCGAGAGAGGGAAGGGCATAGAAGAGAAACTAATCGAATTCGTCAGGAATTTGAATAGATTACGGTTCCGAATGGAGGTCCTTTAATGGGGAAGAGATCAGTTGACGTAGAAGAGGGGATACATATAGGTATTTCAAATTCGGCTCCATGCTTTTCACATCTGATTTTATTTGAGGCCGGCTTATGAAAGTTCCAAACACTCTCGCAGTGAATGTGGTTAATTTAACTAAAATAATAAGTAATAAGTAATGATATCGATGATCTCAAGCTAGGGTACAATGAGAAAAAAGGAAATAAATGAAACCTGAAGCATGGGTTCTATTTTTTTTTCTTTCAGTGGGAATGAAAAGCATTTTGCATGAGAATGACGAGGTTAGCAAAATGAACAAGAAAGAAGAAAACGAAGAAGTAAATATTGACGAGGTGCTTTCTGCCGAGTAGAATTGCACGCATTCTCGATCTCAAATTGGGAACGGAGGCCTCCTTCTCCCTGTTAGTTGATGTATGTCTCCCTGTTAGTTGACATTATTGAAAGGGAACTTACTGTTTCGTCACAAATGTGACTATATCGACACAGATCCGACAGAGGGCGTGTTGACAAAGTAGGGAAAACACGGCCATTGAGATGATCACTATCTCCATGATTACAAACCAACCTGTAAGTTAACGACACTAGCTTGGATCTCCATCGATACCAAGTGCAGGGATATGAGGAGACTTGGCTATGGAATCTGCTAGGATGCCAACGATGACCATCATAGACATCATAGTAGCTAATCCCAATTCAACTGCATTCGTTATGATACTCTCTACTCCCGCACCAAAGAAGAGACCTTAATTAGTAACGATAACAGATGGTACTCAACCGTAATGGGTGGGTAGCAGACATAGATAAATAAAAACAACAATCTCACCAATAAGAATGAAAGAAACGATAGCGAAAGTTGGCATTATGACTAATCCGATGTAGAACTGAGGTCGACGAGTGAGAGTTATGTTGTAGAAGAGCTAATCAAATGGATAAATTGACTTTTTTCTTTTCTTCCTACCAGTCCCATGTTGAAGTCAGTGTCAATCGATGGAAGATACACGTGATCGTACACGTTGAGACTCCATTCCGATGTATCCTCAACTCAACAATTCAACTACACATAAATAGTTCTGTGATCAGTTCTCGCAGAATGGACGGCTCTCACATAAAAGTATGGATTGTTCGTCGTTCCCGCCTTGAAGGAAAGTTCGTCGTCGCTGTCGTAGTTGGTGAGGATGAAGCAATAGTAACAATTCTGGCGGTCAAAGGGAAACGATTGCGTCTGAATGAAAAGTCAGAAACACTCACAAGAATCAGGGCTTACTTTAAATTCACAACTATACATAGTTGAGAAAAGCAGAAAGGTGAAAAGACTGCCATTGGCATCTAATCTTATTGATTGAGCCCAATCTGACGCAATTGTGTCGGCTTGAGAACTGAATGTATACAACTAGACTATATCTTCAGGAGATTAATTGTAGCACTCCGAACTTCGGAAATGACTTGCCTTTCGCAAGGATAGAATTCAGGTATCCAAACTTGATATCGATTGACATATACGTGGTTGATTCCTCCGAACTCCGAAGGATTCCATTGTAGTCGTGGATCTCGCCATCTCTGTATAATGTTCTTATATTTACTACCACGTCACTTACTAAGATCAGACCGATGATATTTGCGTGCTGAAGTTCAGGCTCGGACTGAAATAAAGTTATGGTAAATATTTTAGCCTAAAAATAGATTAAACTTACAACTTTGATGAGTCTTGCATACTGCAGCTTTATATCAATATAACTCTTATCGTAAGAGTCATTCGATATTCCTGACGTTTTTTTTCTAATTTGAAAAAAAATATTATTGAATCAGTTACCGTGACCATTATATGGACTGACTGACGAATGATAATTGTCAAACAATTCCTTATATAAGCGGTTATTGAATTCTCGAAATCGAACTGAAAAAAGTATGTTTCAATAAATTACACATGGAGTAAATACTTACTTTGAGAATCCGATTTCTGTGAGACAGATAATCCGCTGATCAGTGTAAGGCAGATGACAAGTATAGAGGGTGTGATTAACATTATGTAGTATTAACTTATGGTATTAGTCATTGTTGATCCTCGCATTCAAATTTGCGTTCCGGCGGTAATGATTCCGTCTTCCGCTGGTTATTAGCACTTTTGGCTGTGCACTTATGTATGCTAAATAACGCAAGTCCAATCAAGAATGCGCGGAGCGGAAATTTGAATACGAGGACCGACAATATATGTAGTCTGCAAAATACTTGCGAACTGAGTTGTGAGAAACAGTTAATTAGTTGGAAAGAAAGGGGAGACGAGGAACGAAAGAGAATACATGCGTTGTGATGATTAGGACTGAAATGGGACAGGGGGTAAGTATATGGATGAGTGAACAGAAGAGAGGGGGACAAGGAGGAATACAAGGGAGCAAGAGGAAGTAGGCAGGAAAGGACGAGGGGTTGGCAACTGTATGGGCTTATTATTGTTCTCAGTGGTTTTACGACACTGACGCCCGCATGAACTGACAAAGAAATCACAACATTCTCAAAAAATGAAGCGGGAAGGAAATAAGAAGAAGCGGAAGGTATCTTCTTCATATAGAAAGATGGAAAGAGTAGGTCTGTTAGTTGCCGAGAACGCGCTACGCTGAGAATGTCAAAGAAATCGTTCACAAATAGGCTACTAAAAAGTCGCTAAATTGTAAGATACTCATTGAAGGCAGTCCTCTTAAAATAGATCTCATAGATAGAACCAGACATTAAGAATTAAGATTAAGAATGAAGAAATAACAAAAATCAGTAATGAAAAGCAGCCGAAACGAAGACTGTCTCCTCTGTGTCCTCTTTCACTGCAAAGTCGTCTTGCTATCTCTACCTGTCAAGGCAGGAAGGAAGAGTCCTCATCCTATAAAAATGGTGCAGGTGGAGCCAAGGCACGCTCAAGAGGCTTGTCAAAGCAGATCATGGGCACCTCGAGTGATCGGGTCAATTTTTGACGAAGATTTGAAGATTGAAGACTGGAAGACCTCTCTTCCACACTGAGCGAAATTACCCCAGCTTTACGCCTTATGGGGTAAATTTTACACCGACTGGCTGGGGTAAATTTGAAATTACACCAGCCGCGCGATTAATCCCCCTCGGCGACCGGTCACCGACTTTCAAACAGCTATGAATAACTCAAGAATAAAAAGAGCTGTGAATTTCAAATTTTGCAGAGAGCTAGCTCAGTATGAATTACACGGCTCCTGCAAATTTCATTTAGATATCTTCAGAAATAATTAAACTACATGCCTCTGTTTGAAAGTTGGTGACCTACGTTTGGGGGAGATTAATCGCGCGGCAGTCATCTGGGTAAAAGAGCTTTTGAATTTATCCCATGAGGCGTAAGCTGGGGTAATTTCGCTCAGTGCATCAATACTCTCTTTAGGATCCCCTTATATCGTTAGCACAAATATAAATGCTGAACCATAACTATTATCGAAGGACGTATATCTTATTACAAGCGCTAAAAACTTTGACATGTTTCCGTTCCGAGATGTCTCAATATATACCTACCTATGACACTCTCCCCTCCTTTCAGAAAAAGGCATTTATCGGTTGTCTAGGACCTCTTTCAAAGATATATGATGGTTTTGATGCAAATAACGAAAGTTTACGATTTATACAAAGATGTGAAACATCCTAAAAGTATGTCAAACTCCATGGCGCGTGTAATAAATACTGCTTTACCTTACGTATATCTCTTCTCTCATTTTTTATTTATGCTTATGATGAGCGTGTACTCTTTAATTTGTTGACTGTGGGAAGAAATTCTAGATAGATTACATCGGGTGTACATTTGTTAATAAAGGTATTTATTAACTTGTGTTCCTCTACTTCCAAATTTACATGGATATTGCTCATTTTCCGAAATAGTTTAAAACGGAACGTTTTAGGACAGGATTGTACTAGTGACGAATGGAAATGAAGCATTGTAATATTCCGTGTCCCAATGTCCATCCTCAGTCTTATTGGTGCACGGAACAAAGGGTCACGCATCTCCCCACTCATGGTCCCCCCTTTCCATTCGTCCCCCTCATCTATATTTCATCTTCTGTTTAGACCTTCGCAGTCTCAACCAACTCCCCCGTCCCTCATTGAGTCTCATTCGATAGAGTGCCAAACCTTTCAACATCTGTCAATAATTATCGTGTCACCCTCCCACTGTAGAGATCACTTCAGTCCACTTCAAAGACCCTTTCCCTCTTAAGTTTCCCTTCCCTCGGGTCCCTCTCCCTCTTTAACAGCTCTTCCACGCAACTATGTATTTACCACCCGAGGTGTTCTTCTCTAAAGGGGTCTCTATTCCCTGTGTCTGTTCTCTCTAGAGTCCTCTCTCCCTTTTATCCCTTTCTTCTCTGTCCCTCTCGACCCCTGCCTCTCTCTTTCGGTTCATTCGCTTCACTAACTCCGTTGAATCTCTCGTGATTAGCATAGCGAGAGAGCATAGGAATGAAGAGAGTACAGACAGCGAGAGAGAATAGGATGTATCATCTTTCATTCATTTTGTTGCTTCAGCTGCATTCTGCCTATTCGGTCGTCTTATTCGAAACCGGAGTGAGTGTATGTGCATGTGCATAGTCTCATCTTTCGTGGGAATCGTCATTCGTGATCCCGCGTGAGTTAAGTTTCAGATGGACTGATGCGACTTCTGCTTGTGGTTGTGTTCGTCAGTGGGACCAAGAGGACCAACGAGTGTCTGCGCTGTTCGGACACCAATATCGAGACGGTTGGTCGTTTCTCTCCTTAAATATACTAT
Organism: Micoletzkya japonica; assembly: GCA_900490955.1. Classification (NCBI taxonomy): domain Eukaryota; kingdom Metazoa; phylum Nematoda; class Chromadorea; order Rhabditida; family Diplogasteridae; genus Micoletzkya; species Micoletzkya japonica. Next base: position 508,391 of record LS834145.1, read on the forward strand.
GTCCTCGTCCTTTGCTCACCTCACAGACTTACTAACTGTCACTATTCCACTTCTTTTTCCTTTCACCTCACATAACATCTGTCGACTGTGTCCAACTCTAATTCCTTTCCTCTACAATACTCACACCAGACATCCGTCATTCCCATCCTCAGTAGTGACTTCCCTCGAAAGCATTCCAATCTTCTTCTTCTTTTCACTTCCTCATACTCTTCCATTCTCCTTAGACCACTCTTCCCTCTTAAACCAATGTTCACACCGTAAATTCTATCTACTCTCGCAGCGCTTTTCAATTCGCATTTCGCGTCAAGTGTGAAAAACATGAAAGCGATTGAATAAACGGAAAGAGTGTTCGTAAGAATAAAATATTCATGTAATGCTTTCTATTTCCTAGTCTTCTCCTCTTCTCTTGTTTCCTCCCTCAACCACATAGAAATGCCTTCGTTGTGTAGTTTTCTTGAGTCTCTGCAAACGACACTAATCCTCGTGTCACAACAAATAAATAAACGAGAGGGAGAAGCTTGTATAAGGGGAGAAGCTTGTCCCCCTGTTATTCCCTCTAATGACTTCTTTCAGCATTATGGCTCGTTTTTCGAGAATCCTCGGGAATTGCAGAATTCTGAAGCAGGTCGAATAGGGAAATGTGATAAGCATGATGTAAGTGTGCTCTATCTAGACACGGGGTAGATCGATGCTTTCCTTCCTGTCTCTCACGACTCTTTTGTTCTCATCCCGTTATGCAAATCGGATTGGGCTCTTTTCTTTGATAGGCAACAGTTGGAAGAGAACTGCTCTGCCGTTTCTTTCACACTAAGAAAAGTTTCTGCAACCTTTAACGGAATACATTCCCGCTGTATTGTCAGGTCCGGATTTCTTGCAAAGAGATATGGGAACCTCTCAGTATTTACCTGCATCGTTGAATTCTCCTTTCAGGTGCCTCTTGAACCGTGTGAAGGCTTGTGTTTCACACTCAATGTTTCGAGCAATCACATCAAAAGTGGAGATGGAATAGCCTATGGTATGTCTAGGTTCATTTTCACTTTACCGAAAAAATATCGAACCCCGACTTTTATTTCGTACTTCAATTAGGCTTCGTTGAGTAGTAGGACAGCCAAACACTAGGTTGTAATAATTGCTATATTGAGGAGTGTCCCATGGTTGCTCGACAGACATTCTTCCCCAATGGGGAGAGTGGTCAACAGTGGGATGCGTCACTCGGGATGTTCTACTTCAAACCGTACCTCCCTATCGAGTCAGAGCAGAGTACTGTACATGCAAAGGAGACGAGTGCAATCGGGTTACGGTAGTCAACCACAGGTGCCGCCAACTGACTGAGATCATACGGTATGCAATCTGTTCAGAACCCGAACAAATTCCTTCGTCAAGTATTATATGCGAACAGAGGGAGACGCAGAAGTTAAGGCGTCCTCTTATTTATCAAATATTGTCGGTATGTTATTCGTCGGTGCTCTCATTCACTAAAACCTTTTTATTGCCACGGGTATGGTATCAATAAACAAATAAGTATAATATGAATCTACTCGTTCTTCTTTGCGTAATCATTACCAATAGCGATGACATCCACTTCCGGTCGAATCTGCAGATACATTGGATATTCTATCGATGTAAGTTGTTCCCCTTACCTTCTCGTATAGAGTAGGGAAGGCTCCTTCACAGTTGTATGCTTCACGGACCTATACAGAAAGCATAGACTGAGATACCATATCTCCCGGTCTCACCTTGTTGTACAGCGTGAGATCGAACATCTCTTCGAATTCCTCTTCCGTCATGAATATATCGGCATACAGGAAAGAGTATCCTCCAACATCTCGGGTGAACCTCAATTCCTTCTCTTCTCAACAACCCCTTCATTCTCACTTCTCCATTGCTCTCATCGCTTGAGTCGGATTGTACGGTAGTTTCTTCTCCAGCTGACCGGGAGTACCGTATACGCCGAGGTCGTTGAACATGGCATAATTCGTGCCGGGAGTCAAACGTTGTTTGGGGGGAGGTCTGGGATAGGAGATAATAGATCGATAGATGAATTAACGAGTAACTGACCTCAACTGTCCTTGTGGTCCCCTCTTGTGATCGTATACGCGACACGGGTAAACCAGAAGAGGCCATCTAGTATTATTCGCATATCTTTGAGGAAATGTTCCGTCAGTCATCTCATTCCTACTTCCGACGAGAGAACAAAGTTGTGTGCAGATAGCGTAGGAATAAGTCTACTGACAAAAAATACTATCTATGATACTTTGATTGACAATGAAAAGACTTCATATCATTATCTTCTTCAAACCTGTCGAATAGTTCGGTTGCAGTGTCGACTTGCTCCTTCAGAGTATCGAGTGGCATAACAATATCTTGAAAGACCTGAAAGCAGAGATTACATGGTTACACCTAACAGGACACACTTGTTTGGCGAAGGTCCATTCACGAATTAGAGGAGTTGTCGTGAATTTGAGGAAGGCGGGTTTGGGAGGGCAGAGCCAACCGAAGAAGAATCTAGAACGGGGTATGGTTTGATTGATCTATTTAATTGAAGCATTTACTGAGATACTCTTATATTTCTTATTGGAAAGTGGGTAAAATAAATCAAATTGAATATACGGATAACACAGTAATAATATATTTTAAACTTTAAAAAAATTGAAAGAGTACCTGAAGAGAGTATGGTTTCCAAAGGGAATCATCGATTCGAGAACCCAGAAGATTGCTCGATTGTGACGAAGAAGATACGATTCGAGGGGAATGAGTTCTTCGTGAGAGGAGCCCTTTCTGAAGGGAAATACACGATGAACGGGGGTGAAGCTTACCTGAGAATCGATTCGACGTGTTTGTAGAACCACGGTTTGTACCACAGACACACGTCGTTCACCTCAACGACTGCCGTACCCCGTCTACCGTATCCCCTACCTTCACATTCGGTTGGTCTTTCTTGTCAGCAAAGTTCCCGAGCATAATCACTGCTTCGTCCTTAGAGAAGATCGTAGCTTCTACAAAATCTGCCACCTGAATTCAATCTGTTTGAAGGTATTCCCATCTTCTTTATATATTTCCCTTTCAGTCTAAGCAACTTTCCCTCCTTTCCCTTTCTAACCTTTTCATTCTTGTCATTGGCCCCCGAAACACGAAGCATCTCCTTACAGTATTCATTTTGAGATGCCGTCTGAACAAGCAATTCCACCAATGTTCAGATTACGGTACTTACCGTAATATACTTGAGATGAACATATTTCTTCGCGGGAACCACCTGTGTTTGTGATATACTCTGTGTATGGACAGTTGAACCTTGAGTTTGAGAGAAACAAGAAGGGCGAGGGTTCCGTGACTCCAGGGAAGGGCATAAAAGAGATCGGAATGCTTGTTATCGGGACGAACAGTGATCACCTGAATGGAGGGAATGGCGGAGGTATTCTGAGAATAGAAGACACAATGCAAGCAATTGAAGGGAGAAGGAATTCTATTCTCGGAATGGCTCTATTAGGAGGGGTTCGTATTATTGACACGTACCTCTCCCTTGGCCGTGACCACTTCGTATTCAGTTATGGTCTCCTGATACAGACCCGCCTGCAATCATCGACTCTTTCCCAGCCTGGTTCTATCTCGTGTTTCTATGTTCTATCACTGAATCAGACTATAAGTGAGTGTCCAGCACAAGCCGCATGATGTAGTGTGCTTGACTCTACGTGCTTCTACTAGAGAGTATCCATCTTGAACAAACTGTAACACGGGCGAAAGAGAGGGTTACGCTATGGGAAGGGGAGGGGTTACCTTGTGGGAGTAGGTGGTCATTCCCACCCCGAAGGCCAATCCCCCGAGAGTCGCATCTCCCACCTCCAGACACACTGCCAGCGTGTATCCACGGGGGACGAGGTAGTTCACTACTTCCCTTAATTTCATTCACTATTCACTCTCTATCCCTTATTCCAACTTCTAAACACTCCTCTCTTCTCATATCTTCCCACACCCGTTCCTTTTGTTCCCAACCCAACCGTTCCCTTTGAAGTTCTCTCTCGATATCACAGTACCTCACAGTCACATTAGGTTCAGCATGCAATTCGAGTTTCTTCTCGTCAAAGTTGAGTATTTCATGTAGATCAATGGGAATTCGTTCGCATTTCGACTGCAAGTCACTCGATAATATCAGTGTCGACCAGTTCTGATTCCATCTCCAATCCCCAGCGGCAATCGGCTCTCCTTCAAACTAATGACGAACGGCTTCTCCCTTCACGTTCCCCTCCACTCTCACATGCTCTATTTCTGTCCATTTGAAAGATCGCGACTCTTTTCACTGCCATTTCTTGCTTTCAAAACACATCTGTAAATATAGCAGTGCGATCTGCCGATTGCCATTGGTTGTTTGAACAATTCTGGCTGATTGGTCTCAGTTTCCGCTTAGTCTCACGTGACTTCGACGTCAGTTAATATCTCGCTTTATAATTGGCCAACATTTAATTTTGTTTTTACGACTAGCTAGCTGACTAAATTGCAGTCTGCATGGATATAAAGGGTGCCTTGACTAAGCGTACGCTCCACAGATTGCCTCTCCCACTCATTTCTTTCCACTCATTTCAGCTGATTTCTGTGCTTTCAAAGGGCTCCCCAAACAGGTTTGTCATTACCCGTGTCTGAACCGTCTCTTCAGCTAATCCCGTTATTCACAAGTTTCCTCTTCCTTTTTCCCTTCTCCTTCCTTCCTCCCTATTCTCCTCTTCCTTCCCCGATTCCTATTCCTTATCTCATTCTGTTCCTCTCACCTTATCAAAGAAGGTCGTGGATAGACTCAGCCAATTGGGCCGTGCAGTACAAATAAGTTTTCTCTCTGAGGGAGGTAGACTTTTCCACGCGATAACCTAAACATAGATAGTGTATGTACTCAGGGCACGATTGAGACTGTTTACCCGTTCTTGTATCTCTTCTACTCTCTTCTCGTGAGTACTCTCCGAGTCGAGGAATCGACGTTGAACCCAGATACGTGCTTTTATCACGAGATCGAATATCTGAGAGGGTTCGTGGAGAGGGGAGAGAGTACAGAGAGAGAGGAACTTACAAAGCTCGCAGGGAGACAGAAGAAGAGGATGACTAGACCACGATGAGATTCGAGGAAGTTGATGAGAGGTTGTTTGAGGGGAGCGAAGAGGGGAAGGATGAAGGGAGCGAGGAATCGGAGGATCATCTTGAGGAGGGTCAACTGGATGTGGGTGATGGCATGCAGAAGACGAAGGACTTGGAAGAGTCGACGCACGAGTTGCCTCCTTCGATCGGAATCCTCAATCGACCGATTGCCTCTAGAATGGTGTGGAAGAGTGAATACTCACCTTATTCTTGGCCGGTCCCCTCGCCATTCCTGATAGAGAGGCACTGCTCTTGCTTATCTCTACATATAGACACTCTCCGCGTTGTCAGCACGTTATCGTTCGAGTTGAGAGAAGAAAGTCGCGAGTTGGATGTTCTTTAAGGGGAGATGAACATGTGGGGGATGGGGGAGAGGTGACCCTCCCCCTAATGAAGACAGATCATTCCTCCGTCTTCACTCTTCGTTACTCGACGGCACTTTCCCTTTCAATGCAGATAAATAGCCTAGACTGTGTGCCTGTCCTTCGTCTTCTCTTCTTGTCTCTTCTCTCCTTTTTGCCGTCCTCCCCATCCCCTCTCCCCTAAGGACAGTCTCTCCCATTCTGTTTCCCTCCAATCAAAGACATACATACATTTGTATTTGTTCACACTTAGACCCTCACTCCCCTTCGCTCCCTTTGTGTAGTCAGTCTCCCGCTATTCGTCTCCCCCCTCAACCTCTCCCCTCTTCACCCTCCAACCTTACCCCCTACTCCCCTATCCCGCACTTCTAGCTATCTACTCCCTGTAAACCCCTTCTATCTAATCTCCTAGGACAAGGGAAGTTTCATGCTTCACCCCTCCCCTCTCAAATAACTAGAACGATCTTGTAAACTTGGTCTCCGTGCTAAATTGGTCACTTGCTCGCAGTTTGGGAATATGATCTATAAAACTGCGGAAACGATTGAATTTGAAGGGCAACTGCCCCATCATTTCTAATGTCTTATTGAATGTTCTTCAGTACTGCAATATGCGTCTTTCATTTCATTTCCCATTTTCGCTCTTTACATGTATGACCCCACCCTCTATCTTTCCTGTTATCATTTCAGTATTTCCCTCCCTTTTCTCTCCTCTATTTGAACCTTTTCTTGTCTATTATCTTTCCTACTAACCTTCCATATATCTACCATTCCCTTAGGTAAACCTCGAAGCCTCGTCTCCCACGTTAAAGGGAGTGAGAAGCGATAATAAAATTCGACCAAATTATAATGAAATTTCTTATTTTAGAAATAATATGAAACATAAAAATAATCATTAAAAAATTTCAAAAAAATTTAAGTGTGAAATTTATTTTTTCGTTCCGCGGGTCGGGCGTTCGGTATAATGATTCCGTTGGCTGGGCCCCTGTCTGCTAATCACAGTAGCGTTGTCGTTGGGCGAAACTTTTCAAAAAATGATTTCTCGAATACTAATAATTTTTATAATTTTTTCCTTTTGTTTTTATACTAATTTCGACAAGATCTTTCATATAAGCTTCACTTGAAAATCACTTTCATGTCCCTTTAAATACCTCCCTCCCCCCGAACCTCCATCATAGGTACCCCTCCGTCCCCTCAATCCTTCCATTGAGGGAAGACACTAATCAGTCTCTCTAATCGTCGCTCATTCGGATTATTTGCGTGTGTGTTTTGTGTATTCGAGATTACATAGTCTTTGCGCGAGTTCATCCCTCCTTCCCCCTTTACCCTCTCCTTCCCTCGCTCCGTCTCCACCTCTCCCCCATCACTTCCACTCCGCTTCCCTTCTTCTATCCGTACAGTTGTCTGTTAACCCCATCTGTATCCGTCCCTTCTCTTCTTTCCTCGTTCGTACCCTCTTCTTCCCTTGTATTCCCCTGCAGTCTAGTCGCTCTCCCCCACCCCCTCCTCATTCCCCCTTACTGTCCATTCAGATGGGGAGATCCCTCGTCCTCTTTCTTCTCCTCCCTCTTCTCACTCTCTCCATTCCCCATCCCGTCTCTAACTCTGAAGGATTCAAGCAAACGGCGGATATCCTACGGAAGGCCATCAATTTCTCGGTGAGATTGTTTTCCTTTGAATATGCTTAGTATTGACATAGGCTGATCCGTGTGAAGACTTCCACAATTACGCGTGTGGAACATGGATAGCGAATCACCAAATACCAAGTGATAGGGTGTCCGTCTCGCGATTCGTCATTCTCAGGGATAAGGTGCAACGCGAGATGAAAGGTGAGATCAGAGAGTAAAGATCAAAGATCAAAGATCAAGGATCAAAGATCAAAGATTAGAAGTAAACGTGTCCCTTTGAGATCTGCTCGAGTCGACATCGGATGCGTCTAACTCAAAGGCCAAGCACATGGCGAGAGCCTTCTATCGGACTTGTCTCAACAAGGATGCATTGGAGAAGGCCAAGGGACAGGACATGATCAAGGCTATCAAGGTATGCACATCATTCTCTGATCTTTGATCTTTGCTAAACTCGTGCTCTTATTAGGCTGTTGGTTCGTGGCCGATGATCGAGGGTTCGACGTCCTCGTTCAACCCTCGCGAGTTCGATCTGACGGCCCTTCTAGTAGAGGTGAGCCTCTCCCGCCTCTACCTCCCCCCTCATCCCCCTCCAAACCCCCTCTCCAGGTTGGATTCCGAGGAGTGTCTCCCTTCCTTGATGTCTACATCAGCATTGACCCGAAGAACACAACTCGACGATTCATTTCGGTGTGTAGACACACGTCTATCTTCTATTGTTCTATTGTTCAGTTGGATCAAGGAGGACTGGGACTGGGGTCATCAGCAAGGAATTACTATCTGAACACTACCAAGTACTCGAAGCAGATCACTGCTTACAAGCAGTACATCTACGAGAAGGTTTCCCCCATTCTTCCACAGTAAATATTCCCTGTCTTCTAGACCTCGCTAATCACTGAAGACTTCGGTGCTGCTCTGTCGGAAATGGCACTCAAGTGAGAACAGCATTAGACAGTTTATGAGATAGTATAAAGTGTGAGGTAATGACTGCTATAGAGTGAATTGAGGGCTGATATCGAGGAGGTGTTCCATCTGGAACAGCGATTAGCCGAGATTGTGGTCCCCGCTGAGGAGCGAAGAAACTACACGGAGATGCATAACATTCGACAGCTCTCCGACCTGTCTTCGCTCTTCCCTCTGGTAACGACTCTCTCCCCCTACCCTTTTCTCTCCCTTCCCCCTCATTAAGTAAACCCCCTTACAGATCGACTGGCCCCGCTACTTCAAGTCGCAGTCTCCGTTCTCAGTTCACGATTACATCGATTCGAACCCCGAAGTGTCCATCTCAGAGCTGGACTTCCTCAACCGACTCACTCTTCTCCTATCGTTCGTCCCCTTTCCCATTCTTTCGCCTATGACCAATCTTAGGAACACGGAACCCCGTATCGTCACGAACTACGTGATGCTTCGATATTCGGGAACCTTCGGACTGTTGTACGATGCACGATATGAGGATGCTTACCAGGTGGGGACTATCGAGAGATTCGGGTTCAGTGTGAACTAGGGCTATTGAGGGATGGCAGTTACTCGGGTATTGCAGAGATTCGTTCGTGAACTTCTCGGTAAGGAAAGCAAGAGTGAGCGATGGAAAGAATGCGTCACTTCTGTTACGAGTCATCTGAGTCACGCTACTAGTTCAATGTATGCTGAGAAGTACTTTGATAAGGTAAGAAGGGAGAAAGAAGCGAAGGGGAGGATGGAGATGTGCAGAGCGCGAAGGAGACCACTCTCGCTATGATCGGAGAGATCAAGGAGGCATTCGATACCATGCTACAAGAGAACACTTGGATGGATAACATGACCAAGAAGGTAAAGGGACGGGGGAATGCAATGTGAATGGACACTCTTCAGGCTGCCCTTTCCAAGTCCGATGAAATGCTTCGATTGATCGGATTCGCAGACTGGGTTCTGGATGATGAGAAATTGGATGAGTGGTATGAGGCGGTGAGTGGATGGAAGGGGGAGAGGAGGGAAGGGACGGATTGCAGCTAGACTTCTCTGCTACCGACAGTCTGGCTGTGATGAGTGAGAAGATCCACCGATGGAGTAACGACTTCTCCTATCGACGACTTCTGCAGAAGGTCAGCTCTCCATTGGGAGACAGTCATGACCCTCCCATTGACAGGTCGATCGAGCAGAGTTCAGCACTAACTCAGCCACTGTCAACGCCTTCTACTCAAGCATCAAGAATGCCATTAGTCAGTTCGCGATACTCTTCCACCTACAGCAATCCTTTCAGTATTCCCTGCGGGAATCCTTCAGCCACCCTTCTTCCATTCTGACTTCCCGAAGGGATTCAACTATGGAGGAATCGGAGCTGTTATTGGGCACGAGATTACCCACGGATTCGATGATCAAGGTTGGAAGGTTGAGGAGGAGAGACCAAAGATCACTCGATTAAAGGAAACCAATTTGATGCTTCGGGCAATCTGAATGAGTGGTGGCATCCCCAGACGAGAGCAGAGTTCAAGAGAAGAGCCACCTGCATCATTGAACAGTATGGCAATGAAACGGTGAGTACAACGAAGGAGAATAACTTCTCTATGAAGGGTTCAAGGTTCCTGGAATCGACCTGAATATCAATGGACGATTGACTCAAGGAGAGAATATCGCTGATAATGGAGGAATCAAGTCTGCTTATAAGGTGAGTATGTCTTTCAGTTGTATTTAGCGTTCTTTGGGATTGCCCACGGATTGATAGGGAGAGAAATGTGATCGTTGACAGGCTTACATGAGTCATCTGGCCAAGTACGGACCCGAACCCCGATTACCGGGAATGAGTCAGATTACGAACCAACAACTATTTTTCATTGGATACGCACAAGTGAGTTGGGAAGGCAAGATGGAGATAAGGAGAGTATTCAGACATGGTGCAATAAGTACAAACCAGAAGCACTCACCAATGTCGTTCTCACGGACCCGCATGCTCCCGGAAAGTTCCGAATTGAAGTTGTGGCGAAGAACCAGAAGGAATTCGCAGAGGTGAGATCCATCGAAGGGGCTCCGATTAATACTTATTCAGGCATTCAATTGTCCCGTCGGATCTCGAATGAACCCTGAAGAGCGCTGTTCTGTATGGTAGACGAGTTATATTATTGCATTGTATTAATCATAATCGATCATTTTCTTTATCGATCGCCTCAAAGGGTAGTAGACCGGTCTTTCATTCACTCAATCGTTGGTTGGTGTCGGTACAAAAGCATTCCATTACCGTATGCCAGCCTAATATTTGTATATTCGTACTATATCTGCTTACGTTGTCAGCATAATAGTGCAACGCTAATAAATACATGTTGATCCTCTTCAATCTCGATCTACTTCTGGGTTCAAGCAGTTCAGAACTGGAAAACAAACACTCGTTGGAGTGAGATGAATACTCCACGTGCTCTATAATTGGTAGTTGGTGGTTCATTGCTCATTAAACTGTGACAAGGAGAAAAAGAGTGATGAACGGCTTGTTTGCTGATCTGTTAGTGTGCACTCCTGCAGTGAACTACTTCGGAGATCGTCCACGGCGTGTAGGGTCACATGGGAAGGTAAGATTGACCACGATGAGCAGAACTTGCAAGAAACACTACAGAGATAATGACTGTGGAGAACAATTACTTGCTAAATTAAAAAGTGAATAGTTGATAGTTAGCTCACGGCGTCACGAGAACTACGGTAGTAAAAGGTTTTCAAAAATAGTAACTCTCGGACAGAATAAAGCTGCCTACCGTAATTTACCTATATTGAGATTCGCTTTCATGGTACTCGTTTTTTCTTGTTTCTTTTTGCATTTTCCCGTTCATTTTGCGTTTATAGGTTATTTTCAAGCGTTTCTATATCGGAAAATTGAGCGTTCGTTGCAGGCTCGTCCTCGGTCTGACAGGCATGAGGAGAAATTTGAAGCAAATCGAACAAATAAATGCGGTTAATGGAAGGAGGAAAGCATCGACTCAACGGTCGTCTTCTATTCTGGTATGTTTATGCTTTATTTGCGTTGGATTGCTACCTATTCGTCAGTATCATACTCATCTTTTTTAGGATGCCAGAATCACTCGGTTCTTTCCTACAAGGAAACGAAAGATATCGTGCGATAAGGAAGGAGAAGTGGAATGTTTGAGGAAGAGGTTGGGGAGCGATCTGAGTCTGGTACAAGACCGAGTTGGAGCATTGGGTGAGTAGCAGAAATGATTGTGCAGCATAACTTTACAATTTTAAAGCTATTCAAATGTAAAGGCATAATCTGCTTTCGAGGCGAACTTTTAATATATTACTACGCTATTTTAGTTTGTTCCAATGCGTCTACGGCTAAACATAAGATATCTTTCGTAGCCCAACTTGAGTAGATTTCGAAAAATAAAACATTTTTAGTTCCCGTGGCTCCGCAACAAAAGCAGTCAACCCCTCTCGGAGTCTTCGATCACATTCCTCCGGAGATGTTCGAAGCCTTCGCGTATAACGCTCCGTGTATGATTCCTGTCATTTAAAAAATACCGATCATGGAGCCGAATTACTATTGGAATTCTACTCAGTGGAAATTGAGTAGGGTTAATCCATGGAATGGGGATAATTCGGACAACTAGTATTTTATGTAGGCAATTCAGGTGTAAGATTATATTTAAAAGTTGCTATGCTTTCAAATGAAATAATAAGGATTTAAGGGGAGAGTCTCGTAGTTCTATCACAAACATCGAAGGCTATGAGTCAAAGGATTCTGAAGTTCATTATGGGAGGAACGTGCATTCGACGACTGCAAAACGAATTGGCGAGTGGAGACATCGAAAAGACTTGCTTTCGGAGTCTTGGTATACTTTTATTTCAGCATCTTTTGGCTTTCACTTTCTATATCTTAAGATATATCTTATATTATTCAGTAACTTTTTCAGCTTCAATTTCGATATATTGCATACTCTTCCGGGAAAGTATATTTTTGTTTTACAGGGAAGCTATTCAAATCTGCAACGTGCTCGATGCATACAGATCTTCGAATCGTCTGGATGGGTGTCCTGTTCAACAAGGTTTGCCTTTGTTAGCGCGAATTGCTTTGTTATCATAGCGAAAATCGTAAACGGACAGCTTCCTTGATACAAAAGAGTCATAGCAATGAAGATATTCTTTTAAAAATGTTTATGGCCAGAAGTGTGGGTGTTTGGCCCCGTTTGTTAGAAAACTTACTTTGATAGTCCCATATTTCCCAGAAAATTTCAAAGGTTGGGCTTGTTAAGTAACATATCATAAACTGCTAGGCCCGTTTCTCAGTATATTGGGGGAGGTTGCTCACGTATACTCTCAATAATAGGTATTACCATCCCGCGGTAGCAATAAATCGGAGCGCTGCGTAGATTCATGACTAATCCCGCCCCCTTCTAAACACCATAAGTTTCGGTAGCTCCGTAATTTGGCGTGCGGTCGTACTTTTTTATTATTACATCACTTCTTACTTCTTTCAAATAGTTTATTCTTTTCTTCTATTCAGCGATTATTTCTCAACTAGGTAATGATTACTTGTATACAGAAGCACTTCTGGCCACTCAAGGGCTCAATTATTACAGCTGTGAGGCTTTTCTTCCACTGAATTCTCTTTATTCTTTTCAAGCAGGAATTCAAGCAGGAATGGATGAAGGCAACATAACGATGACGATGAATCTGATCTTGAAGGGGACATCTTGAACAGTGCTTCTTCTAGCTCCGCAGGCATAAGCTCCGTTAAGTCGGGAGAGGATTTTCGTTAGGTCGATCGAGCTGTACAACATGTCTTTTAATCACTGATTCCTGAAGTACGACCTTACTTTCCTCTATCTACTGTCTTCTCACTTACTCACGATTGTCTGCCAGGAGCTCCTTACAGCGCGATACGAACAAAATATGATAAAACCAGGCGTTAGCATCGAAGTCAACCTTACAGTTCACTGAGATTCTCCACCAGTACAAATACAGCCATACTTTTAAATTGATCAAGCCTGAAAGCAAGCTCGAATAACACTAGAATAAGCGTAGTATACATACCTTGAATTCGTAAATCCATTATAGTAAAAAAAAGCCCGACAAGCCGCATAAGAAGGCCGTCGCTTCAGGTTCATTCGTTTCCAACACGTCTAGCAACGTAATAGAGGTCACCTGTAAGCATACAAAACATAAACGTTGAAAAGAAACTAGGAATACGATGCAAAGACAAAATGAAATACGGAGAAATGAAACCCACTGCTGACGTAAACGATCACACTATGAAAAGTGAAAATCAGGTAACCCCATTTGAACTAAAGTACGGTAGGTTTGGGCGAAAGTCGATTAGTCACGCTTACACGCAGCGCTCCGATCTTTTGCTACCGTGCCACCCGTAGATGGCGAAAGTATATGGTAGGCATCTCAAAAGAAAGGCATAGGGGTCTTAGCCTTCTTAGTTTACGCTTGTTCTGAGCAGATTGACATGAACATACCGAATATTGTATTGCTCAGGCTTATCCGATCGTAGATGACCTCCATGGATGGGGCCGGTTCCTGCGCACGGTTTGTTGTGTCTATTCGTTGATTTCGAGGTCAATTAGATTCTCTAGCTAATTGTTTTAATTTTCACCGTAAATGAAAATTGAACGTTTCTGTTAAAAGGCATACGGGGTTATACGGTATACTAGTGTTTTGTAGATGTCATCGAAGTGGTCGCTGATCGAGTGTTCGAAGATTGTTGACTTCGTTATGAACCTGAATGGAAAGAGGTTACGGAAATCGCTTACTCACATCGGTCTTGGCAAGGAAACACCGGAGGGAGAGGCGATGGTATGTCTATCACTTTGAATTCAGCTTTATCCTACGTTGGAGGGTGTGCGGGTAGTTTTCTGCAGTAGTCGACCCGCATATATGTATATAGGAATGAACAATTTAGTCAACGAGCGAATCGGCACCAAGGGAAAAATATTATATTTGATTATATTTTTCGGGGTGAGACCCCTCCCGCCCGCAAACCGTCGTTTGCTATGAAATGGCCCATCCCGCACCTCAAAATTGCTCCCGCCGCTGGCCTAAATTCTCGATTTACATACGCACCCTACCGCCGCTAGAAAATTACCCCTACCGCAAAATAAATTTCAAATACGAGTATTTATCCCCTGGTTGGCCCTCGAAAAACTTATGTGGTAGGCTTACTCAAAGCAGTATATTACTAGTTCCACGAAAGTTGACAAAAAGTACGCAAACGATTGCGAACTGTCTATGCAAATACGCGCGCTGATCTACCTCTCCGGCTCCAATTTTCTTGCGATTCTATACATTTCTGCCATGTAAACACGTAAGGAGTCAATTGGACAGCGTAATCAGCGGGAATAGATTGTTATTTCAATCAAAAGTATTAAATCGTTCCGTTTTCGAGGACAAGTCCCGTGGAACTTGTAATAACTGCAACCATGCCCACCTATGAACCTGAGATTAGCATCAAAATGTTTGATAATTTTCTACCTAAAATCCTCGGAAAAAGCTGCTTTCCCTATGGCAATAAGTCATTCATATTGTAGACGTTCCAAGAGCAAATATTAATATGATCCCTTTTCAGAATCGAATAACCTGTTGCAGACTCGCCAATGGCTTCGTGCTCTGTTGCTCGATCCGACGGATACTCAAGTACCTGATCCCTCGTATTGGCTATCTGCAGTCCTCAAGACTCTTCCGACTCTCGCGAAGAAGGCTCGACTTCTCATGGTGCTCTACGCCCCGACCTGCGTGCAATCAGGCAATGGTTTGTGTCCACTTCTTCTTCTCGTTTGCTTCATTGTCAGATCGGTATTCCTAAGGGAGACTCTTATTTAGTTGTGGTTGACTGGGGATCTCTGAGTGATCACGCAGTTATTTCACTCGCTGATTCAATGGAAAGAGTGTATCCCATGGCAAAGGCAATCGAACTCTTGTTGAACACGAAACAGTACACGGGAACACTGAGATGGTCGGAGAATGATGTATTCAATGTCATCGAGGAAATTACAAGTTGGTCATGCCTTATTCCTGCTCATACGGTAGACATAGTGAGGTTCTTGTTATACAACTATACAAAGCAATAAAATAATTCTCTGAGATCTATGTACCAAGTATTCGATGAACTCACTCTTTTCCTTTTTTAACAGTATTCTAATATGTAAGAGATTGACGAGTCGTCGTGTTTAGCGTGTCCCGTGCCCTGGTCATACGATAACTTCGTCGCTCTTCTTCTCCATTCTCCTTCGTTGATCCCGATTGCGTTGACATCTCGAATGCTCCATGGATACTCTGCAGAACCCGCTCCGATCATCTCGACCATGAAGACGGTACAACTCGTTTATTATTCATCGTTTTGTAGAATGGATAGTCCTATCATTTTGTTGAATAACTAGTAATGATATTGAGTTGCTGTTCCAATGGCGTATTCCTCTGGCGACAGTTCTGGCTGAGCCCCTCCGTCAGACGATGCTCCTTCTCCCTCCCATCCACCGCAAGTCCCTCATTCACTCTCTCAACGACACTAATCACGTCGTCTTCAAGGATCTTCTCGATGGTTTGCGCCGTTCTCCCTTTCCCTTTATCAATCACCTTTTGCTTCTATTCAGCCCCTTTATGGTTGATGACTAATCTTTCCCTTCAGGACGGCCGGGGAATGTGCTGGAAGAGATGGCAGCCCAAGAACTTTTCATGCCGATCTTCAGAGAGTTGGTCGCGTTGTTGTGAGATTCCATACTTCTGTTAACCGCTGTACATTATTCTACAGAGTGCATGTATCATTAGATTTTTTTCATTTTCATTGTACAAAGCTTCACAAAGCCTGTCAGATTCTGTTATATTTTATATCTTTTCAGATTTTGTTTTTAGAGGTTTTCATGCCATAGATACCGAAAGAGAGAAAGATATCTGTATTATAGCTCTGTCGTGTGGAATAGAACTTTTGTCCATTGTTTGTTCATTCTCCCACCCTTCCTCCCCCTTCCCCTTTCCCTTCTACCTCCCTCTTTACTTCTCTCCATCCCTCCCCTGCCCCCTCTTCTTCCCTACCAACTTGTGTTGTCACTAGACGCTCACTAAGTCGTCTACTCTTCTCTCGTGGGTATATTTGCCCTCACAACCACTTTTTTTCCTGTGAATTCTGTGCCATTCTGTGAATATAATTCATCTGTTATTTAGCTCGTCGTTGTTGTTTGTTTGTTGTTGCCGAAAGGTCATTGCTTGGAAAGCAGTCTAATAAAAGGAGTGAGTGTTATGAAGAGAGTGCAGACAACGAGAGGGGAAGGGAGGGTACGTACGTAGCGTGTTCCTCTCTCTCTCTTCCTCTCTCCCTCCCTCATCCCTTCATTTCTCCCTCCTCCCTCTATTCACTTCTTTCTTTCTCCGCGCTTGGGTCGATACCGCCCGAAGAGTATTTCTGTTTTATTCCTCGTCGATTGCTTTTCCTTTAGAATGTGGCCGAGTGAGGATCATCTGGCCTCGATGATTAAGAGTCTCATTCTCCCTTCTCACTCCAACTGCTCCATCCACGACCCTCCGAGTGGGGCAGAATTCCTCTCGCGTGAGTCTCCCCTTACCTTATCCTACCCTTATCCCCCTCACCCCTATTCCCCACTATCCCCCCAATTCAGACCTCGAAGCCTGGCACATAGTGTTGATGGCGATAGCCTTCGTGTGCACAGTAGCCGTTCTTCTCCTTTCACTCATTCACCTCATCTGCGTCTATTTGTGAGTGGGGGAAGGGGAGGTTGGAGGTCGATTGAATTATGGAGGGAAAGAGATGTAATCTGCTCTGCTCACTCTGTACACTTCCCTTTGTTCTTTGGGATCGAAGTGACTAGAGGAGACATAGACTTCAGTTGTTATCGGGGAATGGAGAGAGGGATCAGCTGACTGAGAGAGGGAGAGATCTAATATCAGATTGGAAAGTGTAAACTCGACCCAAGGGTGTAGTTCATTGCAATCTAATGACCTCGAGGGGTGAATCAACTCGGAAAGGGGGTTACGAAGGAAGGGCTTAAGGGGGGTAGTTATGCGGTGGATTGAGGTGGGGACTGTTCCCGTTTCAGTTATGTTTCAATCGAGCAACGCCGCAACAAACTCTACTTCCTTCTCTCGCTGTTCCCCGTTTCCTGTCTCACTTGCTTCATCGGACTGTGTCTCCCTCGTGCGGCTCTCGTCCTCACAGCAATAGGTATTGTCGCTCCCCCTACAGTACCCCTTCCCTCAACTACAGTATCCCTTTCCCTGCAGGAGTACTGTACTATCTGGTGTGTCTCTTCGTCATAGTCTCGCTGTGCCGACATCTCTACGAAGGTACCCTTACTAGTCCTTCCCCCCTCACAATTCCCCATTTCCAGGCCGTCCCAACCTAGTGGCCCGTCTCTCTCACACCCACATCGACTTCCGTTCTCCTCCCTTCTTCTGTATCCTCCCAGCTGGATGGTTGCCCGTTGCGACAGTCACAGAGTTGGTCTTTGATCTTTGATCTTTGTTTCTATGAATTGAGGAGTTGGTTTGTATAGTAGAGTGACGAGTAACGGCAGTGTTTAGTTTAGAGATGGTTTGCCTAGCTGAAGTGAGGGCAGTGGTGCCCTATCGATCCACTGACTTCTGTGTACACCTTTGCTCTTCATTCACTCTTATCTCGGATGTATGACGAAATTGTAGTGTATTGTGAGTGGAATATGCAGAGTCGTGACTAGCGGAGTTGAGTCATAAAGCGAGGAATAGGTGGGGCGAGAGGGGTTAGAGGTGGGAATTGTTCCTATTGTGTAGTCGAGAGGGGGTGAGTAATCATATGAGTAAAGGGACACGGAGAGATTACGGGCTGATTGGCATGTAGGGAATGGCACGATATCGGGATGGGGAGGGATTGGGACTATCGACGCAGTTATGGTGACTCGTACAGGGTTACTGTATGTCATCGATTGATGTTCAGGGACAACATTCGACGGATCGAATGGGCTGTCATGCAGGCTCCCATCGTCAAGGCGGTCACTCTCGTCGCGAGTATGGTGGCCGTGGCGGAACTAAGGGAAGACGCGTCAGGGTGAGGCGGGAATTGAAATAGGAATTACGGGAGTAGGGAGAGGAGGGCTGGGGGAGGGGAAGGAAAGAAGGAAGCCTGTGCCGTGAGGGGGAATACATACGAACGAGATGATTGACTTGGGCTTTTTATGATTCGTACGAGTATAGAGGAAAGAGAGGAGATTGGAGGGGAATATCGAGAGTTGGACTAGATGACACGAGGGGACCATGGTTACGGTGTTGTTTGTAGACTAGTACACTCTTGGGAAGTTGCGAAATGAAGGGAACGGAGTATGGGAAGGGAATATGAGTATATGGATGGAGTATGGAAAGCCTTCGAGAATCTATTGGCTGTCATGTTAGAATTGAACAATTGCAAGAATTGAACAAGATGACTACCCTTGTAGATTCCTTCGATGGATCGATATGGGTACGGTAGCCTCGCTTCTGCTTGCCATATTCGGAGTGCACACTCTCTCGCGACTCACGGCGGTTCGTATTTCTCTCCTCTCCGCTGAAAGGATATTCCCAAATGTAGTTTCTAGATGGCAGGGTTACCTAGTAGCTTACTGCGTTTGTCCTCCAATACGTAGAGAATCTTAAGCAAGATATTTTTCTGCAGCAAGCCCTTCTAGCTTGAGAAGGTTGTCCAGTAAGCCCCCCCCCACCACGACGTTTTACCAGTCCGCGTTCCGAAATTCCGAATGTCTCTGCGTCCCTCAAATTTCCATGCTCTCTCGCCTCCACCCTCTTAATTTGCATACGAATCTATTCTACGCAGCAGGACGTTGTGCTCCACTCCCCTTGGATTCAGTGGACTGTTCGTTCCCGTTTCAGCAGCCGCTCTCCGAGTACTGTTTCATGACGGTCTTCCGTCTGGTCGACGTGTCCCTTCTCTTCTTCACTGCCCAACATCCCATGATCTTCGAGAACATTCTCCTCCGTTTCGATCTCATTCCCTGTGGACCGCTTCTCTCGGCCGAATCCAATGCCAAGTGTGAGTTCATCTCGATCGATTTTCCTTGTAGACAACAAAGGTTGCTGCTACTCATTCAATCTAGTGTCCAGTGCCTGAACAATACTTATATGGTTGAGAAAAAAGTTCCGTCAGTCGTCTCATTCCTACTTTCGACGAGAGAGCGAAGCGGTATGAAGAGAGTGCAGAGAAAGTAGGAATGAGTTTACTGACGGAACTTTGTCGTTAATAATAGTCAAGCCCTATTAGTGGTTAGTTGTCTCCTTTAATAGTTGTGTTCATAACCAGTCGACTCTCGTGTTCCTTCCTTTGCCAAATTCCCTTATTGGCTTATTGGATTAAAATTCGCGTTCCTGAAACTAATACTGACCGCAGTAACTACAGTGTTGGCAACTGGTTGATTTTTTTAAACATTTGCTTGGACTGTAGTTCATAAATGCTTTCAACTGTTCATAAATGTGCTATTCCGTTCTGTAGACGTAATACAATCTCCTCTTATAGTCAACTCCCCCTCCTACCCCCTCTCAGCCCATCCCTTTCAGTCGTGTGTTCCTTCATCCTGATCATCCAAATGTTCGCCCTTTCCCTCGCAGCTTCGTTCCTTCTGGCTCCCCATCGATGTGCTCTCTTCGACTCTTTCCCTTCAAGGAAAACCACTCTTTCCCAGGTAGGAATTCGCCGATTCGATAGCTATTGTTAGTGCAGAGAAAAGGTGATTAGCCTAGACAGGGAAATGAATCATTTGCTAATTGACGTGCTTTTGATGAGTTGTTCCATTTAAGATGACAGACGAAACGGAATTGAATGATGACGGTGACTTCGATGGAAGCAGCACAATTGAACAGGAAAGAAGACAACCTCAGACATCGGTCCTTCTCATAGATAACACGGTCCCGGCTTGAAGCCTCTATATAGGTAAACTTTACTGATTAGTTGATTCATAGATTCATTATTATTGACCTGTACATCGCTTCTACTTGTACTGTACCTACTACTGCAAGGGTCCATCTAGTCCATCTCTACTCGTTCTAGTCATTTGAATATCCGACTACCGTATACTCGCCTACCGTACTCACTTAGTTAACTCGTCTCTTTCGTATGTCAATTAGGGTATGCCTCTCAGTGCAAGCGTATATCTCCCCATGAGATTGTTCATTGCCGTACGAGTCGAATAGTTCTCACTTGTCCCTGTGAAATCTTAACTTCTCTTACCCCGGTTCTAAATGTCATCCCAGATTGATCTCACTTTATTCTTGTAACAATCATCATTGTTCGATGCAGCCTCGGCATAAATTATCATCACGGAGTTTCCGTGAGTGTTTATAAATATTTAAATAAGATCTGAATATAGTTTGGCCCCGCAGTGAAACATTCTTTCCGCTATGCTTTATTATGTGTTCCTGGTTCCACGGCTGCAGAAGATTCTTGCTTGTATATTATGAATATTCATGGGGAGAAGTACGTCAGAATATACGAAGACATAGAGGAATCTGAGTGTTTGATTTAGATGCGAATGATGGAGTGTGTTGCTATTTGAGTGGAGGGTTACGTGGAGAGGGAAACCCGGTACAGGCTAATATTTACTTGTGACGGGACAGAACACGAACTTTTCGAGGAAATTTAGAGAAGGAAACAAAGTACGAGTAAACAGCAATTGGTCATTGCAGGTTCAAGGAATTGAGAAGACAAAGGATCTAATGTATTATCCTCTGTCTTCTCGATTCAATTCATTATTATTATTATTAGTTAATAATAGTTATTATTATTAACTAATAATAATAATAATAGTTTCAAACTGGAACATTGTCCGTTACCAAGGATGTATCGAGTTGAGTTTAGTTGTCTGCCATACATTCACTCGTTACTCCCACATCCGTCTTCTCTCCAAAGCAGTTCAATCAACAATCACAAGTATCTATCTATCTTCCCATGCTGTCCCTTCCTTTACTCCTCCTCTTCTCAGCTACAACATTTGGTAACGTTTTGCTTTTTATTATTGAATGCTAGTTCTCATTCTAACTGCATGTGTAGGCAGCTGTATATATATTTATTTTTTTATATTTACAATTAGCTGCGTTAGTGACAAAAAAAGTCCCGTCAGTAAACTCATTCCTACTTCATTTGGAGTTACTTCATACTTCCCTCTCTCGTTGGAAGTAGGAATGAGAGAGCAGCCGGAACATTATTCTCAAGCATTTAGAATTCGCATTCTAAGTTTACCCTTTCAGCCAATTTCTGGCCCCCTCCTCAACAATACCAGTGCTACTGCCAGCCCAATCGCAACTACTATCCGAATTACTAGTTAGTTTGCCACCTCTAAAGTAATCAACCATCTTTCAGTTTCCCTTCGTACTACACCGAAGGCAACTATCCTCCGTATGGTTATGGTAGGTACGGTGGAGCACGGTATGCATCTCCATTCGGGGGATACGGTAGTGGAGAAGGGTACGGTAACTATGGAGGATACGGTGGACGGGGAAGGGGAGTACCCAGGAAACCGAAGAAGTTCGTATTTGAATGGGATTCGAAGGAGGATAATGGAGACGTGGATGAAGTGGAGGAGATAATCAAGGAGGAGAAGAAAGATGAATTAGTTGTGCCCCCGGAAAAGACGAAGGCCTCTGCTAATAAGAAGATCGACCTGCCTGAATTGGATTCGATGGAGATCGAGAGTGGACGAATCAAGGGATCGAAGGATAAGGAAGACGAGGATCTGTGGGAGGAAGTAGAGACCAAGATTGAACCCACCTCATTCGCCACTACTGAATCATCTACTGTAGGGAAGGGTAGTGGGGTTGGTGTGGGTTCGGGAACGGGGGTGGGGGTAGGGGGAGGGACTGGGGTGGGTGTGGGAGGAGGGCTGGGATTGGGCAATGGGGGACTGTTTGGAATCGGATCGGGAGTAGGGGTATCGGCTCCATTTGTCGGTCCGATTGGAGTCTCCTCGGGTCTCGGAATAGGATAATGAGAGTAGATGGTCATTCATTCGTTTACACTTGAAATTCACTCCGTACTGCTGTTGTACATATTGCATTGATAAAGAAAGGCACCGCTTGAGTGAAAGCACTAAAGGGAAGAGCTGATGAGAGAGACAGAGGAGAGACTACGGCTTATCCCATCCTTAGCCAGTACTCTCGAGGGAAGAGCGGTTCCCCTATCGAGAGTCACTCTCCTCTTTCCTGCCATTCATCCCCCTGAGGTCATGTCCACTCTCATCCCCCTCCTCACACTCCTCATTCACTACTCCTTAGCTTGTATCCCTACCACCACTACAACTACTCAACCCTGTAAGTCTCCTAATTTCCTCACTGTTCCCCCTCATTATCGATCGATCATCCTCTTCAGACCTGTGCTGTCCTGTTCTCACGACTACAAGTCTCCTCAAGACCACTCCGACTACTACCAGTACAGGACTCACTCTCGAACAGTGCTCAATCCTCGTTCGTTACCCATATTGTCCCTTAGTATTCACTACAGTATAACTATCGCGAACTGAAGAGATACAGTAGTCGTGTTCTGGTCGACAGAGTTTCCTTCGTTCATTCAGCGACGTGTTTCATCTGAGTGCGGGGACGAGGGATATCTCCTTTGCGAGGCCGCTCCCTATACTAATGTGAGTCTGCGGAGAATTAGTGCGATCTTTAGGAGACTTTGAGAGGTGGACTTTGAGAGATCACGTTTCTCTCCTTTGAAGATTCCCCAAACATGTAATTTTCTTGCTGCGTGGTACAGTAAGAGAAGTTATTGTGTTACTGTTTTTTTTCGTTCTTGCACAATTATTATGATTGCAGCCTTCAAACGTCTACATTCAACTCTTCGACGCGAACGGAAACAAAGTAGACGAAATCGAGGGAGACTCTCAGCAGGCCGCCGCTTCGGTATGAACTTTGAGAGAGAGAGAGAGAGATCGCAGAGATCAAAGATCAGACTGACCCAATTGAGAGTGTCTGCAGGGTATTCCATTCTAGTTGTATTGTGATCACACGACGGGCGTTTGGCACGATGAATCGAGGACGAATGTAATAGCGAGGGCATCCTGCGCCCAGGATGGATCAACTGGAGCCAATGGAGACACCAGCATCTTTGGGGATGAGACCAGCACTAGTGGATAGACCAGAGATCAAAGATCGAAGATCAAATAATAATTCATAATAAATTGTTCCATTTCGTGTGTCACGGGTATATTAGTTTCGTGCCTTGTACGGAGTCGATTGTGCAATAAAGTTTTGTGTTGTTTCGATCGATGGAAGTAGTCAGTTCAATGCAAGTGATCGCCCTCAGCCTACTGTTCATTCCCCGTTAGTTCCCTCTTTCCTTCCCTTTATTCCTCCCTCTTCAGTCATTTCCTCTGACTCCGACTTCCTCTCCATCGATGTCAATGAATTGTGTCGTTCCGAGCCCCACCTTGAAGTCTGCCAGAAAAGTGACTTTCTATTATACCTAAGAAGAAAAGATTGCCTAATTGAGATCTGTACATGCAATATTGCGTAAGTGACTGTCTAGTCTATATTAGTCTCGTAAGATTGATTAGTGGAGAAAGAGCCGCGAATCACTGCAAACGAGCCATTTTCATCGCCTTTCTCGACTCGTTCTCTAATGAAGAGGAGATGGGTATTGCGTGATTAGAACGAGATTGAGGAAGGGACTCTGCTACCCTGAGGGGGCGATTGAGTAGGGGACGGCAGAGAAGTTACTCTACTCATCCATCCATCAAGGATCAGGTACGGTAGGGGTACTGTAGGAAGGATAGTGTAGGGAAAGGGATGCATATGGTAGAGAAAAATGGAAGATATAATCGTTCCGGTCGTAGCGTCGATTCCGGTACCTGTCAAACTGATCTTACCAAATTCTAATGTGCACTATGCGAAGCTCTAGGTAATACTGATCTCAATCTATCCATGTTCCTGATATCTTGTCTTGGATCGGAATGCTATCGTTTCGAAGCGTGAAAAATCGCTAAACACCGTAGCGGCGGACTCACGAATGATACGTTCCGATTTTCTAGACTATAACACGATGGAACTCGCGGTTACTTATGTGTAAGCCAGAACAATGCATCTATGCGCGTTCTAATGACAATGCTGCGACATATTTATGTTTTCACTCCAAATAAGTAATTTCCGCATGGAGGCAGGAAAGGCATTGTTTTGGAATGATAGAGATGGAGCTCCCTACGTTATTTCCTTGCCTCTCGTTGCACGACCATTCACAGTCTTTATTTACGTGTATCTGCTAGGAACGGAAGTAAGCACCTAGGTATACTATAATGTTCTGATTTTTTAGGTATACTATAATGTTCTGATTTTTTTCGATGATAAGATAAATATATCTGTAGGCAGACTTGATAACGGCAATGTTCACAAATCACAGTTTATATTAGCTTCAGAATGTCATAGACTTGCAAATGAGCCCATTTCACATGCCTCGAAGTTTCAGATTGCGTAAGAGCATGATGCACGAAGTTTCAGGTTAAATCAGTCCACTAAGCACAATAAGTTTTCTGTTTATTCTGTTTAAAGTGTGCTATAATTGAGGTGTATCCTATCCTGACCCCGAAGGACAGTAACTACTGTTACCGTATGCGTAGTGTATTCGCATGGACTTGCATGCCATCGAAGAGTCTTCGCTTAGATCTCGTCGAGTTTTGCAAGGTTTCCCTCTCCTTCGCGATGATCACCCGAATCCCTCACGTGCAGGATTACTCGTCCATCTGCAACGTTCCCAACTTCCATCGACTTCCCGGCCCGAGACAAGGGGGAGGCAATCCGAAGGTAGGGAATAAACATTCCTGTTAACTGCTCTTTATGAGTGGGGCAAAGACTTCGAGTAACGTAATATGCCTCTGTTAGCTTATTGCGAGTGTGACGTCGTCTGCCTCGTATTTATCATGGCATACGGAAGTTTGTGAGAACATTCTCAAAGGTTACCTGGATAGAATAACACGAAGAACATAGGGAAAGTCTTCTGAGAAAGGCTTCCACCTGATTTTGCATGCACGACTCAAATGCTAATGAGATATAAATAACGACATCAATCTCTTTTTGCCAGAATTAACTACAATTCGCCGATACAAAGTGGTTGATTCCCAGAATACTTGCCAGTCTTCAGTTTTTCTCGCAGAACTTTCATTGAAAAAGGCGATAATTTGATGTCTATGGGAGACTTGGAATAATTGAAGGGAATAAATGAGTAATTGAAGGGATTCGGGTATGGCTACGGGGAGAGTCCAGCCAACGGGCCTGGAAGGGTCGACGTGTCGGGAAGCTTCAACTTCGGATTGGGGGTGGTGCCCGGATTAGAGGTCCGTTGTTTAGCCACAATTCGAGAGAATTAGGGAAGGTCCCGAAGGGAAGACAACTCGTGAGGGAAAGACGACTCACGAGACAACTAACCTACTTTGACGATCTCTGTTTAGACAGAGACAACAAGGAAGGGGAGAAAGTTGCATGGAGCACTTAGTAGTTATCTAATCGGAAGTTAAGGTTGACGTTGGATGGGGAGTTGATGTGGGTCCGATTCCCGGTATGGGAGAGCCAGTTGGAGTGAACACAGGTCTGTTGTACAGAGGACTCCCCATACATCATCTGACTAATTCGATGCAATCCCATCTCATTCGATTAGCCCTCTACGAGTCCTCTCCAATCCCCTCATCCCTAACCTTCTCAAGTACAACGAACTCTCGTTGTACTAACCTACCCCGAGCACTAGACAAATACTAGTAATGAGCTCGAAATACGCATCTCGATCTATTTATATGCCCCTTCAGGGTTCGGAGTGGGAGTGGGAGCAGCAAGTGCGCCAGAGGGATACAGGCGAGGAATGGGGTCGGAGAAGAAGCTGGGAACGTGATCAATCTACTCCAGCGCCCTCACTTCATACATGTCGATGTCCTGAGACTCGAGTCATCCTCTCCGCAATCCCTTTTCCCACGTGGTACTCCACTTTTCCTTTGCTCTTTGTTCACTGATTTCGCCTGTGCTCAGTTTCGCTCGAATAATGAAGTCTTTCGTCGCTTGCCAATGACCGCATTTCCATAGGAATGCATGACTTTGAGAAGAGCGAGGAAATGGATTGTATCGCTTATGATTTGTCGTCTAGTTTGTAGTTCTGACTGTTGACGTCCTCCCTCTGACGGAATAGTATCTTGATGAACAATCGTTGTTGTTGCCCTCTTAGCAAGGACAGAATACAAGTGACTCGGAAGTTGACGGTCTTTCCATTCTCTGCTATGGGAGACGTTAAGGGAAAGATGGGACGGTTCTCTGTTTCGTGTGTTCCAATAATAACAGTAGTATCATTTGCTGATTCTCTCGCTTCGTACGACTAAGCACGAGATAATCCTGTTTGTTCCGTCACGAGAGATCACGTGGAATAACACCCTTCGGTGTATACAACATTGAGCTTTATTCGAGGAACGAGACTACGACTTTCGAGTACATGGAGTTGGAACGATGGAGGGGACGGAAGTGGGGAGGAAGTGAGATGGGGAGATAGGGGAGAGAGTAGGGGGTAGGAGAGATGGGGAGAGGGTTGAGAGGAGGGGAGTAGTTAAAGGAAGAGTCGGAGGAGAGTAAAGAGCAACGGATTGCAGTCAACTTTTAATTAAAAAGATTAAAAGTTGACTGCAGCCCGTTGCTGAGGTTCGAACGAGTTGTAAGGGAGAGAAAGTGACAATTTCATGAAGAGAGGAGACCAACCACACTTCTCTCCCTTCTTCTTGCAATTGGCCAAATGAGCCTTTTGACGGTTTCGCTTCGTATAATGAGATTAATAAGATAACTGAGGCACAACCGTGATTGCTTCTTCTCTAATTACTTCCTGAGTCCACAATAGAAAGCCGTCATCGTAGTCATTTCTTCCATTGCAAACGAATGCACATTGACTGACTTGACGCAGAGTTGATGAAGCATATTTGGACAGGAAAGAGGGGGAGGGAAAGGCAGGGGGAATACGGAAAAAGGGGCACAAGGAATGGAGGGGAAGTTGAAGACTGAGGGAGAGACGCTCAGGAAGGGATGAAGGGTAGCGAACTATGGAAGAGGAAAGTTCGTTGAGAGTAAGGGGGAAATGATTGGCAATGAAGAACAGACAACGGTGTGGCACGAAGAGGCACTCGGGGGGAATAGGGGATTGCAGAGGAAATAGGGGAGATGGGGTGGAAGGGGGGAAATAAGGGAGATGAGGGGGACGGGAATAGATGAAGAGGTAAACAGGGGAACGAAGACTGCCTCGTTCACAGAATACACATACTTCCACACAAAGGCCTTTATCGCATTGGAAACTCGGCGAGTAATGCAAAATGGAATGGGAAACGAAGAGAAACGGAGTCTAAGAGGACGGGTCTGGAGAATGCATACCCTAAGGGGGACTACTCGGGAGTTAAAGTGAAGGTGACATACCAGAAGGGAAGAACCCGTGAACTCTACACGCATTCACTCACGAGTCTGAGACAGACTGATTGGAGTATTAGATGAAATGTGAAATTGATTAGAGAATAGGGGAGAAGAACTAAGAGGACTGGGGAGGGAAGGTATGGGTAGAGGGAAGGGATGGAGAAGTCACCGGGAATTCTGGAATCGACGGCAGCAGCTCCTCGATCGAACCTCTGGCAAGGTTGGGGAGAGAGTGCTTGCGAGGGGGACGAGAGAGGGGAGAAGACGGAGGGAAGAGGTGAAGACGACGGGGACGGAGTGAAGGGGAACATGAGACCAGTGAGAGGGAACGACGCGAACGGGCACAGTCGTGAGGGTAGTCGACGGCCTGCAATGAAGGGGTTACGGGGTACGGTAGTTCAACCACGTCACTCTTTGGAGCAGTCTTCTCAACCATACGAACGAGTTTCTCACTACGCAGCGACGTCACGTGAGAGACTTCTATTCCGAGATAGAAGAGGGATATTCAGGGATGGATGGAAGTGAGAAGAGGAAGGAAGGGAAGGGAAGGGAAGAGAAGAGCATTGCAAAGGGAGACGAAGACTTTAATTGAAGATTGAATGGACACATCTTATACGCAGGATTATGCCCCTAGGGGAGAATAGGAAGGGGAACAGGGAATAGAGGGAGAGAGCTACGAGGGAATTAGGAGGGAGAGAGTATTAGGAGGGAAAGAGTGTTACGAGGGAAGAATCAGAAGGAAATGGCAGGGAAGAAGGGAAAGAGGAAGGGAGAAGTGGCAATGCATGAGAATACAAACAAGCGGGCACTCGGGGCTTTTGTGTGTGATACTTGTTATTGCGATTGAGACTAGCTGACTCACTGTCTCACTTTCCTGCACTCCCTTCCCCCTACAAAACCGTGCTAAATTATCTAACTTAACATAATTGCTAATCACATGAGCTGAATCACCTGTTTGATTCTCTTAACCTACAAGTTACATTATTTTAATTCTGTGCCATTATCAATTTGTTGTCAACAACTAGAGTGTGGATAAAGAATGAATGAAAGAAGAACTCGTCACCTCCTTCTCCTCATCCTCACTCTCCGTAATACTCTCGAATGAACTCTCACTCCTCGTCCTCTCCAATCTTCGCTGCAATTCCCCCGGTCGAGTCTCTTCCATCTTGCGACTCTTGTGAAGGCCTTTGATGGCATAAAGTGAAGGCGAAGAATCAGTAGTTGAGGGAGAGGGAACGGTCATCTGAAAGAGAAGAGAATGAGGGGAGAGTGGGGAGAAATGGGGAAGACGCCAAAATATGGAGGGAGAGAAGGAGTAGAGGAACAGTGAGCTATGTGAAAGCGATGAAGGAGCAAATGAAACGGAATCGGAACTAGGAGAGAAGGGGAGGAGCGAGGGAGGGGGAGGGAAGTGGGGGGAGAGAGAAGGGAGTGAGGGAGATAAGGGAGGAGTGAGGGCACAGCATTCTGCTGTATCAAAAAGCGAATAATATAGTCTGAAAAACAAAGCGTGATTTAAAAAAGTGTATGATATTGTGATGGTTCATAGGTGATGTTTTGGGGCATGATAGAGAAGCGCTACATTTTACAATTAAGATTAATCGTTTTCCGTGCGGGACCATTCGCAAAATCGCAAATATTAGATTCAAATTACAGTTTCGGTTTTTGATATTTTTCGCTTATAATGCGGTGAGAGGAAGGGGCAAAAGAAGGACGAGAAGTGCCATGGTGCTGACTAGTGATAGTTGTGTCCTTGGAGGGAGAAGAAAGCATAAGAAGAGAAGAGAGAAGAGGAGGGTAATCAATGGGGGGAGAGATAGGGGAATGATGGGGGTGATTGGGGAGGAGTGAATAGGGGGGAAGGGGGTTAATAGAGTAGGGGTGGGACAGAGAGTGGACCACCTAGGGAGGGATGAGTCAGCACGGTTTATCGATGAACATGACTTTGTACAGAGTAATGGACTATTTATTCGTTGTGGACCCTTCATCTTCAATTTCTCTTCCTTCTCTTCTTCCGCATATCTTCACTCCATCTTCACTCTCTTCGCTCTACATTCGTCTGTGTTCTCCTGAAATCGAGCCTTCATTCAGTCTTTCCCTTCTTATTCTCCCCTATCTCTTTCAGAAATATCGACAATATACGTCCTTTTCAAGATGACATAATAACGTACATAAGTAATATTTAATTTACCCAAAAGTCACCAAGATAAGCACAACGGGGGATAGGAGTTGGCAAGAGTTGAGGCCCGGGATTCGAACCCTCAACTAGACCACCTGTGCAACTCTCTCTGTCAAAACTATGACTATCACAACCACGGAGCGGGGTATGTATTTCCTGTTAGCATCTGTCTTGTCAACTCCCCCCTTTCCCTCACAATATGTATATCAATGACAAACGGCTCTTCTACCCACTAAACCCTCCTCTCTAATCGTGTCCCCCACTACTCTCCACTAGTTTCTCCCTATTCTGTGTATTCTTCTGCTTAGACTCCCTTCCCGTATACTCGATTCATTTCTCAACGTTTGATCTTAGGAATCATTTCGCTCTATAACTTCGTTATACCCACATTCACCTTGCAAGAAAAGGAAGGGGGGGACTAAGGATGAAAGAAGGTTCGTAGGAGTGCATGCAAATGAGCATCTGTTGACTATATTCGAACCTCTTTCGGTCTTCTCTTTTTATGAGATGGCGTCACTATCAATCTGTTCTCTTCACACAGATACTCTCTCTGCCCCCCCTCCTCCTCTCAATATCATCTTCATCCACCTGGCACCTCATTCAAAGGAGTGCGATAATCTTGCGAGAAGAAAGAAAGGGACGGGGAAGGCATAAAGGAAGTGTTTACATCACAAGAGCTCTTCAGTCCCCTCCCCTGTCCCGTATATCCCCCATCCTCCCTATGCCCTCCTCTTTCGCTGTTCCATCCCTTCCCTGACCTCTCCACGGTCCCATCTGTCTATTCGAATGAATACACAACGATAGCAATAAACTCTTCTCTCAATCGTCACCTTTTGCCATCAAGAAAAGAATGAATGAACGGTTTGTGGGTGACTGTATGGGAGAGGAGATAAGAGTGGGGGGGGGGGGGGTGTAGTACATGAGGGGGCTGATCCATTGATAGAGCGTCCACTCAGTATCTCCATATCATTTCCTGTGCATTCCAATCATTTGAGTACAAGCCGTCATAAATATTTCCGTGTTTTGTTGTGGAGTGGGAGCGGTGATAGAGAAGGCGTCGTGTGTCTCCAGGAATAGCTCTCTTATCAGCTACAATTACCCGTTTGAGAGCTGTGACTCGCTATCGTGTGAAAGAAACGTGGGATGTGACGCATTTGAGAGAAGAGTAGACAGAGAGGGGAGGGGGAGGGGTTAACGGGGGAATGATAGAGATAGGAAGAGATAGACAGTGAGGACTCCCACTCACAGGGAACAACACTCATCTCTGCTAATACAGACAAGACGAAAGACAAATACACCGTGCAGATAGGTAGGTATTCCCCGGTTTGTTCTCTGCTTCAGTTCGCGATAGCTCGATACCTACCGTATTCTCGGGAGGAGTGCTCTTCCTGGCCGCCTTCAGTACATCGAAGCACTCCTGGCATCGCGGACCTTCGGAGGGAGTACACACGATACCGTAATCCATCGATCGCTGCAAGAGTTCCGATCGTTTGAATGGCAACCAATTATGAACGGAGAGGAAACATGTAATAAGAGCACTTTGGGTGACGAGAATGCACAAGATTCAGCTGCTCTTCGGACTACTTGGCTGGAAAGACGTAAGAGACTACTCGAGTCGATTACTCCTTTTGCAGAGTTGACGGCTATTCCGAGATTAGACATGGCTATATCGGGATAATGAGGGGACTAACCTGACACGCGAAACAAGTGAGGGATGAAGACGAGGAGTGGGGGGAGTCATGAGATGACGGAGAGGTCCACTTAAGGGGATCGGAAGGGGATGACTTCACTGAAGAGGACAGGTGAGGAGTGGGGAGGGGACACTGTCTGGTAGACTCTTGCGAGAACCCTTCATGGGGAGTCCTCCTCCCATTTGTCTGCTTCCCTTTGACCACTTTGTACTGTTTTCATTTCCCTCATAAGGGAATATTATTAGACAACTACGAGATGCGAGATACATGGATGAATGCCTCCATCCCCTGACCATTTAAGGGCGGTTCGTATAAACATGCTTGTTATTGTGACGGACACTTCCTTATCTCGTACATCTCTCAGACTTCGACAAGGAAATAAGGGAATATTCGTGAGAACGAGAGCAGGGCTCTGCATTTCTCGGGGTTTTAAGAGACGAAAAGTGAGTGTTCCTTATTCGAGACGACTATTTATTGAGTAAAGCAGAGGTAGAGTGAGACTCACGCGCTCGTCTCCTCGAGAGATTCGATCTGATTCGTGCCAATTCGACGGATCGACGGTGCTCACAGGGAGAACGCCGCTCTGTCTGCAACTCAATTCTCGTTCCCACACTTTTAATGGTTATCTTTCTCTCACTAATTATACACGATGTATGTTTATTACATTGAGCGAAAATTTCCTTGCACACGGTACCACCGTGAATACACCATAGTGGGCTAGGGAATCATTCCCTAAAATAGGAGCAATTTTTAATGAAATTTTAGCGATGGTGAAGTGTAGCGAGGAAATATTCAGTAAGGGCCAGAAAGTTTCCGCAAGGTGTGACAAACAGGATAATGAATTTCCGATAGAGAATCCTAGTCCAAAACAGGGGATAAATACTCGTATCTGAAATTTATTTTGCGGTGGGGTAATTTTCTAGCGGCGGTAGGGTGGGCATGTAAATCGAGAATTTAGAAAAGCGGTGGGGGTAATTTTGCTGTGCGGCATGGGCCATTTCATAGTAAAAGACGGTTTGCGGGCGGGAGGGGTCTCACCCGAAAAAATAGAATCAAATACAGTATTTTTCCCCTGGTCCAAAATACGACAAAATCAGGCGTTGTCTTATCTTCGGGATCACGATTATCAGTATTCATCTTTGAGACTTGGAGAAGAGATCGTCTAGACTGTACAGGAGATGGAATCGATGTCTGAGTCCTCCCCCCCCCCCCCTCGGCAGCCACTGTATTGTCCATCCTCGCATTCAAATTTCCGTTCCGACGGTAGTCATTCCGTCTTCCGTTGGTTATTTGCACTTTTGGCTGTGTTCTTAGGCTAAATAACGAAAGCCAATCAAGAAAGCGCGGAACGAAAATTTGAATACGAGGGCCGAAAATATACCTTGGTGTTTTTGATGGTGGATATGAGAGTGATGAGTCTGTTCCTCTCAGCCTCCACGTGTTCCCTCCACGCACATTCCCCCTCCAATCTCTCATGACACAACGGACATTCAGCTGATCCATCCTCGTCCAGTTGAACTCCTGCAATTCCACTTTTACATCGTTCTTCTTAACATGTTACTGCGATAAAAGACGAGATCTCCCTTGAATGTCTGCCATATCGGCCATTGGGGGAGGGGTATACTGTAGACGGACTACACCTCATTGATATGCGATTGTTTACCAAGAGGACAGAGACACAACAGAGATTTACAAGTAGTCCCTCTCCGTCTTCCCTTGTCTCTTGCCCTCCTGATCATCCCCCTTTTACAGCTCACTCCTCAACCCTCCTAGCCTCTCCCCTCTCCCCCTCCCCTACCCTCCAGGAGGCCACTTGCTCATTACCACACCTCTCCCCTTATTCCCTTTGAATAGCCGCATACACTATCAATCTCTGTCTTCTCGGCCAAGTGACTAGAGCCATAGGCGCGAACACTTCCAAGGGCAGCTAGATACGAGTCGTGGGAAGCTACGCAGTCGCGGGGCAGCTACGCAATCGTGGGAAGCTACGCAGTCGCGGGGCAGCTACGCAATCGTGGGGCAGCTACGCAGTCTTGGGTTAGATACGCAGCGCTACCGTAGTCAAGCATTGAGTGGAGAGTCCCAGTCCACTAATAAAACACGTGCGGGAGCCGTAAATAAGAGAAGGCGCTGGGGTAATGGAAAGTGGAGAGAGGAAGGGTATGAAGAGGAGTAAGAGAGAGGGTAAGGAGAGAGAGGAGAGCGAGGGACGGAATCATTCTTCCGAGGGTCCAACTCAATTCTTCTTTTGAAGTCCGCCGGCTATAGAATGTCCCTTGAGGCATTGACACCCTATTACATGGAGAGGAAAGGCACGATTGATATACTGATCCCCGGAGGGAATGAAAGGAGACTATTCATTTAGGGGGAGGGGGGAGGGGGGGAGAGCAGGCCCACCTATACGGGTTATCCTTCTTGTGTCATTACGAAGAGCATAGCTAAATAGCTGATAGGTTTTGTTTAGTAGTTCTGAGATGTGATTGAGAGGCGGGAACAGAGAGAGCATATCTGTACAGTCTTCTCATAACAAGGATCTGTCGTCGGGATGAGTCTCACAGTACATTGTACACCTGTCACTTGCGTCATTTCAAGAAGAGTAGAGAAGAGAAGGGTGGAAGGGGGGGAGGGAGTATGGTCATTGATATCCCCCTCAATGAGGACACATCCATTCCCATAGGAAGCACGGCTCACTACACCTACTCACCCCTCGCACTCTTTGTATTCTCTCTCAACTCTCTCTCCCTATTCCCTACCAACTCCCCCTCTTCACTGCACTCTCCATCCGTAATCAGAGCGAATCCAACTCTCTCCTTCCCTCTCGATATCTACCGTATCCAAGTACTTCCTCTTAGGACCCGCTCAAGCGAGAAACGTCTGTGATCAGTCACGAAGAGATACGCATTGCCTCGGTCTTGACTGGGAGGATACTAAGAGGTAGAGGGGGGAGGGGATACTAAGAGGGGGAGAAGAGAGAGAAGAGTCATCTGTCAGCTGTGCCGTTGTGTCCCTTTCACACCATGAATAGCTCGTATTCTCGTGTCTGTAGACGTTGTAAATATAATGAAAGGAGAGGAGTGAGGATAGGGCTGGGAAAGAGGAGAAAAGGAAGAGGAAGGGGAGAGGACAAGGAGGCAACTTCCACGAATCACGCATACCGTCTAGATACCACTCAAGTACTCCTTTTCCGATACAACACTACTGCTTTCTAGCCATTCTCCACGTGAGGATAGGCCGTAAATATTTAGTGGGATTAATTGATTAATTGACAGCTTCAGCTTGCAACGGGTCATTATTCGTACCATTCCGCTTATGGTCCCTCCCTTATTGTGTCCTTGTTGATGTATCAGAAAGAGTTATGAGTGAACTATCGATTAGAGTAGAGAGGAGGAAGAGGAAAGAATAAGGAAAGGAGTAGAGAGAGAGATGGAAGATGATTACTCATACGAAGAGAGGAGTCGGTACATGAAAGAAGAGAAGAAGAAGAAGACATGGCCTTTCTTAGTTGAGAAGAGATAAGAGATGACAGAGTCTAGGGGAAGAGGAAGACTCACTACCGTGTGAAGGGACTGAGGGTGATCGGGAGAAGTGCAAATAGGGGGGGTGATATTAGGGGTGCACTTACTCCTTCCTCCTGGTGATGTACTCCTGGAGGCAGTCTCAGATGCAGCCGGCGATCCATCTGAAGGATTTGTCTTCTGAGAGGATTACTACTTGTTGATGGTATGCATATAGGGACGGAGGACAAACGTGATCAATGTTTTGAGATGAGTGAAGAGAGGGAAGATAGGGAAGAGAGGGAAGGGAGGGAAGCGTCGTATGGACACTCTAATGATTCCTCTATTGCATTGACTGGATTCGGACGAGATGAGAAGATGACATTCCCATTACAGGGAACGACGCTAAACCTGTACTGGAGGGGAGGGAGTTACAAGGGAGTTGGAGTAGGAGAGACGGAAGGAGTTGGCAGGGGGACGAGAGAAGGGAGTAAGTTACCGAGGGTAACAAGGGTAAGATATGTTGCTAAGGGAAGGGGATACATTTGAATTGGGATGACGGAGACGAAGGGAGAAGAAGAGGCATGGAAGGTAAAGGGCAGAGGGAGAAGAAGACGAGGAAGAGACGGAAGACAAAGGTAAGAAGATGGAAGAAGGACGAGAAGAAAGGAAAGGGACCGACCCTGGTGGGAACCGTTGTGCTGCTGAGAGGCCAGTTGAATTATCTGCTGCTGGAGGAGGTTTCTGAAGGGAACAGGGAGATAAGGGAAAGGATAGGGAAGATACGGGATTGGGTAGAGGAGCATAGGAAGAAGGAGGGAGAGTAGTACTTACGCATAGAGTTGTTGGAAGGAAGGATTGAAGAGAGGAGAAGGGAAGACAGATCGGGATGGATCTGATTGAGAGAGGAACGGGTGCAGGGACATACTCGACTTGTCCACTTCCGAATCTGGAGGGAGTAGATCAGGAGAGGGACGGAGGCAAAGGGGAAAGAACGAACCCATTCCGAGTCGAGACTGAGACTGCACTGAGCTCATACCGTATGACGAAGGGAACTAAATGGAATAGAGAGAGGGACTCACTCCTAGGTACACTCTCTTCTGCGCCTCCTCTCACTAAGGGGCGGGACCTCACTCCTCACCCTATTCCCTCCCTCTCCCTCTTCCACTCCACTCCCCCCCCTCCCTCTCTAGATTAACTCTCTTCCAAGGGGGTACGGTAGATTGGAAATGGAAGAAGACGGTACGGGAAGCATCAACAATAATACAATTAAGGGTGGTGGATTGAAAGGCCTCCCCTTGGAGACTCCTCTTGTCTTTCCTCTTACAGTCCCCCATCTATCCATTCCCTTCTTCATATCTCTTCCGTCATTCCCCACTCCTATGCACCCCCATTCACTCCATTCCCTTCCCCTTACCCCTACTCCCCTTCTCCTCCGATGGCACATAAAAGGGTCTCTTCCCCTGCTCTTCACTCTTCACTGTTTGCAGACTCAGCCATGCTCACAATTAACTTTTTGTGTGAGAGACGAGAGGGGAGAATAAGGGAAGAAGAGGGAGGAGGGAGGGGGAAGTGAGTATCTATTCTACAGGGACGAGGGAACTCAGTGGGGGGAATCTCTGTAGGAAAAGAGGGGGGGGAGTATCCATTCTTGCTGTAGATCTAACAATAAGTGTTTATTTTGTAGAAGGGAACAGTAATTAGATGTGTATTCGATGTGTATGGGAAGGTGAATATTGACATTGTTTGGGATATAAACTTTGTATACAGTGAAGTACATATTCCATTTGAAGGAGGCAGGGTTTTGTATGAATGGGGTAGTGCGTGTATTTTGTAAGGGGGGAGGAGTATTGAATTGATATGAAGGGGAGTGAGTATCTATCGATAGATGACTAGTCAACGTGAATATAAAGGGAAGACGAGACATTGAATGGTATGGAACTAAGAGAGGGAACTGGAGAGGAGAAGGGGTAAGGATAAGGAATGTGGGAGGATAGAGATAAGGGGGGAGATACTGAAAGGGATGAAGAACCTTGTGGAAGGGGAGCAGGTAAGGGGTGGGACAGACTAAAGGGAAGGGGACCATTCATTCTACTCCATTCCACAGACTACCCTCTTAACAATCACGAGAATCGTGGGAAGTAGATGGGACGAGTCTCTCCTATTGAGAGATGAGAAAGGGAGGGGAGTGAGGGAGAGAAGAAGAGAGGAGAGGGAGGTACGAGGGAGTGATTGGAGAATGGATACAAGGCCAGTTGGGAAGTGCAAGAAGTGATCGGGGATGAAAAGGAGCGAGGAAAAGGGGGATTGACATGGAGAGAGGGAGGGGATACGGTTGTGAGAGAGTCTAATCATACACTCCACGTCCTTGTTACCAAGACTCCGATTACCCTCTTCCCAACCCCTTTCCATTCAATCTTTTCACCCCCAACTCTCTTGCACATCTTCTTCTCCTTAAGGGGGGCTTCACTGGATCTGTGAGCGGTTCCACACAGTATCTTTCGAGGCTTATTTATCGAACACCAGGGAAAATGGGCAGATTTTTAAAACTCATTTCGGCTTCTCTAATGAGCCCAACTTAGGCGCTCTGGTCGTTTCCCATAGATTTACGGAGTGTGCACCATCTCCTTGTGAGTGGCATGGAACCTAGTGCGCCGTTCCAAGCCCACGTGTACAAGGAAGTAAAATGAGATACATGAATTTAAACAAACATAATAGATAGATATATATATATATAAAACAAACATAATATATTATATATAAAGAAATGTGCAGAAAACAAACAGATTAAAAAAACTAACCTTCTCCGGCGGGATGAATGAGGCGATTCCCGAATCATCGCAGTGGAGTAGTCTGCGACAGTCGACGAATCTAAAATATCTGTTATTTTCAATACGCCATATTTTTTCTCTGAATCAATACTATTCTAGATAAAGATAAAGATAAAATTCGGCATCTTGCACCAGATTATGAAACAACGGTATATATACAAAAGGCTACCTGTAATATCACGACGATCGAGTAGATATCACGACAAGTGCACGAACCTTGCTGAAAATAAAATTAACCAATGAAATCAAACGATTGTTGTAGGTGTATTGAACTACTGCGACATCAAGATTACCGCTAGCTTTGAGCTAAATTACAACCATTCAAAAATACAGGTTACATTAAGTGCGAAAATAACTCAAAACCTATTTTAAAATATCATGATCCTGATTAAGAACGAAGTGTAGTGTACTAATTCGACGTATGATAATTACGATGAAAACAGTTTCCAAAAGCCGATTCAGGAAATACCGTATCGTGCGCGCAAGTTACGCTACCGATATTATCGTGCGCTCAAGGTGCGCATGGTAATTTCATGCTCGCAAGTTGCGATTAGCGAGCAAGGCGTGCACTTCTCGCGGATTTCATGCGCATGTCGCGGGAAAAGTGCGGAGTTTTTTCCTCCCTACCTTCTCCCCCTATGGTTTCGTTCTTCCACTCATTCTACTTGTCTCCAATCTTCCCTACTCTTCCCTCCCTTCTCCTTCTCGACTCTCATCCATACTCCCCCTCACCCTTCTCCCCTCTTCCCTCTCCCTCGTTACCCATCCCCAACTCCCTTACCCTCGTCTCAACTCCTTGTGATTCAAGGGTTGCGGTACAAAGAAGAATGCGATGAATCAGGAGTACGAGGGGGGAAGAGTAGAGGGGAAGAAGACTTTATTCGAAGAGAGAAGGGGAAGGGGAGACTCGTCCCTTTCCTCTCTCTTTCCTCTTATTCCCGTCGATACTGAATCAGTGTCCTTTAGCCTTTAGGAGGTAGATGAGAGAAGGGCGCTACTGTTGACAGAAGAGAATGACTAAAGAAGGGGGAAGGGGAGTTAGTGAGGGTAGAGGGGGTGATAAGGAAGGGGAGGGGTGGGGAATAGGCAGACAACAACGTGCGAGGAAGAACAAGGGAGACTCGGAAGATCGATCAGAGATGGAATAAGGAGGGATCGATGCAACTGAGTAGACGTAAAGCTTTCACGAGACACCCTCACAGCCACCCGCTATCAAAGGCCATCTTGATCAGAACTCGGTATTGAAGAAGGTAAGCGTCGAGATCCGGGATTAGGTGAGATAATTGCCTACCCCTACTCGCTAAAGCAAAGCATGGAAGGGAACTAACTAAAAAACTAACTCCCCCCTCCCCTTCTCTCAGTTCTTCTCTCAGTGAATCGCGTGTTCTTCCCGACTAGCCGATGACTATTCCCAGTCACTCTCGCAAATAACACTCCGATTGCTACTTTAGTCAGACAAGACAAGAGAAGACGAACGGTTGAGGAGAGCAAGACGAAATATTTCAATCCATTTAATCTAATATACGGACAATAACAGACAACAATCGAAGAAAACAATCAGCAATGCAAAAAGAAAAATACAGCTATTAGGTTGGTGCATAAGTCTTGCCATACTCTCAAACTTATATTCAATTCTTTATTTCTTTACCAAGAGAGGGATTTCTTCTCAAATGTAATCACCGTTGTGGTCCACCACCTTCGCCCAACGCTGAGGGAGAGACTTGATTCCGGAATGCCAGAACTCAGGAGACTGTGTAGCGAAGAAGTGGTCGAGGGCAGCTCTGAGTTCCCTTTCGTTCGTGAATTTCTGCCCGTTGAGCCAACGTTGAAGGTGGGAGAAAAGATGGTAGTC
>LS834145.1:549209-562094 GCA_900490955.1 Micoletzkya japonica
GTAGAGCATGGTGAAGATGCGACCGGTCGGGATGGTATACCATACTTGTAATGAATGAGAGAGGCAACGACAACTACTTGGTTTTGCACTTCCCTTCATGGTGCATGTCCACGCACCTTTTAAATTTCCCCAGCAATCGACATTTGCGAGAATAAAATTTTACAAAAAGTATGGCAAGACTTATGCACCAACCTAATATGTACAAAGCAGGTAAACGGCTAATAATGGAAGTTAAAATTGGGCATTCGACATGTCGAAGAAGGGAATGGAAGAGTAAGAAGCGACGGAGTTGCGAATGTAGAGGGATTGTTGAGAAACACGAGAAGTCAGTGGAGTCTCCACGATGTTTCCTGAGAGAGTCGAATATACGGCGTTACCTAGACTTTATCAGATTATCAAAAAAATTCTTATTATTTATATGTTTCTCAATGTTGCCTGATATTTCCTTGCATGAATGAAATAAACTGTCTCCAACCTCTTTGTTCGTGTTCGATTGTGTGATCTCCACTCCCGTATCCCTGATCGGGTGACACTATGACCGAGGGAGCGACCGGCTGCTAAATAAGGCGGATTACTGTAGTCTGATAATATACCGTATACCTTCTTCGTTCGAATCCTCTTCGGCTTCTCCTTTCGATAGATGTTGATTCCACGATGAGTCTTGAGGTATTCAGCACTCTATATTAAGGCTATTCATTAGTTCATCTCTCGCGTTTCACCTCATCTTTGTGGTATTTGCTAGCCAGTTCCTCTGCAGTAGCTCCTTCGTCATCTTGCAGGTCCTGAACGGAATAGATTACGGTAGGATAGAGAGAT
The DNA here is from genome assembly GCA_900490955.1 of Micoletzkya japonica. NCBI lineage: Eukaryota > Metazoa > Nematoda > Chromadorea > Rhabditida > Diplogasteridae > Micoletzkya > Micoletzkya japonica. The sequence continues at coordinate 550,026 of LS834145.1, forward strand.
TAGATACGGTTAACTGACCACTGATTCCCTGAGATACTCCACGAGCACTCTGCAGGTGTCGACATCTCCGTACATCGCTGCATAATGTAATGCAGTTCGGCCGCGACTGTCCCTCATATTGGAATGAACACCTGAAGGAATACTGTAGGCCAAGTGGGTACGGTAGGGTACGGTAGGTACGGTCTACGTATAGTATGACAAACTAGGTAGCTATCATAAAGAGTAGCTACCTCTCTCGATGAGGAGTCGGATGATGTACGGATAATTGTTCATGATCGCAATGTGAATGGGACCCCGTTGCACTGCATCAGCACCAATCGGCTGAAATGGATTTATAAGAGTAGATCTTTAATCTTTGATCTCTTATCTCTTACCCTGCATCCCTGATGGTCGATATCAGCCCCTCTATGAATCAATTCCTTGACAATATCGACCGCTCCCAGTTCTATCGCTCTCATCAACGGAGTCATGTTGAGATAATCACCGAAGTTGATCTTGAATAGCATTTTGGTAAACAATTTAAGGATTAAATACCATTTCTTTGATCTGATCGTTTTTGAGAAGAAGTCGCGTGGTGGAAAGGTCGCAGTTGGCAACGGAAAGATGCAGAAGGTTCTTCTCCTCGTTGTCCTCCACACTCGGATCAGCCCCCTGTAGAGGAAAGAGATGAAATGAATGGGGAAATAGGTCTACCATTTGGATGAGCCATTCGATAGTCTTGGGAGATCGGAGTGCGAGAATAGACAGATGCAGCACTCCTCTTCCATCTGAACAACCTCCCTCTCCTCTTCCCCTCTCATTCACTCACATTTGTCCTTTACATTGATATCCGCCCCCGCTCTGAGAAGTCGCTCTCCAACCTCAAAGCGATTATTTATTAAACTTGTTCTTTCCTAGTCTGACTTCAATAACAGTCGATAACAGATTCGTTAACAGTTCATTGAATTCTTGATTTGTGCAATTTCACACGGAAATTCGGGAGTTGATACAATCTATAGTATTCTCTATTCCCAGTTACCGTACCTCAACGAAATCAGCTCTTGTGGTCGATGCTAGTACAAGAAGCGGAGTCCTACCTTCTCCATCCATCGCAAAGATATCGCTTAGATTCTGAATCAGCGTCCTAACCTCCTTGAGATAGCTTTCACTCCTACCGTAATCTCAACATTCTCGTTGTTCCTTATTGCGTGGTGCAAGGGAGTCGAGTAGTCTTGTTCTTCAGTCCTTTGCTTCTTCGCAATAACATTGACCGTAAGATCTCCTGAAGATCAACGATCAATTTCCAAATCAAAATAGTTGAATACCTGCTCGCGGAATCATCCATATCGGATGTTCCAACTTCCTCTTTCTGTTCCTCACTTGAAGGGTTACTGTAATCACGTCTTCCTTGCCATCCCCCCTTCATCAACTTACTTCCCGTTCCAATGAACAAAGCAGCGAGAATGAGAAGAACGATAGGGAGAATGTAGTTAGATCGTTGCTCTTCTTCCTTGGTCCATCGCAACATTTGAGCGAGAGGGGCAGAGACTTCCTGCAGCGAATGATTGGGTTACGGCAAGGAGAGTATGGATTCCGTACCTGCTCATCGATAGCCTTGTATACCCGTTTAACCGCACTCTTCACACAGTCCTTTTGTGTGCAATCGATTGGTTCCAATCTCACGTACAACTCCAGTCCTTTCTTCTGTAATCAACGGTTATACCCGGTAAGCGAGAACAACCAACCGCCTCTCCTTCTCCCACGGGTTCCTTTGATCCCTTTACCGGATCAAATCCATAGATTATCATCGACCCATGTTCATCTTGTTGAGGAACCACGCGAGATCTGCATGAGATGATTACTCACCAACAATCATTTGATGCGCCAATTCACCTTGATATTCTAGAGATCTCCTCTATTATCGATTCGGACTGAGCATTCAATTCCGTGATGGTCACATCGAATTGCAGAACGAGCCATCCGTGAGACTAAAAGAAGTTTCTTTTTGATATTCTTTAGATTGACAAAATTATAAAGATGTAACAAAGCGACTAACCGCCAGTTCAATATCCGATTGCAGTCTCTTCACAGCCATTTGCACATCCTTCACACACGAATCGCCGCACTTCCCCATTCGACCGACAATGTCCACTCCCTTTCCCTCGTCCTGAATTTCCTCTCAACCACTCATCTCATCCGACTCCTACCGTATCCCTCTCGGGTTTCATCTTCCTCACAGGACCCTCCGTCTCCGACCATTCCCATTCTCGTGCTACTCCGTTCACTGTGATATTCACGGGAGAGCTGAATGAAAAATTGCACTCTTCACTATTCTCCAATGTCTTACCCGACGATAAACCATAAATCACGTAGGAATCGTTTCTCGAGAACAGCATATTCGACTGGAGAAATATCGAGTGTATTGGTGAAATACTGGAAAGACGAATCATGTTTACCCTTTAGGTATAATATTTATGGTCTACCTGATATTCAGAGGGAGAAGAAACAGCCGTAGAAGATTTGAGTTCTGTGGTAGTACTGAAACGAGATTATAGGGGAGAGGAATGAAAAGGGATTGTACCTCGAAGGTGATGAAGTGCTTGGTGCAGATGTCGAAGAGCGAGCAAAATGAGTCGAGGGGAGTGGAGGAAGGGTTGAAGGGGAGGGGAGAGAAGAGGAGGTGGGGGGATGGGGTGTAGAGGTGTGAGAAGAGGAAGAGGTCGCAAGAGATGAAGGGGGAGAAGTTGAGGGAGAGGAAGGATGGGGAGTTGGAGGAGTTGTGGAAGTGAAGAAGCGACGAGTGGATCGAGACACGGGCTGAGGGACGGATGAGGAACAGAATGAGTGGATGGCATACCTTGACTAGGAATAGACTGTTCAGTCTGCGGTTCACTTCCTTCCCGATGGACGTGCACTCTTCGTTAGTAGACAGAATGTCCTCTTTTGCCCATGCCAGAACCTCGACGAACCCCGTTGATTCCTGCAGGTACTCCCCTTGTACTCCTCCCTTCCTAGCTTTCCCCGTATCTAATTCCCCTTGTCTGTCCCCCCACCATATCAGCTGCTGTCTAATTAGCTATTCCAACTAACCTGTCTGCGTATCGGTCTTCCCATACCATTCTCTTCAGTCCAATCCCACATCATGGTTCGATCACCGTTGTCCTTCACCAATTCAACTTCGTTCCTGAACAAGAACGTAAACCCTCATTGTTCCCTACTTCTCCCTACCCAGTGACTTTCTCCGCTTCTTCGATAATCTTCTTCTCGAGTCGACGGAAGTCGCGCGGATTCATCTTCAGTCTCATCTCGAAGAGACATCCCTCCTGCACATCAAAGAGTCTACCGTATCCCTCTGGTTACTGTATTACCGTATACTTGTCGAGTATTCCACAATCTCCCCCGTCATGTCCACAGGAGGCTGTCCAGCATTCACGATCACACAATCCATCCGATGAGACGGCGCTGAGATGAACAGTTTACATGGAAATTGATGGAAAGCGAATGATATAGGACATGGGGTTACGATATCTACTTTTGATGTATTTGTGTATAGGTTAGGTAGAAGTGAAATGACATACCGACAGAACTCAGCGTGTTCACACGAGTTTGTCACGAAGAACGCTGCAAAATAACAAGTATGAAGTGACGTCACTGGATACTGTATGAGAGGGGAAAGAAGAGGAGAGGGGTATAAGCATTTAGGTTGATGTGTTTACCTTGAATGAAGGAAAGCGAAGCACCGAAGAGAAGAAGTAGAAGAAGTTGATGAGAGCAGAACACGTTAGTCATTGGAGAGAGAGATGACTTTGAATGAATTTCGGAGTTGTTCGGAGTGGATGAGGACACCTCTCTCTCTCTCTCTCCACTTCTTAACCCCCTTACCACTCGATCCTTGTTAGGGCACTGCCTAAGGACTTGAGCCGGGTTGTAAACTATCATAAGGAGAGGCCCTTCTTCTCACCTCTTGTTAAGGTCAGTCCTTAAGACATTCCCCTCACTGGGAACGCATCCACCTACCTAGATTCCTCTTTTTTATGGTTCGGAGATATCCCGAATTATGTGGCCTTTGAATGATCTCGAGAAGGTGCTTCCATTCATATTTCATGTGTGCACACCTCAGACAACATTCATCACCGCTCAACGGGACATTTTATGAAGAGCTAGTTGCGTCGGAAGGCCCGCCGTCCCCTCACGCCTCGAATGCTTCAAATATTATGAAAGCTTCTCACGGGTAAACAGGAATCTGCAGCGATGTTCCTCTTATGAAGAGGCCCCCGTTGTACACTCCATCCAATCTTCCTTTATTACGAACTCCTTCCTATTTCGTCGTCACATCCTCTTGCATTCAATCGTCCAAAGACCACAGTCCTCCACTTACCGAACTCGTGTAATTCATAAGAGGCACGCGTAGGACCTCACATTGCCCGAATTAATCATCCGAGGTATTCCCCCCCCGATTGGTTCTAGGATCACAAGGCAGATTCTAGTGTATTTATCAACTTGCAGTGAACACGGATTAGACACTCCCTTTTAGTGGCTTCCCCCGTAACGTTGTTTATGAAGAGAGTAGGTCTTCGCGGAAAGCTGACCTCTTTCATTGTCAGTCTCAATCTGCATCCATTTCTCCCCTTTTGCCCCCAGGCAACTTACGTCTTAGTCCTATTCTCGTCCCTCGATTACTGTAACTGAACTCTCCCTCGGTCATGTGAGCATACTCATGACAATAGAAAGCTTCCGAGTACCACAAATACGTCGGTTCATTGTTATCTCTACGATTCATTAGTCACTTCATTGTAAGCGAGTATGCACATCTTGTATTTCCTGTAGATATGAAGGAAATCATTGCACGAGATAATGCAGTTCTCTGCAACTTGATGAAAGATTATCCATTGTTTCTGCAACGTGAATATACTATGATAGATATTGTTACAACGAACACGAATAGATAAGTACGCTTATGACATACGCGATCTTGGAAACATGGATATTGCAGGATTATGGTTAATCCAACTGAATCAAATAAATACCACTTTCCCGGGATACCGTATGAAAAAATAGCGGTAATCCCATCATTCTTGTTCTGGTGTTAGGGTAGTGCCGTTTTGTTTCCCTTTTTCTTCATTAAATTTACATGTTCTCTTATTATTGCAGTCTCTGCGTTTATTCATTTCAGACGAATTTCAGAGTGAAAACGAGACCCTTCACCTTTGCAAAGAAGATAGACGAACCGGAAAGGTGAAGTGCATTAGTTGTATTTGTATATCGAGTGTCGCTGTGGCTGTTCTACCCGATGAGACCTTCTCCATCTCACATCATCCCCCCTCCACCCTCTCAACTTTATTCACTTTACCCACGTCAGCAACGCCCCGAGGCTCATATCCTATGATAATTTGATTTTTCCTGTATTTAGTGTCGAGAATGCGCAGTCTCAAGGGGGAAGTGAGTGTTGTTGTACTGAGAAAGTGCTTCTCTTCTTCTCTTCTCAGCTATTACACAGTTGCCTCCATTCACACGGAAAGTCCTTCCCCATGCAAGACACGTAGACCTAACTGATCGTAGCTCCTTTGATGCCCTCCCTTGATACCCCTTCCTCCATACCTCCACCCCCCTCTTAGCCATTCCACGGATCTCGCGTGACTTCCTCTAGGTATCCTCTAGATTGTTATATTCTCAATGGGATGCGTTCCCTTCCCTTCACCCCGTCAGCAATGGTAGACGGAGCTCCTCCAATTGTTTTGAGTGTGAGATCTTCCTTTGAGTGGGAGTATATCCATTCTTTCCAAGGCTTCTCACTATCTATACTTACTCCCTTCATTGCCTCCAAGTTCAGTCCGTCTTATCCTTATAGGCCCTGGTGGAATCCCCCTCCCCTCCCCCTCCCTCTTCTCTCAATTTCTCTCTCCAACAGTCTAAATTGTATACTCGTGTCGTTTCGAACATTCCGTGTCAACAGCCTATTTCAACCTATTTCCATCGCCTCACTCCCTTTTCCTCATCTTCTCTCCTCTACAGACAATACATTGTTCATCCAAGCGTTTCATCTTATTTTTTCTCCTCAACTAGCTAGCCCCTCATGTTGATTATTGTTGTCCAGAATAGGACAAGAGTCTCACTTACTCGGAATGAAGCTCCATAGAGTATCTCCTAATGTATCCCTGCTCCCATTGTCATATTCCCTCCCTCAGCCTTCCTCCCATGCCGTATTCTCTTCTATCGTTTCTTCTCTTGAATACTTCATAATCCGTGAGATTCCCTCGAGTCCTTTCCCTTTTGTCTGCCCTCCTTCCATTACAGTACACATTCCCCTCGCATAGCGTCAGTCCGCCATTTCAGTTCGCGATACTTTATTTGCTGCGAACATTCGAATCTTCGTATCACTCGACCCATTTCCGCTCTTCCCCGCTCTTCTTTGTCTTCACAAACTACCCATTCAAGAGATACATTGAATCCGCCCGGAAGAACTCTCTCTACCCCCTATTTTCACTCCTCCCCCTCTTCCCCCACCCCCCTCGCTCCTCCCCATCTCTCCCTCACCCTTCTCTGCAATCCCCTCTCACTTGTATCTTCTTCCCCCGAGGAGTAATTCCACTCTTTTCATAGCTCTTCTTCATAAACTTCAACTATTCTTCTTATGTACTCGTGACGTCATTACCACCCCCCCCCCCATCTCTATTCATATTTCTTACAGGGTCACCATGCAGTCGACGACCGCACTTCTACTAGTTTCCACATTCGCCGTCAGTATTCTTGCACAACAGGTATACTATTCGGGGTTACTGCTCGGGGTTACTGTAGACTGGGTTACGGTAGATTCTTGAGTGTAAGCTCGTTATTTCATGAATCAAGAAGTTTGTGGTGAATGTAGTGATCCTTTTGGAAGAGTGAGAATGGGTTATAAACCCATCTAGACTCGTAAATCGTTGTTGACTAAGCTCTTTGTTGTAGATGATGGAGGAGCCAACGGCCGACAAGAGGATGCGATCCTTCGCTTTTGCCAAGCGATCTCCTTATAGGTGAGGAACTGTAGGGATGAAGGGAGGCAGGGAAAAATACAGTAATTGATTGTAATTTACGAGGTAGGACCCTCCGGCCCGCAGGCCGCCGTTTACTATGAAATTACCCGTACCGCAGCGCGAAATTACCCCCACCGCTGTACTAAATTCTCGATTTACATGTATACCCTACCGCATCTGGAAACTGACCCCTACCGCGAAAATAATTTCAAGTATGAGTATTTGTCCCCTGAAGGGAGGAGACAGTGGAAGAATGTATAGAGAGAGGAAGAGATTCACTAGGAAGCTCCTTCTCTACAGAACTTTCGCATTCGCTAAACGATCGGCAGTAGAGGAAGAAGAGGATGGAGACATGGACAAGAGGGCACGATTTGCATTCGCTAAGAGGTAAGCTAATGAGGGATCGGGAGGGGAGGGGGACTACGAGGGTATTGAGGGATATGGTGGATGGCGAATTATTGGAAGGTAAAGGAGAGAGTTAGACGAGGTAATGGAGAGGGAGAATAGTGTTATCGCGGGTCCAGACAGAACCCTTCTCACGGGTTCACAAAACATCCGTTGTATGCCTCGGGGTGAAATGAATCCCCTCGGGCAATCATTACATTCATCCATTCGACTACCGTAATCGGGTTTACTCGCACGGATAACCACGTTTTCCGTGTGAGAAACAGGGGCAGAAGCGACAGAGAGTAATGATTGTTCTTGAGGGGGGATGGGAATGGTTCCCCTGAGGGCATTTAGTGCTCATTGAGCCCGATTCCGGCGAGAATAGAAACAAACGAGAAGCCGCTTAGCCCCCGAGTCAGTCTACTCTAGTCACTCTATGATGTCACCAGGTTGTGATGACGTCATTCCAGGTCACCCTACCGGACATTCGCCTTCGCCAAGCGAGCACGCTTCGCCTTCGCATAACCGCGACGCGTGACGCGACGCGTGTGCCTCTCCCCCTAGTCCCTGTTGATCTCATGCCAATAACTAACACACACAGCACAATCCCTTCCCCCTTTCCCCTTCTTCTTTTCTTTTTATTGTCGGATGGAATAAAGCCTATTAACGTGTTCCCCCCGCTATACAAAGAATGGAGGAATCGAAGACTAATCTCATGACGATTAGGGGACATGGATACAGCGAGGGAGGAATAAGCGGATAGGGCAGACTAATCGAGGACAAGGGTCGGAAGTAGACCATTGCTTGAGACCCTCTCTCATAACAATTCATCACTTTTTGTACAATTGAGACGATTGACAAGAAGGAAATGCATGCAATTTGCATAAGTCTATGCGATTTGCAGTGTGAATAAGGAGAATCTTCGAGAGATGTGTCAACTGAATGAACTATTTATTCGGTTGACAGTCCTGACGGTTTTGCAATTACACGAAGGGACTCTTCTCAGAAGAACAGAAATAATATTGTGGATGAATTAGTGACGATGGAAACATACTATTCAACTAACAATAAGTTCATTTGTCGTCTGAAAACGGTTGCCAGATATCACGTGTTTACTTTGTATGAATACGACGAACTTGTGAATAATGCGAAGTTCTCGGGAACGAGGAAGGTTTCCCTGAACAAGGCAGTAAAAGGAGTGTTTACACGTCTAATTTAAGACCCGAATCAACATTCACCTCGCGGTTACACATTTCAATTGCTGTTGCAAGCTTCTCTTATGTTGCATTTGCCTTACCTTTATATTAAAAGGAAAAATATCAAAAGGACATTCTACAAATGACGTCATTTTGATATGAAACGGAAAAAATGGAATAATTGCCGCTACTTGACTGTAAAGCACAAAACAAAGGTAAACCCCAGCGAAGGAATCAAAGTAAGTGAGCCTCATGAATAAGCGATTGCTTATACGGGAACAGAACGATTTGACTCTCGTGAAGGAATACGTGCATCTTAGAGGGCAGCACTGGTCTCTATCCTTCCACTCCCACATCTACTAAACTTTGTGTCTAACAAGTTCAGCTGATCTTATCAAAGCGAAATGGATAAATTGATAAGCACGGACGACAGATAACTTCCCTTAAAAGGATATTTCCTTTCGCAGACTTTTTGTTCTCGCTTTGTGAGTAACACTACACTAGATGGTAAAATGTGTAATTATATGATACAGATTATTTTTGGCACAGAAAACGTGTTCTCCATAAGAATATATTATGGTTGAGGAAATGTTCCGTCAATTTCCCTCTTCATAATTATGACTAGAACGTGAAGCGGTGTGAAGAGGGTGCAGACAAAGTAGGAATGAATTTGTTCAAGGATTTTTTTCAATAACACGATGATATTTTGCGATATTGGTACATACATTATGCGATTTCAAAATAGTCAAAAAGGGAGAAAAAATGAAGAGGGGAAGTAATCCATTGACTCCCCCACAGAGACATGGCATCCTTCCGATCGGAGAACGCATGAGAAGGAAGGACTCTTTTAGTGCATGACGGGATAAACAATAGATTTAGATTACAGTCACGCCAGCGTTTCCTTTCCCCCTTCCTTTCCCCTCTCCATTCCATTCACGCCAGACAGACCCTCCCTCGCGGTCTGTCAGTGTCGAATACTGGCGTGATTCCAGCGTGATTCAATCACGCCGGAATCACGCCAGGCTTTTGCTTTCCCCCTGATGAACGTTTTATCGGTTATTTGTTTACTTATTTCACTTTTTCGTCCTAAACTTACATAAGGGAAACAAGATTGCTTATAATATGTACTAAATTAGTGCGATTATACGGATAAAGGGTACGTCATTGAGAGACCTTGTATCCGGGTATTTTCTTTTTCAAGATTATGGTAGACACTTACTGTGTAATCCGTGGCCACTCAATGCCCATAACCGGCATTTGTTTCGCTAAAATGTCGGGAAAAGTGAGTGAACCCATTTTCAAAAATTCGCAAATGTGGAATGAGTGAACTATTTTATATCCACATTAAAGCTCTTTTGCGCAGATTTCAGATATGCTGTTCACATTTTACGATTCCGACAAACAATCGAGAAATAACGTCCGACGTGATTCGGCGTGATTCAATCACGCCAGGAATGAACAATGGGAGCAGACCGCCTAGCGTGATTGAGAGCAAGGAATGATGATGAGAGAGCGTCTTTTCAGCGTGAAACTTGGCGTCATTCCTTGGCTCTAATTCAGATGTCATGACATCAATATCGCCCGCAGTCATTGAAAAATAAGCTATGTTTCCGTATTTATCGTCTGTTCAATGAAGATGAACGGTATTCATCCTTTCATGCCATACCTCAATCTCTCGGTCAGATAACACCATTTTTTGCTTGATTTGCAAATCCAACGTCCCCTTCTCTTCTCCTCATTATTACTCTTTCCTTCGTGCCCGACGGTCGTGTCAATCCATCGCTGTCCAGGTCTGTCCCTCTGTCCTATCCGATTATCCATCTTCCAAGCCGCCAACTGAATGAATAAAGCTGATACTTTCAGCATGATCTCTGCTATCCTCCCTCTTATTCTTCATTTTCTTCTCCTTTCGACTCTTCTTTTAATGTGCAAAAAGAAGCCAGTGGTTCGTGCACATCCATTAGCATATAACGGAAAGAGAGTGTGAAGTAGATTACTCTAACTAAGTGTTATTTCAGCCTCCATCCGACTCTACAGCTAAGAATGATGAGACAACGAGCAAGGCTAAATACAGTAGCGAGCGAGTCGTTGCAACGGTAAGCGGAACGGAATTATCCAGGCAAAATTTGTCAAAATTTAAGATAATCGGTCAAAATTTGTCTTCAGTGAATAGGAATCTGACGGGATATTAGGTCGTACTCTCAAATTTCTCTCAGAATATCATGTCTTGATGCTCCCTTTACGGAAAAAGCTCCCTTTACGGAAAAAAGTGCACCTTTGTAATCTCTTTTGCGGAGCCGAGATAAATATGACGCTGTGCAAAATGACGTTGAGCTAGCAATAGAGGGCGTTTCAGTCAGGAAAAGAGAAGAAGGAAGAGAAGAGGGAAGAGAAGAAAGAAGAGGAGAAGGAGGATAAGAAGGAAGATAAGGAACCTGAAGGGTTGGGAATAATAGAAGATGAGAACGATAACAAGGATAAGAAAGATAAGAAGGATACGAAGGGGAAGAATGTAGATGTGTTAGTGGAAGAGGGATCGAATGAGAAGAAGATTGAGAAGGAAAAGTCGAAGGCTGATGATGAAGAGAAGGGAAAGGGAGGGAAGACGGAGGAGGGAGAGAAGAAGGAAGAGGAGAAGGAGGAAGGTGAAGAGGAGAAGAACGGGGAGAAGAACAAGAACAAGAAGAATGAATCGAAGGACAAGGAAAAGGAGACTGATTTGATAGAAAAGGAGAAGGAGAAGACGGATGAACCGAAAGAGAAGGATCAGAAGAATGCCACGGATAGCAAGAAAGGTACTGTAGATAGTTATATCTAGCTCAGAAGGGAATTGCTCAATATCGCACTGTACCGTTAATCACACCACTACGTAGTGTGATTAAAGGAAAGATAAAGATTAATAAAAAGATAAGAAAAGATAAAGATTAAAGATTAATAAAGAAAGATAAAGATAAAGATAGGAAAGATAAAGATAAAGATAAAGATAAAGATAAAGATAAAGATAAAGATAAAGATAAAGATAAAGATAAAGATAAAGATAAAGATAAAGATAAAGATAAAGATAAAGATAAAGATTAAGATAAAAATAAAGATAAAGATAAAGATAAAGATAAAGATAAAGATAAAGATTACACAACTTGATGTTTCAGCTGCTGAACTCACAGTGGAACCTGATCATATCGCATGGTCTAAGGCTATGAGAATGAAGAAAGTGAAGGTATAAAGGGAAGAGACGAGACCAAAGATCACCTTGTTGTGTTGAGGTTGTGAATACATCAAAGGAACGGAAGGCGCTGAAGATGAAATGTTCGGATAACCAACTGTATCGCATCGATCCCGTATTCACGTTCCTCGAACCAGGAAAGGCCGTGGAAATTGAGGTGAGGGGGTAGGATATTGAGGGTGAGGGTGAGCGGGGAGAGATGGCAGCACAATGTTCTAAATGGATATTGAGGGTGAGGGTGAGCGGGGAGAGATGGCAGCACAATGTTCTA
>LS834145.1:563543-732633 GCA_900490955.1 Micoletzkya japonica
GAGCGGGGAGAGATGGCAGCACAATGTTCTAAATGGATATTGAGGGTGAGGGTGAGCGGGGAGAGATGGCAGCACAATGTTCTAAATGGATATTGAGGGTGAGGGTGAGCGGGGAGAGATGGCAGCACAATGTTCTAAATGGATATTGAGGGTGAGGGTGAGCGGGGAGAGATGGCAGCACAATGTTCTAAATGTTAAGCGAACGAGCCAAAATGTTTAGGATAAATGTTTTCCGCGCGAGAGTTCCCTACACTGAGCGAAATTACCCCAGCTTTACTCCTTATGGGGTAAATCATACACCAACTGACCGGGGTAATTTTGAATTTACACTAGCCATTTGGGGTAAGAGAGGTTTTGAATTTACCCCATGAGGCGTAAGCTGGCTAATTTCGCTCAGTGTACCGAAATCAGGGTTAATTTTCGGCATATCGTTCGCTTAACATTTACACGGCTGTCAGAACATTGTGGCAGGGATAGAACAGAGGAGGATCTGATTGTGAGAGGAATTGGACTAGGAAGAGCACGCCGAATGATCTGTGATATGGTAACAAAGTGCAAGAATAATTCGAGAGACCGAAGGAGGACACGCAGAAAACGAACGCGCTTTAAAGCTTTGGTGATCCGATCTTCTTCGGACTCTATATACGACCTTAAGGGAGGATCATTCTTTACCGTAGTGTTAATAGACACAAATTTGCATAGCGTGAGAGCGGAGGGTAGAGAAGAGAAACCAATCGAATCCGTCAGGATGCCGGATGCCGGGTAAATATGAGTTAAAGGGACATAGAAGCGAGAAACTTTTTGAAACCGAATATGGCAATACTTGTAAAATACGTTCCTTAGACGATAATAAAGATAATAGCGTTTGAAAAATATTTTTAAAAAATTTCTAGAGTGAGAAATATTTATTTGTTCCGAGAATACCTCGATTCCATTTGCCTCGTTACTATGCGCTAAACGCAGTAAGACTGCGCCTTGGCTGGGAAACGATTTTTAGAATATCTCGCGAAGTAGAAATTTTTGTGCACTCTGGTTTTGGTTTTTATATTATTTAGGCGATAAACTTTCATATGAAAGCCAATCTTTTTTGGCTTCCATGTCCCTTTAAGATTCGGAAATTAAATACTGTAATGAAGGAGGACAAGGTGGTGTTCGTGTTGGCTCGTTGCGAACAAACTGATAAGGTATAACTTATTTATTTCGTAGCATTATACTGTTTTTTGGACATTCGAAGACATAAGACCCGGTGAACTAAAATGTCACGATGGAATCATGCCACAAAGGCAAATTGGCAAGAATCCAGATGGAATGGAATCTTGCCATTACCGTTCACCGTATCTTACATGTTTTCACAGAGCCCCATGTCGATCTTCAAATCGGTGCCTCTCGACCAACAAGAGAAGCTGAGTGTTCCCTTCACGGTGGCTTCCTAAGACGATTTCTACCGTATCATTAATTTCTCTCTGAGACCAACAAGTCCTCGAATAACCAGCCTACACAAATGTGGAAATAAAGGCGGATTTACAATCGAATGAAGTGGAACATGTAGTTTGAACTATACAAGAACATATTAAAAAATAGCAAATAACGACTATTTCTGCATTATCTCCATCTCTCGTTGTTTTTTTTGCAATCTTTACCGGTATCTTGTTGACATTGTGATAGAATTGCAACATTCATTAGTCTTATTAGTTTCTAAGTTTGAACTAATGTTGGCAAACCCGATAACGAGAACCTGAAGGGAATTAGTGTTCCGGATAAACCTCGGCAAAGCACCAGTTATAACTCCGACTACGGTCATTCTTCCCTTCATCTCCGTTATAACTAATGTTCCCATAAACCGTAATCTGCGTAGACAGAACAAACAGGGATCGAGCGTTTATCGGTCTTACAGGATATCGTACAATTGTATACAAAAACCTGCCCCCGTATTAATTGCCCCTGTAGCTGCAGCTACAGCCCGAGCTACAAGAATTAAGCATTTAATTATCCGCAAATGATCCGAAAGAGACTGAAGCTATCATTCTTTCTACGTTGTATCTCTCTAGCGGTGGAAATCTTCACCTATTGATCACAACACTTTTCGCAGATGCAAACATGTATTAAAACAAGAAAAACAAAGAAATTCATTACTTAAAAGGAAAGACTTACTATGTAACCTTAACTCGATCGAAACATTCTTTAACATGGGTTCATAACTATCTTCGCAAGAAATGTCTGGCCGACCTCTCACGATGAGAACAAGGTATGAAATGATCAACGGAAGAGCGAGTTTGAGACGGCCCACCCCGGAAAAAAGCGGAAAATAATGAAGAGAGACTCGCGTGGAGACTCGCAAGGCAGAGGAAGTGAAATAGTATGGCTTTCGGTTAGACGCAGAGTCAACCTAAGGTCTGAAAAGTGACACTATGGTTCATAGTGTCATTTTTCTGACCTGAGGTGATTCCTGCGTCTCTTCTAATCTTTCGCTCTCTCGCTCTCTCTGACCTCGGGTTATTTTTATGACCTGAGGTCGAGCTAACTTTTTGACCTGAGGTTACTGCCATTTTCTTCTTTTACAAAGCAAAAATGCATTGTGTAGCTCGAGCTGCAGCTCTAGCTACAAATCAGGCAATTAATACGGGGGCTGGAGAGGGTCTGTACAACGACTTTCAACCACCAACACATTACGATAAAACGCCCTAGAATGGCAAGAGAAATCAAAAAGCTGACAAATCACTTTTTGATTTGCATGTCTGACAAGATACGGTAGGTATGAGCACAAATAATTTGAACCTGTCTACGCAGATTACGGTACTTGGGAACAAGCAAATTGACGGTCAAAGCATCAATGAATGCACTAATGAGCTGGTGCATTGAGAGTCGAGTCTCATCATTTCGTCAAAGCACTATTTTTTGCGGTCGCCCTTCTAATCACTTCGAGTTTTTCCCGAGGATTCTTCCACTAAACCAATTATTGACCACAATATTTGTCTATCTTCTCTCTCCACCCACATAATTTAAATATCCTTGTTGGTCGAAGAGAGGAACTGTTGCTTTGTGGATCAGAGTCATGATTGAATTAGTGCTCATGACCTCCTCCCATTCCTCGCCCGAGAAAAATGTTTCATATGTAAAAAAAAGATCTATCTATCTTACCTCTCCATTGCTCGAGGTAAAGTGCAACGATATTCTCGGGTCTCATTCCCCACCCGAGGTTCTCGCTCAGAACGAGATTCATTCCTAGTGGTTCTCTTGTTGAAGTGCTGCTTAATTCAATTATTGCTAAACAGAAAAGGAAACCGAATGACGATGAAAAAATTGACCGAACACTAGTTTGAACGTGTTTCGCGGCATTGCAATAGATATTATGTAGATATGTCTACTACTAGATATGTCAGAAAGCGTTTAATCGGTGCATATTGGTAGTCTTCAATTTCTCTACGGGTCATTCTCGAAGCGTTCTTCCAGTTTGATATTCCTCGCGTCTTCCAGAGTCTGTGTGAAGTGACGAATGGGAGATTCAACGAAGTCAACCTAAACTTTTCTAAAAGAAAAAACCCGATACAAGGTCTCTAAATAACGTACCCTTTATCCGTATAATTGCACTAATTTAGTACATATTATAAGCAATCTTGTTTCCCTTATGTAAGTTTAGGAAGAAAAAGTGAAATAAGTAAACAAATAACCGATAAAAGTACCTTTACTTTTTCCGATTTTCCTCCTATCTAGATATCTTACCTCGCCATTGCTCTTCCCGACAATAGAATGCACAGTACACGAAGGAATACTTTTCCTCACGTGGATCAACTCCTAAATCGATCCTTCCATTTATTAATCTTCCATTCATATTCGCAAACCTCTACAGTACTCCATTCTTCGTCCTTCGCAGCCTTCAGAAGATGTCCATTGCCAACTAACACTACTGTCCTCAATTTGAATATTATGTAAACATGTGCACATTTCATTTTTTCAATCCAAAAGAAACCATTCACGATAAGGACAAAGAGACTAACTCGTCCTTCAAATTCGAGTACACTTTGGTGATGAAGTTGACGATTCTTTCGTAATACTCGCTCGGCGATTCATCCTGAACCCAAATATTATTGACGAAAAAGTTCCGTCAGTAAACTCATTTCTACTTTATCTGGACTCTCTTCATACCGCTTCTCTCTCTCGTCGGAAGTAGAAATGATACGACTGACGGAACATTTTTGCCATCCATATTATATACAATATTTGTCGTTTCGACACACCTTTTCCATTATTTCCTTGACAGTCGTAGTGGGTTGATAGCCGAAATCAACAGGATAGCCCATGTAACGATACTGAAAATGTATTTTTCTGGTTATGCTCTATACGTTTCTTTGCAAGAAACATATGTATAACTTCGTATAGTATAAATATAACCTGCTTCGGAGTGAGGAAATTCAACTTCATTTTGTCTCTGAACATGAGCCAATCAACGAGAGAGGGCTCAATGCAAATGGAGACAGACTGAGAGACTTTGAGGGTTCTGAATTTGAGATTATGGCGATTGGAAAGAGAAGAGGATACTTGAGAAGAGCTGCCGCACTCTGCACATTGCAAAGTTCTGGACCACAGACGATCTGAACTTTTATTGTCACCGTTAGATGCACTTAAGACTTAACTGGGTTTAGGATAGCTTAAGGACTGACCTTAACCGGTTGCATCTTCTCAAGTCTCATTCCGTATCCGATCAATTCTGCACTAACTCGACCGTGCTCAGTCAAAGGAGAGTCTCCGAAGTAGTGGGAGTGAGGGCGTCTTCAATGCACACAATACAACCACTAACAGGCATTATTCCCTCACTTGGGGATGGTGACAGGCATGTTGAGATCGAAGGGTCTGTAGGCACTCCCTCCCCCCAAATAGGCAAGACGGAGCCACGAGGGAAACACGTCGTCCATGCACTCTCCTGCAAGGATCACGAGGGGTCAAGAGAAGGAGGAGGCAAGCTTCATTAGCATGGCCTCGACAAGGGGATGGAGAGGAATGAGGGAAGAATGGCAAGGAAGTACGGGAGTTGAAACGTTGTATCTCAGTCACTTTAAAAGTAAAATAGCTCAAAATTTGAAAAGGGGTTCCTGATATTGAGTTCTAGAGTTTCGCTAAACCATTATTTTCCCAATGCATCATTCCTTTCCTCTCTCGATGACCCTCCCGGGGTATGGGTATCCCATTCCAAAGGCACGTGCCTTTCAAACCCATACAAAGGCACGGCAAAGGCACGGAATGATCGAGACTCGATATCTTTTACATACTCTCCATCTCTAATTCTCTTCACCCGTCTCCACTCTTTCTCCAAATGTAATTGTAATATCTCTCCAAATGTATTGGAGAGATTGAAGGGAGAAAGGAGAAGGAAAAATATGTGTAAACGGAGTCGACCACATGAGAAAATGATGGGTTAATGAAGACACGCGAGTCTATTTCCTAAAGGTCATCCGTGCCTTTGGGTTAATCTCGTGCCTTTTTCCTTTTACAGAGGAAAAATAAGAAAATGACTGGAAAGTGGCCATTTTCGTACGAAATTCGAACAAAAAAAATTGTATGTCATTTTATAGATGAAATCGTCCTCTACAAGCCTGTTATATCCATTTGTTCTCATTTTTTATGCGCCCCGAGCCTATTTTGTTTTATGGTATTTTTTCGTTCAAAAACAAGGCGCAAATTGAAAATTAAAAAGTAATTTTAATGTAGGTTTGTAGAACACAATATCAGGAACCGCTATTCAAATTTTGAGCCATTTTACTCTTAAATGGACTGAGATACAACGTTTCAACTTCCGTACTTCGTTCCCATTCTTCCCTCATTCCTCTCCATCCCCTCGTCGAGGGGGGCGACCATGCTAATGAATCTTGCCTCCTCTCTTGACCCCCTGTGAGTTGGGAAAGATGCCATGTGACTAGAGGTCGGCGAATTATCGGGGATCGAATCATCGAAGTCCAAAAATGTTGGAAAGAAATGTGAAGAAACGAGTAGGTGCACTTTAGTGATCAATGATCATTCGTTGGGCTCTGCATGTTATACAAGTATACCATGAGACATGCACAGGATAGTTCCCCCTCCACTTGGCTTGCTCTTCATCAGTTGCAGGTGATGTCTCACTCGACTGGTCATAGTGCATGTTCTGAATACCTCCTATTTTTATATTTTTGGAAGTAAAAAACATTTTAAAATGAAAATGTGGTGCATGAAAAGCTCCCCCTACTTGGTCCTCTCAGTCTCCTCTTTTATCTCCAAATGTCCAGCAAGAGTTGAATCGGAGTCCGTTGCAGTCACTTCTCCAAGTTCTGCAACACATTCTCTTTATTCGCAATCTTCCAAGTCTACCGTACCCCCTCCTTCTTCCTCTCCCCTTACCATTGTTGCTCGTTTCACTCGTCCAAGGGGATACTGTAGGAAACGCCGTGAAATCTAAAGAGACGTTAGACCAGAATAAAAGGGAGGCTAACGTTGAGAAATGTTCCTTTTCTTCTGTGTGAGAGCGACGTTGAGGCGACCAGTTGACATTGGGGAGTTGAAGAGGAATGAAGGAATGATCGAAGGTGGAAGACTGGAGAGAACTCAGCTAGATAAAGGTGAAATTTCACCACCAAACAGCACATAGGGAACCATTCACCACAAAAATTTCACCAGCCCGCTGGTGAATGGCGCACAATTCACCAGCGGGTTGGTGAAAATTGTGTGGTGAATGATTCACGAGGTGCTGTTTGGTGGTGAAATTTCGCTGAGTGTAATTATGCAGAAAGATAGGAAGTGATAGTAGAATAGGTGGACGAAGTAGACACGAACCTGTTGACTTGTGAGGGATGTCATTGGAAATGGAGACAAGTGAGAAGGAGGAGAAGGAGGGAATGTGGAGTGTGGAGGGAGAGGAATGGAGGGAGGAAAGGAGGGAGGGAGAGGACAGGAGTGCCCGTACCTCCTTCTTATGAGACCCCCTCTTATGGTGCGTTGAGAGTCGCAGGCAAGGGGGAGGTTATCTGCTTACGATTTTAGTTGATATTCCATGAAAAGTGGTTGCGTTTCCATACAGGTTAAAAGGAAGACATCACGTTTACTCGAATGTCAAGGAAGAATAATAAAAAGATTCTGACCGCTCACCTTTCTTCGACGTTTATGCACACACATTCTCTAACATTTTCGCTATCCGTTCATTTGACTGAACTTTATTATTTATAACCAACCTTTTAAGCTTCTCGTCTGTGCTATTTCCACAGTGTAATAAGCTTTTAATCCCTTTAAGATGTTATGACGTCACCCTCAATTCGCCCATCTCTTACGGTCGGGTGGGTCAATGAAGATTTCCCCGTCATCTTCCGTCGGACTCCCGAATCTAATGCTCTCACAGGAATCTATGTGGAAATGTGGAAGACCTGGGCTGCAGTGGAGGGATTTCAACTGAAATACATACAAGGAGATGGATACGGTAGGGGGAGGTATGTAGACTAAAGGGAGAAGTTTATGATTGAGGTGGTTGGGATGCGGGACCAAAAGGATGGGATGGGGTATTGGGACTCATTTGGAATGGATCGTGCAATGCCACTCTCGACAAGTACACACTGCGAACTGGCCGTTTCCACGCCTTTCGCGCGTCGCATCCGGTGATATACAGCAAGGTTAGGGATGGATGAGGGAAGGGTTACGGTAGGATTGGTTGAGGACACCTTCTTCGATGCTCGATACTATGGGGATGGATACATGTCGATCAACTTCGTAGTCTACGATTCCCTTCTCCTCAGTCTCTTCATCGCTTCTTTTGTCCTTGTTCTTCTCGTCGAACGAGTTCTCTTTCTCATACGGAAAGAGTGGACGGGACAGAGACGAAGAGCTACAACGTTGTCTAAGAGGTGCTCGAGTGTCAGAGAAGTCTACTGCTATTGCACATGTCAAAAACAATAATTTGTGTTTTCAACAATACGAAAAGGGCTCAGTGCGATAAAATGTAGGAATGTATCGTACGGCTATTTTTTAAGTTTATTATACGTGGTACAAGACTATTTCTTCCTCAAGCCATCCGTATTCTCCTTCTTCTCTCCTCAACAGGTAACGAATTCTCTAAAGTCTTCTTAACCATTCTTCAGATTTCCTTGTTCTCCTTCGTTGCCTACACAGCCAGCCTCATGTTCATCATTCTCACTTATCAAGCCGTATTCAAGGGAAATTCGAATGTCATCACGTTCAAGAAGACGTAAGACTTCTTATTATTACTGCTGCATTTTTTACCCTACATACTCACCGTTAAGCGACATGTCAAACACTTATAGTGGAATAGAAAGACTATTTCCGAATCAACTGAGATAGTGTGCAAAAGCCAGAGTATCAGAAGTATTTGGAGCAAAGAAATATGCGAAGATGTCTAATATCTTATATTATTCCTCTTCTTTTCTCGTCAGGACGATGACGGCATTCGTAGATGCCCTGAGGGCAGGAACCAAGGCCCTTGTGGTCGCCTCTCCCTCACTCATCTACGATGAACAAATGTACGAATTGTACGGGCAAAATGTACGCAACGACTCTTTCCGGTTACAGGTATACTCTCCAATTGAATAAATTCTGATTGTCCTGGCAATCTCTTTCATTCCTCTTGCAATCAATAGAGAGACGCAGTCACCTTCCGAGTAGGGTGTCACATTTCCTGTGTATTCACATGTCTCACATGCGCCTACTCAAAAAGTAGACCAGAACAAGCTGGCTAAGACGTCAATGTGAGAAGAAGTTGATTAAGATCCAGCCAGACTACGACAAAATGGCCGTGACAGTGTGCACGGATGAGCGAGTGCTGGCATATGTGCCTGACTATCGGCTGAGTACGGTAGACCCCTCGAAGCCTTTCCGACCCCCGTGCGATTTCGTTGAGTGAGTCTCGCGAGGAATGGTCATTTCTAGTTCGTTTGCGAATCCCCTGTATTGAATGAATGAAAGACTCAAGTTGTTGATTTGAATGAAAAACCTTTGAGAGTCGATGCCTCTGTGTCTCCTCCCGGACTCAAAACTGCCGATGCTATCAAAGAGGAACAGCCGTTCGTATTCTACTTCAACAAGAAATACTTCAATCGAAGATATGCAGAGATGTTCAATCTGATACTGCTCATGTTCTACGATTATGACACGGTAAGAAGATGAGCAGGAAAATAGAGGAGAGAGTTGAATAGATGTTCACGTTTCAATGGAAAAAGTGGACCAATCGACCGATGAAAAAGACTACGGCTTATGTTGAGGTCAGTTGTTTGGAATTGAAGGATGGCGAAAAATATCATGACGTAGAGAGCGACTATTGTTAAAAATTGGGTTGTGAGACCCTTTAAGAATGTATCGATTGACTTGCTCTTACATGTGATTTTAGCATGAATGCATTAGACCATCTTATTCATTGCTAGGTCGGATCCATGCCTGTATCCTTCCCTCGCCTCTCCATAGTCTTCATAGCTCTTCTCCTCGGTCTCCTCCTTGCATGCATCGTACTTTTAACAGAGATGATATATGCCTGGTTGGTTTACTTTAAAGGGACACGGAAGTGATTTTCAAGTGAAGCTTATATGAAAGATTTTGTCGTAATTAGTATAAAACCAAAAGGAAAAATAATAAAAATTAATAGTATTCGAGAAATGATTTTTTGAATTTTCGCCCAACGACGACGTTACTGTGTTTAGCGAGAGGAATTAAGCCAAAAGCGACATTCCTCTTAACGACGGAAGCCCGGAACGAAAAAATAAAACATGCGATTTTCGAGTTTTTTCTTCATTTTTTTATTGTCACTATGTTTTTTCTCACATTTTGAAACCTTAGAAGAATTTTCATCGAATTTTAAAACTTTTGGTTAGAGGCTGCTTCCTCCCTTTAATACTCGTAGACATACATTTTCTTAGCTTTCGGGAGCAACGCATATTTGCCGTGAATAAATTGATGTCGCCTAAGCAATCAACGTATGTATTCCTTTCCTCTTTACTTTCACCTACTCCGAACATTAATTGTGATATTAATTTTTTCCAGATGGAGTCTGTCGTATCGTACACAAACTTTCGACGGAACGCATCGTCGAAAGAGTGCCGTAGAGATTATACTATTGGAGAGTAAGAGGAACAAAATGAGTAGGGAGACGCATGATGAATGTAATATCCAGTAACATATTTATTGGTCATGAATTGCGCCGTTGTTATGATTTTACTTTGTTCTACTACCTGTAACCTGCCCCCTTCTCTGACAATGGGATGTTTCTCTTGTTTCAGCACTTCTCACAGATGAATGTGAGAATTCAGTACAAAGCAGCGCAACGAATATTTTTGAACGTGCATTCTCATAGATATATAGAGGTTGTTTATGAATAAGAGGTAAAATGTTCATCAGAGCATCAGATGTATTCGTTTATATGTACGCCTATGTTCGCTTCTCCTCATAAAAGACAATAAAAACTTCGAACTTAAAATCTCTCTTCAGCAATCTAAATTAATAGAAAGGGTACTGTAGGTACAATGTATTATACCGTATTGCGTTTTACAGTAGCCATTTACCACGCACTGTCAGCGGTTCACTTTAGCTCATCGTGTAATTTTGCGTAGTTTGTAGTCAAAAGTGAGATTTATCAAAATGCGCACGGTAGTACGGAGCGTTACATTACTAAAAATCCAAGGCATTGTATTCCGAGGAAAGATCTTTGTTAGGCGAAGAATGCACGAAATTAGACTTTTGCGAGTTGAATTTTTTTAGATGTGCAGGTCGCTAAGAATGGATTTCTTCGTTTTTCCCACCCATGAAAATTGATTTTCTTGATAATCATGGGATTTCTAAAGTGAACTAGTTTAGCTAGGGCTGAAGTGCGTGATTTACGACGACACGTGGAACATATAATTTGGTCATGTTTCGGATTCCTTTTCTTCCGCTTCCTTGTTTTTTTCTTTTGTGATTTTTATTTTTCAGAAGATGAATATATGAAAATACTCATATGAAAATACTGATATCCTGCTCGCGATCAACCGGCGGGGGTTAATAATTAACTAACTCCGTGGCGGTAGTTGGACTCATTGGAAAAGGATATGGATCGTAACTTCAAATCAGGCTAGTTTTTTTTCTATTTCCTAGCAGGACGGTTGAAGCTCTTACTTTCCTCTTTGGAAATTAGCTTTATTCTTATTGAGTTACGGTTTCTGGTAGTCCTTCTCATGCTTCTCCCGATACAAAGGATTTTTTTATTCATTTCGCAAGCATTTTTGACTTTTAGTGCATTCTTATTTGAACGGCCGTTAAATCACATAGTGTTGGAGCGGCAGACTTGGCGCATCAAATAAATCAAAATGAGTACGTCGGCCTGCTTGGTACAGCCCGTATACGCCTTTGAAAAGCTTCGTTAGTTGCTTGTCTATCTCACCGATGTGGGATTCCTCACCCTTGACGATCAAACAGTCCCCGCGTATGAATATATTCACACCTCCGCGCACCAGCAAGCACACCAATTTTGTAGCTACAACTGTCGTGTGCTGCTCTATTTGTTTTGAATCGGGTAGCCTTCATTTCTTGCTTACTTGGTCTGCAACATTTCGTAGGGCCCGCACATAAATTGTTTTATCATAGTTTGATTGTTGTAGTTATTGTTGTAGCGAACATATTATATTGCACTTGTAGTTATTATATTGCACTTAGCTTTTAAGCTTAAAAGCTCAGAAAATTCACTATTAAAGGGTCCCTCCTACCATTAAGAGCGGTTGATTGATTGTGAGAGACAAGAGAGGAATGAAGAGACGCAGACAGCGAGAGAAATCTTTGCGCAGCTTTTTCTCAGCAACGGCGAAGTTTCAACTAAAAGGTGAGAGCATGAGGCTCAGGACATTGAGAGCTATCCAATGATGTCAAAAATGCATATGGTAGATATTGCCTGGAGGGGCCCTTTAACTTAACCAAGATGGAGACAAAACTATATCTGAAAGGAGAAGTTTAGATTGAATCAAAGGAGAAAGGGCATATGGGGAAAGTACAACAGCGAAAAGTAATTGAGATGATAAAATAACAGGAGACAGAACAAATGGGGAAAGAATAAGGGGTGAGCCAACCATGGGGGAAAGAATGAGGGGATTCAAGCACAGAGGTGTTAGAATGACAGGGGTGAAGACTTGAGGAGATAAAATTAGTGGGGACATGACCAGAGGTGATAGTACAAAAGGATTAAAGATACCTGGAGAGAGAATAGCAGGGTGAAGAACAAGAGGTGACAATACAATAGGCGAGAATATGATAGGATTAAGTATAAGGGGACCGAGAGCACGAGGAGTAAGAACGACAGGGACAAATACCCAAGGGGAAAGGATGAAGGGACCGAGGACGGAGGGGGAGAGGATAGCACCCGAGAGTACGATGGGAGAGAGGATGATGGGAGACGAGAGGATCGCAGATTGGGAAACGAGTACCGTATCTGGGGAAAATTGTACGATGGAATGGAAGTGTGCTCACTGATCACAGGAGATAGGATCGTATCCTTCTTTCGCAATTGAAATTTCTTCATCTCGGCCATTGCTCGAATGTTGTCCTCGATTAACGCAGGAATTTCACTGTCGTTGAGAGAGGAAAGAGTCTTCAATCTCTCCTCATTTGCATAGGGTGAACTGGGTCCATATATCAATTCAAGCTGATCTCGTGTCATCTTTACGAATCCTTTGTTCTTCTGCTCTTCCACCTGAATGAACATTTCTTGATTAGTTCGGTCACCACGGTCACTTCACGTTTAGGTGCACCTGATCTAGTGTGAATGTTTTGTGCAGCTCCTCGAAAATGTCGATCTTCTTGGTTTCTTTCTCTCCATAGAGCTCTGATACGTTGTTCTTTGTGAAGTATAAGGGCTGTCCAGAAGGACTTCTCATCTCCTCTTCATCGTAACCATACTTTACAGCTTTTTTCAGCTTCTCATCCTGAACATCAATGTAACAAGCTGTTTACATTCTTACTCTAACCTTCAAATATTCGATGGCATCAGTTACTCCAGCTGCTTCCATGATGAAGTTCAGGAACTCTTCCTTGTCACTTCCCTTTGCAAGGCCAAAACCATCCGCGAGACTCGCCATTTTCTCAACTCCTTTCCCGTCTTTATGAAGTGCGAACAAAGACGGTGATAGTAGACTAACCTCAAAGAAAAATATATTAACCATGCATAGTTATGATTGAGGAAAGTTCCGTTAGTTGTTTCTTTCCTATTTGCGTCAAGACATGATGAAAGTTCAGATGAAGTGGGAATGAGTTTATTGACGGAACCTATTTGTCAATAATAAGCTCACTTCTGAATTGTCTTCTTCTTCTGGTAGTATTGACATAAGTCTCGGAGAGAAAAGTTTGATGGTCTTCTCTTCGAAGTCAGTCACATTCTGCCCACTAGCCATGATTCCCAAGCGAACAGCTATAGTGAAGTGTCATGCATAGTTCGTCATACTCATGAATACCTTGCCGAATGAGATCGAGAGGTTGTCGCATTGTCCTCTGTTCGTCGGTCATGCTGCCCAAGGCTCTCTGTGCGAGATCCATCAACGCCTTCGGATCCGCTTCGTCGAAGTCATCAAAGTCCGGTTCCTCCTGAAGAACGATGAAACATATCGGATTCAGTTTTGCAGAGACTCACCTTCTCAGCAAGAGGTCTCCGGATGTTTACATTATAACTCTTCTCCTTGTCTTCTTGCACCATGGCAATGCTTCTCGTCAACATCTTCTTAATCATTTTCCTCGCTTTAAGCTTCCTAGCTTCATCTTGAACTTCTTCTATGACTTCCTTCCAGCTGCAGTGTTTTGAGAGTTTAATTCCAAATTTCAACACACTTCTTTTGTCGTGATTCCGGCTTCTTTTTGATTTTTCGAACAGTCTTCGTCAGCGTCTTTGCTAGAGTTAGTAATGGAGAATCATTTGAAGATTGAAGCGTGTAAGATGATCGAGAAACGACTTCTCGCTTAGCTCGTGTCTTGAAAGACCCGGTCCACCCTATAATATGGCTACTAACCAGGCACTCGTAATTAGCTTTGATCTACCTTTTCCGCTTTCTTTTTTATAATCATCGTTCTCTTCGAAGTTATTCATGTTCTCCTCTATCTGATTCAACTCTAAAATAGAGTCATCTATGATGTTCATTTTTCAAAACATACTCTTGTTAGGTAGCCCTGACAGGCGATAAAAATGTTTCGACTTCTTCAACCGACGAAGTTGACGATGATTTCCATTATCTACCTTCTCCTTTCCATGATAGTCATTGCGATGAGAGACGTCACGAGGTGCTTCAATAGTCATTATTCACATCTCATCCTATTCTCTCACCGATCCTCCTCGCTTTCTTCCCTAAGCGTTCGTTCTTTTTCATCTCTCGCTTCTCGTCGTCAATCAATCGGACGACACACTTTGCGTGTTCCTAAATAGCTAATTATTGTATTTCCCAGTGTGTCTGTGTGATTATAATGGGATGATTTAAGTTACTGAATATAGAGTTTTCCTGATGCATGGTTTTCAAACTTCAGAGGCTTTTTGAGCGCACCGGAACATTGGTGGCATCTTTGGAGCAGGTCTGGTGATATTTTTTCGCACGATCGGGGACGTTATCCAATCTGAAATGTTGTTTTCGACAACTAATTTTTTGGCACCAAGGCAGAGATTACAGTTTATGAGTACCTACTTGTGCGATGCAACTGCTGCCATCATTCCGCTCAATGCCTGATCCATCCAGTGTTGAAGAAGTTGAAGACTGTGATCTTCATTCAAGTCAATCTTCAATTATATCTTAATCGTATTGTATGGTTAGTTGATAGAACCACCTTGATTGCATGTCCATCTGAAGATGGAGTGGCAGGGACATCTAGCGTCCGTGTTAAGGCTATATGTGGAAGATAGAGAACTGCAATACCGTACGACACGTGAACTGATTCAAGAATGATCGAGTGACTCACATAGGAGAAGTGTCCTTAGGAGCATCTCTTGATCAGAGATGGAGATCAACGAGATTGGTGGGATGCTCTTCTTACCACGAAGATCAGACTCGTAGGGATGAGGATGATGCTTTTATCTAGCAACGGAGACTATCTGAGGGAGGGATCATGAAAAACAGCGTGGAGTCCACGCTTGGACACGCCTCTCAACGTGTGCTGCGACTGGAGGGAGTGTAAGGATGGGATGTATCGAGTTCTGCTCGTAGGGGTAGGTTTGCTCAAGGCACTGTGACATTCTGAAGGAAAATTACTGTCTGGGACTTCGATTGCACCACAAAGCTTTTTAAAAATTATTATATCCTGTGCTATTCAACGCCAAAATTTTTATGAACACGAAACAGTAAATAATCTAGAGAAGTGAAGTCATTAATGGACGGGTTTTATTCCTAAGTTTTAACATACATTTTAACAGTATTCAAAATGTTTACTTAAGAAGGCTTAAACCGGACAATGATTGATTACTCTAATAGATAAATGACATATAGGTTCC
The DNA here is from genome assembly GCA_900490955.1 of Micoletzkya japonica. Taxonomy (NCBI): domain Eukaryota; kingdom Metazoa; phylum Nematoda; class Chromadorea; order Rhabditida; family Diplogasteridae; genus Micoletzkya; species Micoletzkya japonica. Next base: position 578,983 of record LS834145.1, read on the forward strand.
TATCTCATGTTGGAGTTGGTGTTTGCTATTTATTTGAATGGTAGCAATATTTGTATATTTTTGAATTAGTTTTGTTCCATCGGAGTGAAAAAATAAGCATTTTTAAAGTACGATTCCGAGGAGTTTGGTTTCCTGCCCCCATCCTGATCGAATTGATTAGTTTCTGTTCTATTTCCTTCGCAGTCTTTTTTTTAAATTCAGTCGGTATAGTTAAATAGCTCTATGCAGTCTCACAGGATATGATACGCGCAAACAAAGAATAATAAAAAGAATGTAATTATTTTCATGAAAAGAATGTAATCGGCGATCCGGAAATACACCAAAGGACATCACACTCAATCACTGATCTGAACATTGCCCTTATCAGTGATCCTCCCACCAAACAATAGCGCGCAAAACCCACAGATCTAACATCAGATCGATCCGATATATATATAGTTTGACGAAGAAAAAAAGTGAACTAGGCATTGCATGTGTATTGTGTAAAGCTTTTCTCTCTCCATGATATTCTATATTTAACGTTTTCATAATCTCAGACATATTTATCTTGGTAAAAAAATTCAAAATGTTTCAGAAATCCTGATTCTACGTTCCAAAATTTAGCGCTTTTATTCTTTTACCAGCCGGGCCACGCGCCGCTTCGCTGCGCTTCGCCCGACTGGCGTGTCCTAAACGCATCACTTTGCTCTGTGTTCTAAAGTAATACAGCTTTAAGTGCGTGTCCATATCTTTAGCCTCGCATCAGTGTATAGATTGATATGCTTTCCAAGCTTTTCATATAGTTTCTAGATGCATTTTCCTAAGCTACAATTTTCGAACGCTTTCCATGTATTCCGCCACTTCATGAAACTTTCTAGAAGGCTCTCTTCCTTACTCATAACCCACAGCATTCCGACCGAAAGGGGAAGTGTATAATAGCGAATTTGGCAACTAATTTTGAATTTACTCCAGAACGGCTGGATGAATCTTCACCAAATTTTGGCAGCTCTTTGGACTGATGAGGAGGAGCTTAAGTTTTCAAATTGGCGAAGTTTGACTCATTTTTGTGGACGCAGTAACGATAGATCATAGCGGAAACCGCCATTCGCTAATCGAACGCTAGGAATGCTGTGAACCGTTACATAGCAATACCTCGGAAATACAATTTGCTACGTTCTAAAATCCAATTCTGAATTAGAGGCTTCCTTTCCCCACATTCTTCACCACAAACTCGATATCTAACTTCCTTACTTACGTTACTCTTTATCATCGTCTGACTCTCTTCATTCTTTCATTCTCCGCATCACTCTCTCCATCTGATAATGCGATTAAAAGGTTTTCAAACCCTACTCTTTATCATTATCGAACATTTAGTTTCTGTTTCCCTCATTTAGTTTACAGCCAAAAGTTGAGCATCTACACTGCGCGAAATTAAAGCGTATGCAGCATAGTTGGTGGAATTCGAAATTTGCCGCAAAAGGTTTGGTTTTCAAACCCTACTCTTTATCATTATCGAACATTTAGTTTCTGTTTCCCTCATTTAGTTTACAGCCAAAAGTTGAGCATCTACACTGTGCGAAATTACAGCGTATGCAGCATAGTTGGTGGAATTCGAAATTTGCCGCAGCCAGTCAGTGTAAATTTTACCTCATAAGCGTAAGCTGGGGTAATTATGCCTAGATGAAAAGTTTTGTTCCCCTTTAGCTTTGCTCTAAAATTTCTCCACTATTTAAATCTAGTCAATACATTCCTCAAAAAATTCCTTATTCAATACACTAAAGGAACATTCCCTAGCATACGGCGCCCTAGCGGGCTAGGCATTCCTCAAAACAGTAAGAGAGACGGAAGGAATTTTCACGTTTGTGCCGTATGTGGGGAAAGTATTCCCTAGTGGGCTAGCGTATTTTCGAACAGTGTAGGTGCAAATTGTAGGGGAATATTCCCCAGAAATTTGACATGTTGTTAGCGGACCAAACTCTTAATGTTTATAGCGAGCTAGAGCCATTTGTTCTATCCAAATGTTTATCTACACCGCATTTTGGAATCTCCCTCCTATATATGTATTACATATATAGTTGACCTCCACAGCGTTCAGTCTTACACTTAGAAACTATACTCAACATTTTATCAAAATCTAAACTCTCGGCTTAATAATTCTAGACCCTCTCTAGATGGCCATACAAATTTCAGAACGATGTTTAATACATTTTCCCTACTTTTATCAATTCAAGTGATGCTTGAAATACGCAAAAAAGCACGCGCAAGTAGACCGCGCTGCGTCGGCTTCCTTTATGAACCAACCCCGCAAGCGTGTGCACGGTGTCGGTTTAGCTCATCGGTCGGGAGGTTGCGAGTTCGAACTCGGCTAGGTGCAGGAGCTTTTGCAGATTTGGAAAACGCCTATTTGAGTGTTCTTTGATCATGTGCACACACGGACGTTTAGCAAATTATATAATAGTATTGATTATCGAACATTTAGTTTCTGCTTCCCTCATTTAGTTTACAGCCAAAAGTTGAGCATCTACACTGTGCGAAATTACAGCGTATGCAGCATAGTTGGTGGAATTCGAAATTTTTCTTTTTTCCTTTCGAAATTCAACATATTTTACTGCATAATTAAAAGCCTATGTGGTAATGCAACAATCTTTCTTGTCCTGGCAATTTTTAATAAGAATTAACATTATCGACTACTATTAGCATAGTGTATAGGGCGTTTGATAACAATTCCACGAAAGCAAAGATAAAGCAAAGATAAGAAAAAGATAAAGAGAACGTTCTTCTCTTTATCTTTTATCTTTATCATTACACTTTACGGTGTGCGGCAGGAGGGGTTCTCCTGCATATTTACAAAGTTTCATCGGCATCATGCAAGTGTTATGGTTCGTATCTTATCTTTGCTTCGTTGATTTCTTGCGAATGAGTTTCCATGCCTTGCGTAGTATTTCCTGTTTCATTTACTATATGTCCTACCAAGCGAGCAGTTAGAAAATATTAATTAGTATTAGGGGCACATAATTTGTCTTTGAAAAGTATAGCGGGAAAGCTATAACATATTATTACTACATTTTATTTCATGGGTGTTTCATAAATATATTTATATGCAATTGTGGATAGGAAACTTCTATGAAAGGCGCTTGGGTGAAGGTGTGAGGAAGGAAGATTTAAAGCAACACTTGAAGCGCTCTTCCCACTCTCGATTGTCTCGGTGATCGGAGTGCCCGAGAAGCGAACACAACTAACGGGGCTCAACGAGCCGGATAAAAGAGGATCAGTTAGTCCAATTTGAAATCAAGTTCCCGCTCGCTCTCTTCCCTCTCTACTTATTGTCACATTTCTCTGCAGAAATCTGTACGTGTAGTCATGATTCATTAGAGGGACTTCATGGATTGAGCTTCATAGCTTTGCTAGATACATTTCCTGATGAAAAGATAGTAAATTATGAATCGTACATAGCAATATTCAAAAGAAGTTTAGACACTTCTGTAGAAAAATGAATGCGTCCATGACAGAATATAAAACAAGAGGTTCAGTAAGATCGTAATCAACACTTGCAAAATTAAGGGGAAGGGATAGGCTAAAGAGATACGACAATATGAACGTTCTTTGGGCTAACCTATTCTCTTGCACTCTCTCTATTGTTTACGTTCAAGTGAAAGTGTGAAATTTGTTTGTAGGTGTTACACTTTTATATTATAATTCATGGCAACGTTTAGCTAACCTATGGGTTTTTAAGTTAGTTGCCTATGACTATGTTCATTTGTTTTAATTTTTTCATTAGATTTTGAATACCTTATTAATTGAAAAATGATACAGGTGCGAAGAACGATGAAAGGTCGCTTACAGCGTAGAGAAGAACCAATCACGTGTTGAAGTTAACTGAGAAGAGGAAGAGAAAGGGAGAACACATAGACCAAATTGTTACCCTGCTTGATAAAGTGAAAAATTAGGGGTTCATAGTATTTAGAAAGAATGAAAGCATTTCGCATGATAATATAATACTGAATTCAAAACCAACGTAACAAGGGCACTTCTAGCTGTAAACGTTTAGAAAATCAGCTTTTTCCAGAAAATATATCTTTTTTATCAAATTATGCTTGATTTTGAAATTATTGATATGAATCAAAGCGCTTTTATCCCCTTACTTTCGGAAGGAATGGTCACTTGGAAGTTCAACGATTCATGAATTGAAAGTAATGCATTCATAAGCAAAATTTTCATGCGGGGGTTCATGCGCGTTAATCACATAATACACAACGTTTCACATGCATTATGTTCGAAACATGATGATGTTTTTACGATTTTTGTCGGGATTCCGTTCTTTATTCTTATGGCAGTTTGGTTCAACAATTTTGTCAATGATCATCTCTATCAGCGTGGCGAGCACACTTTAAGTGTCTCAAGTACTTCCCCGTCTTGGAGATATGGTACAGTCAAGGGATAGAAACGGGATATTCTCCCATCTTCATGATCAATAGACACTTTCAGTAAAAGATTCTATTGTTGGTATAAAAACAGGTACGAGTAAAGTCATAGAAAATTGAGTGTGTCTGATTAACAAAGATGAAAGTAGGTGAAAAATATACATCATGTTAGATGACGCTTATAAACGCTCATAATGCCTGTTCTTCGGTTTTCAAGTTACCCATTTTCCTGCTGTACACTACACTTTAGAAACAATTTGTTATTAGCTTTATTACCCGCATGATGAACATGTGATCATCACGATAACTCTTTATGCAGTCAATAATCTAAAAAAAGAAGAGTAAATTAGTCAATATTACATAAGAAGTTAAAAATATTAAAACCGGTCTTTTGTCCGAAAGTTATGTGCAATATTTAAAAATGTTGTACTATTGGTAATCATAAGGCACTTGAATTGGTTTCACCTAGTATAGACAGATTTCTTTATCTCAGCTAAGCCATGATGGAGAAAGGACGACTTCTGATAAAAGGAGCTTAGATTCGATTAGTGGAGAGAGAGCATATGGCGAGAGAACTACGGCAAAGAGAACTTGAGGGGAGAGAATAAGTGGAGAGAGAACGAAGGGAGAAAGCACTAAGGGGGATCCAACCATGGGAGTGAGGATGACGGGGTTGAGTACCATTGGAGTGAGGATTAAGGGAGTGAAGACTTGCGGAGACAGAATGAAGGGAGACAGTACAAGGGGAGACAGTACGAACGGGTTGAAGACTCCTGGGGAAAGAATAAGGGGATGCAGGACGAGGGGAGAGAGCACGATGGGAGAGAATATCAGAGGATTCAGAATGAGAGGAGAGAGCACTCGAGGGGATAAGATAACGGGAATGAACACCCAGGGACCGAGGATAACAGGACCGAGGACAGCAGGGGATAAGATGGAAGGCGAGAAAACGAGAGGAGAGAGAACTACGGGGGCAGAGAGCAGAGTGGATTGGAAGACTAGTGGCATGCCTGGAATAGACCGTTATTCATGACAAACAGGAAATTATTTCAGCTAGGATAAGATAGACTTACCAACAACTGGAGATAGAACGGTGTCCTTCTTTCGAACCTCGAACTTTTTCATCTCAGCCACGGCTCGAATATTATCTTCGATGTGCGAGGGCAGTTCATTGTCAGGAATAGAAGACAAAGTCTTTAGCCGCTCTTCATCTTCATACGGTGAACCAGGACCGTAGATAAGTTGAAGCTGGTCCCTCGTCATTATGGAATATCCCTTGTTCTTTGTTTCCTCAGCCTATGATATCTTTATACGACAAGTATGAGTAGTTTGGTATACCTGCTCATGTGTATATGTGTTCTGCAACGCATCGAATACATCAATCTTCTTCTCCTCCTTTTCTCCGTACAATTCGGAGACGTTCTTCTTTGTGAAGTAGAGAGGCTGTCCGGAGGGAGTCCTCATCTCTTCTTCGTCTGGCCCCAATCCGCCACTCGCCTTCTTGATCTTCTCGTCCTGAGTATTTACTGCTGACTTCTCTATTCACTCGTTAGAGTCAGTTTATTTCACCTTGAGGTACTCAACAACATCAGTAACTCCCGCGGCTTCCATCACAAAGTTGAGCCATTCCTCGTGATCCTTTCCTTGGGCAAAGCCAAATCCATCGGCGAGGTTCGTCAATTTCTCGATGCCTTTTCCCTCTTTGTGAAGGGAGAAGAGAGAAGGAGACAGAAGGTTGACCTGTGCACAGATGGATGATATTCCAATCAATATCTTTACCGTGTCATCGTCGTCCTCTTCGGGAAGCACCGACATGATTCGCGGAGAGAACAATTTGAGTGTTTTATCCTCGAAGTCGCTCACGTTCTTCCCACTGGCCATCATTCCCAGACGAATAGCTGAGAATAACCGATCTCTCCACTCTTATCATTATTACTGTACCTTCTCGCATCAATTTAAGAGGCTCTCGCATGACCTTCTCATCGTCAGTCATGTTTGCCATGGCCTTTCTTGCTTCAGCTATCAACGCCTTCGGATCGTCATCGTCTACCACGTCTAGGTCCTGTAACAATATAGTATTCTTAAATCTGAAACCGCTGTCACCTTCATGGCTAACGGTCGTCGTGGATCGACTTTCTGGTCATCGTCCTTATCTTCTTGGACCATAGCTAATCGCCTAGCGAACATCTTCTTGATCAATTTCCTCGCCTTCAACTTCTTCGCTTCCTCTTGCACTTCACCGATGACGTTCTTCCAGCTGAAGACATTTTTAGATTCATCAGCACTCTCTAAATACTGTACCTTTTATGCTGTTTTCCATCCTTCCTCTTTATCTGCCTTACTGTATTGGTCAATGATTTGGCAAGTATCGCAAAGGGTGATTCGTTAGTGGAAGGGAGAGTGTACGTAGATCGAGAAACGACTTCTCTCTTTGCCCTCATCATGAACGAGCCAACCCATTCTGTAACGTAGAATATGGTACGTCTACGAATTGTTGAAAATTTGTCATTGAAAGCTAAAAGTCTAAAAATACAAACGAATAATCATGTTCAACTCACTGCTTTCATCAGGATTAGGCATCTTCTCAACTATCCTTTTCTTCTCCTTCTTAGTCTTTATTCCTTTACTCTTCACATTTCCCTTTGCTTTTTTCACTCTTCTTCCTTTTGTCTTCTTCTTCATTTCTTTATTATCTGTTGAGAGTAAACATTATTAATTTTCACATTTACTCTGGGTTACCCTTCATAACTTCGTTCTTGTTACTGTTGAATCCCTCCTTGTGAATATCAATCAACCTAACAATACATTTCGCGTGATCCTAAATTTGAAGTGTTTAAAAGGTTGCGTCATTTTATGTTACCGGGACACTGGTAGCGTTCTTTGAGCATTCTTCATGGTGCTCTTTGACATGCTGAGGAGCATTGCCCAATCTGAAAGAATGTTTCTTCTCAAAAAGTGACTCATGGTGAGAGTGAAAGTAAATAAGCATGGGCAGGACTAATGCAAGCATGGCCCGTCCCCCTCCCCCTACTCAATCATATCGGTCGAGTGCACTTGGAACGAGAAGGATAAGGTGGACTTCGACGAAGGCTAATCTCTTAGATAGAGATCACTACCGGCAGCCCTAAGCCTTTGTGAATAGGCTATATAGTTTTCTGGTTTTTCGATTTTTCATTCTCATAATAACTCAACAGACATACTATTTGAAGACAACGCATCAACTCTTTTTTTAAATTAAATGGAAAATCGCATTCTCAGAACCCTTTTTCGAATTATATCATATCAAATCAATTCAAATCAATCTGAAGCAATGGTCTCATTTAAATACTATATTACTTTTACGGCACTTGCAGTTAATTGGAGATCACAAAAGAACAGGGGCGTAATGCATATTTATGTGGATGACCTTATGTTGAAAGGCTTTCAAGACTACTTATATAACTTACTTATCAGTGGCCACAGCTGCCATGAGACCGCTCATCGCTTGATCCATCCAATGTTGGAGTAACTCCACACTGTGCTCTTCATTCAAATCAATCTGAAGCAATCGTCCCATTTCAAATACTACGTTACTTTTTTACATAATGAGAGAACTTTTCACACTACATGGGTTGATAGGTTCGATTAAATCAAGGCACATGAATGCTGAAAACAATTTTAAAAGAGAATTTTCATCTTACACTTCACTAATTATAAATAAAGGTAAACAAAAAATAAAACACTTTTGATAAGAGCAAGAACGTGGGTTTCTAATCATTCCGATCGGGTATTCCGAATTTTACGCGAATTCATTCACTCTCCGCGGAGTACTGAAGGTGCAAAGAGCAACGCGCTTCTGACAAAATCGGATATATTAGTTGACTGAGATATAGCTCCGATTCATTAACAAAACTATTTTTCACATTGTCCCGATCATTTTAAGAAAAAGAACGATAGAATTTTAAGAAAAATAAAAAAAGATGAGCGGAAAGGCCTAAATTGCAATATCAGGGTAGCGCGCGAATTCAAATGCTACCGTACTCGTGGGCCGACTCCTTTAAAACAATTGAGAATCATCTGAAGAGCGTATATAACCTGTAATGCTTTTCCATCTGAAGAAGGAGCCGCAGGAACATCGAGTGTGCGTGCGGAGAGGATTATTACAAGATACGAAGCTGAATATTATATTAGTACATATTTAGAATACAAACATACCAGAAAGGAGTATCCGAATGATCATGATGGAAGTGAGTGATCGCACTGCAGACGTTCCCTCTATTGAAGGCAATCAACAGCTGTAGAACCTGGGTGCGAAGTAGAAAAAGAGGGCGAGCTAACTCAAAGGGGCAAGAAGAAGATAGTTTAGAAGAGGAATACAAGCATGGAGAAGAAGCGTGGAGTGCACGTTTGAGCCACGCCTTTTACGGTTGCACTGTCGGCACTCAGACAGGACATCTAATGATGAGATCGAGTCCATTTGAGGGGGTGGATGCATGGGGAAAGGTGGGGAGGGCTACCTTTGATAAGCAGCGGAGAACTCCTTCAACTGACGGTCTCGACAAGGGAAGGTCCTCGTTACTCCATATATCCGTTATCCCTGCATGAGCGAGTACTCGCGTGCACTCCATTCTCACTCTCATTCTACTCACTCTCCGCTTGTCCACTTAGACATTGAACATCTTCCCACATGAAACTAATGTGCGCACATGTTGAAAGGAATGCGAAACAACTTGATCTTTGAGTACTTTTAGGGCATCATTCAAAGAATAATCCGCTAGTTTCGGTACTCATCTTGTCGGAATGCTCATAACAACAATATAGGCATTTAGCATTTAGTGCAAGAAATGAATTTATGAAAGTACCTTTAAATATTATATTCCGATTGCGCCATCATGTCCGGTTGTCGGTGTGCAGTGACTGGGAGGAGGGTTGAGGCGTAGCCGCTTATTGTTAGGCCGCACAGGAAAGTGTTACTAGAGAGGAGGTGGGGTCACTCCATCCGCATTGCAACCCTGGCTCTGTCTGCTATATGCGGATATCCGCAAACACGAATCACACACCAAAAAGTAACATTTCGATCAGAGCACTATTTATTCCTGCATTCGGTGTAATGGTTGGAAACAGAGTGTCGTATTTTATAGTTATTTGATGTTCTGAAGAAAAATATGAAGTGCTAACTCTTTCCCGTGGCATCAGAGGTTGGGCTATACAGGAATGATCGTAGTTTCATAACTTTCACTACCCATGTTTGCTTAGCTAAGCATGTTAAACTAGCTCATCTTTGCTGCACAGAGTTCTGTGCTCTTTAAAGGTCTGTGTTTGCACAAGGGTGCTCTCGAAACGTACTTCTTTATCACGTTCGATAATGCTACGCGTGGACACGAAACCCGTGAAATACAAAACAAGACTAAGAATCTGTCCAGTGAACAAGAGCGAAACAATTGTGCGTGAATGTCTTCAGAAGAAGATCAATATTGGGGCAAGAATGAGCGAGGACTATACAGAGAGTGAGCGGAGTTGTCAATGGATTCAGTGGCCACTCCTTGTTCCCGAGTTGTACGACTGTAGTGCGAGGAATGTGACGAAGCCGAAGAATACAAGAATGAATATGACGAGACTGAGTCGTGGCAGGATCTTGTTTATGCGTTCCCTCCAAACATCTGAACATTTGGCATCACAACCTACTCATGATGACGGCGCAGATCAACATTCGAAACACTTCCGGCTGTATCATTGATCTTCAGCTTTCAATGACAAGATTTCTTATTTTGAAAAGTTTATTGTTTATCAGCGTTTATAGTGATAATAGGAAAAAGGAATAAATTACCAATAAGTAATATTTCGAAATCGTTAAATTCAAAATCAAACCTTTTGCGTTCATTTCGTATACCGGAGCTGGGAGGTGCATTGGAGGAAATTCAGAGAAGGTTACCTAAAAGATGCTCAGCTTTATGTGGTCACCATTATGCCAATCTATCGAACGAAGTTCTTCGCTCTCTTTCATAACTTTTTTCGGGAAACTGACCGTCCTCTTCTTCTTCGGAACATCACCGTCCTCCAGCGTTTCTACGTCGATAATCACAGCTTTGCATTTCGTTTCGTGGATTGGAACACACGGGGAGATAATAATCGTCTGACTACTGAAACAACTGGTTTGGCCCTTTGAACTCATCCACAGTGTTTACTTCTATAGATTATTTATTATTCTAAAAGGATTCTGGCTAATTTTCCAATAAGAGTGAGACACTCTAGAACGATGTATGCTATTAGCGAGACAAACCCTTTGGAAGACACAGACGCCATAAAGAGGGCATTCATTAGTTAAGGAGTAGTCCGAAAGAAGGGTAAAGGGACGTCAAGTGGACCTTCGCGTCTATTCCTTTTATAGCGAGTGCGGGGCTAAGGAAGGGATGAAAGTGCTTATCAGACTGTTCCACGTGAATCTCAACTAAACGAAGAAAGCGATAAGAAACGGAAAAGCAGGCCTAAGCTGGTTGTCTTCTTTGGCTAAACGTAGAATACGAATTAGATATTTGCCTCCTTCCCACGTGTTTTATAAAAGAATAACTTTTTATGTAATATGAATACGATAATTTTTAAGTTATCTTTTGAAGATCAAAATGCAAAACTTGACTGTATTTATGTATATATAAAAGTATTAGAAATCGCACTAAAACTGAAAGAGAGTTGAGGATTATAGAGCTGATCGTTAGTTGTATAGTATCGATACTGTTATCGCCATGCTTCAGTCGGTGCAAGCCCTCTCTCGTGATAATATCCCCAGTACTCTTTCCTCACTCCTCTTTCCCTTTCATGAGGCATCGGCAGAATCCGTAATGAACCTATCCTATTCATTAAAGTCTGCCCACCACAAGGAATGCATGCTTCTCTAGCTTTGTTTACAGTTCCAAGATGTAGACTAAAGTTTGAATACGCAACGTTACACCTGATCACCGGTACATAAATAACAACGAGTCAATCGCTGTTTCGAAAGATGTCAATATTATTTCATTTTGTCTTGCGTAGAAGTGTTTAGATACCCTTAGCAGAAATGGCAGCAAGAATCAGCTATCGGCATACTTGATCAGCAAAAGCATGATCTCGATAAGGGAATAGTGACCTCGGTATGCTAGGACTCTCTGGCATAATCAAAGAATCACACGTGGGAAGGAGGCATACACAAGGGAGCATAAGGTCTAACTGGAAGAAGGACTAACGTGTGTGAGTGGTACGTGTCCTCGCCGTAGAGACTGTTGACGTCGCCGTCGAAGGAATCGTCGGAAGACGAACAGGAAGGGGTACGAGGACGAGCATCTCTGCTGTGCACTGTCATCGACGACTGAACACACGACAGTAGAATGGTCGACCAAAATGGGGAAGAAGGATAAAGAAGGATTGTGCAACGGACTCAATGAAGGTATTGATGAGTAGAACGAAGCAAGACTCTCTAGAAGTCAACAAGAATTAGTAGAGAAAGGAGGAGTGAAGTGGTCAGTAATTGGAAGGCGGAAAGAAGGGAAGAGACGTAAATCACGTAGCCTTGGGGGAGCGATAACGAATCCACTTGTACATGGGTACAACAAACGATGAAAACGACAAATATTTAGACGATCAGATGACTGAACCAAAGACGGCGGATTATTCGCTAACAAGCACTCGAGAATGTGAATCATCCAAGCACACAACCTATTGTGAAATAAATATAGCTCTGAGTGTTGAAAGCACAGCATTCTGCCCGGTGAAGAATGTGTCTAATAGCGAATTGACAACAGTTTTGAATTTACTCAGCAATGGCAGAACAAAAGTGTGTCAAATTTTCAGAGCATCTTGATCTCATAGTGACGAGTTTAAGTATTTAAATTCATAATTTTCCATTCCCTGGTTCGCCCACAGGATCGGATCTTATGCGCAGAAACCGCTATTCGCTAATCGAACGCTAGGAATGCTGTGAAAGATAAGCGCCTTTTTCACAACTAATTGCAAGAAGAAAGGAATGAGGAAGAGAAGAAAGGCCTTCATCGCGTATTCCAACTCATCCCAGATGGAGACGAATCGCGTGTAGAAGGAAGGTTCTACAAGGAAACAGAAAGACCAAGGAATACTCGATAACAAAAACATAGGCATTCCTTATTCCTGCGACCTATAAGCGCTCTATCAACTGATAAGCGCTACACGATTTCGGTTGATGAACCGACAACGTGACCCTCTTGCATTGTGTGAAGCGTGAAGAGAAGACGTGATGAAAGAGACGTACGCCTAGATTCAGAATAACTAAGGCCTTTCGAGACGTACGGAGGCTGTATCCATGCCCAAGTAGGATAAAATATGGTTTGTCTAGAGCAAGAATCGGGGAAAAATGTAGGGAAAATGAAAAAAAGAACGAGGGAAATCCGATGGGAAGAATAGCGAGGCAAGTAGTGGGTTTGGTTGACCGGCGGTGTACACATTCTTATCGTCTTTGAAGACGCTGACTAAGACGATTACGATGGTTTGTATGCCCCCAGCTTGTGCAGTGTAATAAGTGGAAGGATCTAAACTAACACGGGTCGTCAGGGGAAATTGAGCTACAATTTTCCATGGCACATGTCACCGGATTAGGAAATCAAACCAAAAAATGTACGCGGTATCTATTTGGAAGCCGGATAAATCTCACTTCCTTTGCAAAAGGCATTACCTCATTTTCAAGTTTCGCAAGGCGAAGAATGATTAATTCAAGGCAAAGAAATACTTTGCTGCTCACGTAAAGTGTCAGCTACAAAGAGAGGGACTGAGCACTATTTCCAGGATCAAAGGGATAAATTCGATAATAAAAATGGCTGAGAGACGATAAGCGACACCTTTATATATATAGAGGTGACGAGGGGGAAACATACATAAAGATGAGTCCGTGATGGGTGCATCACTCTGCCACTTTCCCCTTCTCTGCACATTTGCATAAACTGTAGGATGAATACAAAAGATGACGTTGATATTGCATGCGAACGAGAGTGGTCTAGTCGACTTCCCTATCGGAATTGTTGACCGAGGAAGTCGAGTTACTACTTCCTTTTGTACTGTCCTTGGTATACGGTAGGAGGGAATAAGTAAAGAGATAGTGAAGATTGCTGTTTATGCATGGGACAACGATCCACTAAGTGGACGTTGCGACGAAGATGGGTGAGACAATACTCGATTAGTAGAGAGAGAAAGACAAATGGCAAGAGACATGGCATACCCTGAACGATGAATGAGAAAGAGCACAAGAGGGAAGGGATTGAAGGAGGGGGAAGATATAGGAGACTCCCTAGAGGAGTACGGTAGGGCAAAGGGAAATACCTCACTGGGCAATGATAAGGCGATGGAAGGTTGGGAGGATGGGGGGGGGGTGGGGTAGTGGAGAATTGAGCCTATTGCACACTGAATATATTAGAGTTTTTGTAGTGACGGCTACAAAGGAAATGTCTAGGACAACCAAGAGGGGGACAAGACAACTTCTGCTGCTATGAGTTTAGACTCGACCAGAGGAGACAGGGCATAGGGGGACAGGACTACGGCAAAGAGGGCTTGAGGGGAAAGGATAAGGGGAGAAAGCACGAAGGGAGACAGGACAAGGGGAGAACCGACCATAGGGTTGAGGATGAGGGGACTGAGAGCGAGAGGGGACAAAATGAAAGGAGTGAAGACTTGGGGAGACAGAATGAAGGGGGACAGTACGAGAGGAGACAGCACGAAGGGATTGAAGATACCTGAAGAAGAGAGGGAAATAGGAGTGGAGATTGGACTAAGCACTTGGGATAAGAGACGAATAGTGGAACGAGTACGTCAATGGGATACTGAATAGAAGTGATTACCAGGTGAGAGGACGAGGGGATGCAGAGCGAGGGGAGAGAGGATGATGGGAGAGAAGATCATGGGATCGAGAATGAGGGGAGAGAGCACACGAGGGGACAGCACGAGCGGGATGAACACCTTAACGGGAAGGTATCTAGGGGAGGGAGGTGTGGACACACAATGTTCTGGCAGCAGTGCAAATGTTAAGCGAACGAGATAGCGAAAAATAACCCTGATTTCGGTAGGAAATCTTGCACGGAAAACATTGCACTCCAAGCATATTAGCTCGTTAGCTTAACATTTTGAATATTGTGGACAGGGTACGGGTGGAAGGTGGAAGCGATGCGTGCAGATAACAGTGCAGTGAGCGGTCGTGCAGTGGGACAGCTAGCACTCGTGAGGACTATTTATGCCGGACATTATCTAGTGTTTCGTTACTCTAACGGCGAAGTGATCTTCAATCGAAGCTCTTCCGGCCTGCTGCTATCGGATGAGGTCGAGGGACACAGTCTCGGTCTATTTATATGCTTATCTCTACGAAGACACTACGATTCGCTTGCTGACGTCCTTCCGGTAGAATAGACGGGAAGAGGTCAACACACAGCACACAAGCTTATCAATCAAGTCCCGAGTGTGGTTCTCTTCATTCGAAGGCAGCTTCGGAGGTTTCCTTCTACCTGCGCTTTAATGATACTGTCGGTGATGAGGGACGTGAATGGTGCAGGGACCAATGTGTTTCGTCAATGAGCACATGGCGATAAGAGACCACTGTGGTCTCTCGACGTAAGCACAACACACAGAAAAATATGTATAAAGGATTGAATGTTTTGGGAGTAATGTATAGCTCGGAATACACAAATGTATACGCACGCATACATTGGACTCACAATGTTCTAAATGTTAAGCGAACGGGCCAAAATGATTGAGATAAAATGTTTTCCGTGCGAGAGTTCCTACCAAAATCATGGCTAATTATGGCTAAGGCTTCTCGTTCGCTTAACATTTACACTGCTGTCAGAATATTGTGGACTCCTTCTCTGGTATACATCAATGTTGTAAGGGTCTCTTTTAACGCTCTCAATGTATTCCATATTATACATATTTTTCTGTGTGAAGGATAATCAGTAATAATTACGAAGAATGTCGGATCCTTACCCAAGGAGAGAGGACGATCGGACCGAGAGTGGCAGGGGAGAGGGTAATGGGAGAGAAGACGAGGGGAGACAGCACGACGAACTTGTTGGAGAGAGCGACGGATTGGAAGGTGAGGGGAGTGAAGAAGAACGGAGCCCCCACGATGTCGTCCTTCTTGCGCATCTTGAACGACTCCAACTCGGCCAGCGCGTGGATACTGAAAGGCAGACCACTCCTCTTCTCGACCCCCTCAGAAAACTCTTCACTCCTTCTCCACTCACTCCTTCTCCATCAGTTCGTGCTTCTCCTTCTCCGGCAACGTCTTCGTAATGTTTATCAGTCGTCTGTAAGTAACCTGCAACACGTCCTTTCATCGTCTTGTCAAAGCTCGTTATGTCTTCGTCAACGTTTATCAGTTGACTGGCAATCATGTCTTCGTCGATTACCTCATCGTGATAAGGAGAGTTCTTTCCGTACACGATTTCGATCTGCTCCGGTCTCATGAACAAGTATCCACTCTTATCGAGCTCGGCACGCTGCAAATGCGATCCTTGAACTAGACGCCCGCTTCGGAATTCGACTTCTTATCAAGCAAGAACAGTGATCATCGCCTCCTTTCTCTTTACATCTACACCAATCGAGGTCCCTTCAATATACGTAAGCAGTGATAAAATGCGTATCGTAAAATCAGTAGATCTTGTTCGCTGCTCTTCAGAATTTAAGGAAGAAGAAAAACCTGATCTTCCGTGTACGTCTTCTCAAGGGCCTCGAATACTTCGATCTTTCTCGTCTCTTCTTCTCCCAGAATTTTGGTTGCATTTTCCTTTGTGAAGTACAGAGGTTCTCCTCGTGATCCAAGTGTCTCCTGAATCATATACATTAGTATTATTTTGTGCTATTTGTTTGGTTCCACGAATGTCAGGAGGATAAATAGCTCACCTTTCTCCTCTGCTCAGCCCGATCCTTTCTTGCCTTGTCTACCGAATCCGATACTCCAGAAGCTTCGATGATGAAATCCATCCATGCTTCCTTTGTGGAAAGAGTTAATAAGATCTAAGTCAGGTCATACCTGATCATGATTGTTGAGATTCTTGAGAATAGCCGGCAGTGAAGTGAGGGCTTCAATTCCTTTCCCCTCGCTGTGAAGAGAGAAGAGCGATGGGGACAGGAGGTTGATCTACAACTCTTTCCTTCTTCCTTCCCTCTTCCCTCGCTTACCGTATCCTCATCAGTTTCTCCATCCTCGACTACACTCATGAATCGAGGAGAAACGAGTTTGAGCGTCTTCTTGTCGAAATCAGTAACGTTCTTGCCCGACATACTCATTCCCAGCTTGATCGCCTCTCTGCACTTATTGGCTCGGAGATCTCCCTTCCGATATTCATACCTCATAAGGTTGATGGGAATGCGAATCTCCGCGTTCTCTTCGCTAACCTTGTGCTTGGACTCCTCCAACTCCTCTTCTTCCTCTTCGGCCATTTCCAACTGAACTCCATCTCTGCCCTCCCTCCCTTCCCTCCCTCCCTTACCTTCTTCATAGCCAGTGGTCGTCGTGGATCGGCGAATTCATCAGGAGTGTTGTCAATCATGTGCTTCAGCTTCTTCTTCAGTGCTGCCCGTTGTCTCTTTGCTTCCTTCTCCTCTTCAGCCGTCCTCTTCACCTTCAGAAGGGTCTCCTGCCATCTGAAGTGACCATCTCAACGTGTCTCAGTTGTCGTCTATCTGAGTCAACTGACGTCTCGTTGTCCTTCTTGTGCTTGACTTCTCTCACAGTCTTCGTGAGTAGTCGGGCGACTTGTGCAAAGGGAGTCTCGGGCGCGTCTTCCTTCAGTGCGTACGACGATCGGCTGACGACCTGCATTGAATCCTTGCGATAAGTCCATCCTCCCCCCAGCAGGAAGAGTTTGGAAAAGGCCATCGTAGTTCGTGGCTCTGCCACCATTTGCATGCTTGATCAGCTAGCGGCACTCAAATCGGCAAATCGACCATGCGAACAAAGCAACAAAGGGAAGCTGTTGCAATGGACGATGATGCTCTCCTCTTGTAGTCAGTCCCTTAGACCGCGCGAACTCCGTTCATCCCCGCTTCTCCCAGCTTGATCTCCCCCCCATCCCCTGTCTACCTTCACTGCACTGCTCCTCTTCACTCTCGCCTGTCCGAATCCCCCCGTCCACTCCACTTCCTCGCCGTCATCTCCAACAGTCACCGACTTGGATGGCTTGTACTTGAGGCTGCGTACGTTGTCTGAAGGGATAATTAATTATCCCGTACGAAGAGAGACGAGATTAACTTGATTAGCACCTTAGCGAAGAGCAAGCTCGATTTACCTGATGAGTCTCTTCTTATCGAACACTCTCTTTCTTTGTCAAGAGTGGGAACCGGTGGCAGAGAGATAGGAGAAAGCAGAAGAGGGAAAGGGTGGGGAGGGAGAAGAGAGATACGGAGGAGGAGAGGGAAGGGGAGGGAGAAGAGGAGATGGGTATCGTGCGTGCAACGAGCGCGCACGTTCACACATTCTTCCGAGGATACGGCCTACTTCGTAAGGGGAGGAAAAGGACGAAGAGAAGTTAGAGAATACAAGGAGAGGAGGGAGGGGAGATTAGAGAGAGATGGCTAGCAGGTGATCAGTGCCCGTACTCTCTCCCCCCCCCACCACTCCCCTACCTTTGACTATGGCCTCTCCACTCTCCTTCGATGCCTTGAGCAGCTTCTTGACACATCTCGCATGGGCGGGCACGTCGTGGGCGTTCTTTGAGCACTGAGTCAACTCCTCTTGAGTCTCCTCATCCACGGTATCCAATCTGCAGTTGGTGATGTTCAGGGCAAAAGCGAAAGGGGGTTCATCCATTCTCAAAGATGCTCTAATCCTGTCCATATGTAATGCATCAGCACTTCCTATCCCTTCCATCCTCCTCTCCGCGCCTTTTATCCCTTTATCCTCTCTTACGTCAATTCCCTTCGAATCAAGGATAGTTCCGCATTGGCGATTACCCCTCACGTACTATTCTTAGGCATGTCCTATAGCTTGGATCTTATGTCTCGTGATTGTGAGCACTAAGAGCACGTAGATCATCTTCCCTAGAGAGTTCTCCTCCCCTAATTCAGTGTTCCGATAGTCAGACGGACCTGTTAGAGGCCACTGCTGCCATAAGTCCCGAGACCGCCTGTGAAAGCCAGTGTTCGAGAAGTTCGGCTGTTCCTGTCTCGTTGAGGGGAACCCGAAGGGCATTGCCATCGTGGTAGGGAAGCGGCGTATCCTCCGATACCGTGCTGTAAACGAAGTAGCCATTACGGGGAGAAGCACCCTCTTCAGATATCGTGCCGCGGGGAATGTTTTGTAAAGTTCTGGATTCTATGGTGAATTCAAAAATAGACACTCGTGATACCTACCAGTCAACGGGAAAAGTAAGTGTTGAAATAATCCGCAAGCACGTTTAAAGTGTGCTCAGCTGACACTATGTTCTAGACCTTTGGAAAGCGAAAATCACAAGCATGTCGTCTTTTCAGAATTCTAAGCATAGGTGGTTGATAGAGGTTAGCTTTAGTGTCTATCACCATGTCCTCCCTATTTCCTTCATGACAATGTATTCGCGGTGCGCGGTACACCGATCTACCGTATTAGGAAATGACAGAATGTTTTCTCGCTTTCCAAAGGTTTTGCATTGGGGCAGAATACCGTGCTGACCCATTGCCATCGTCGTCCACTAGCAGAGATGAAAGATCCAGTCGATCATGACCAGCGAGTGCGCCTTCAAATTAAGGAATAAATATCGAAAGAGAGTGTAGTTCGGGACAGTTCCACTTTGCAATTGTTCTCATGTGCGCCTAATTAGCAAGAGGAAGTTCTTGAGATGCAATTGTAAGATAGGAGTAGCTGACCAAAGAATAAGGGAAACGAGAGAATGGAGGGAAGAGTACGTACCGAGTGCGAACGATGCGAGAATGAGTAAGCGCATCGAATGTCGGGAAGGGAGGGGATGGCTATGGACTATGGGGATGTAGTGCAAGGAGGCAGGCAGCGTCTACTGTACTCACCGACTCCTCCCCTCTCACTACGTTTTATCCGATCCGAGCGGACGGAGGGCGGACAATGCAGAGAAGGAGGAAAAAGAGCAGCGAGACTCATTGGACGAGAGGGAGGACGCAGCAATGATTGCGGTCGGTGACTATTGAAAAGTAGAGGGGGGAGGAATACCGTAGTACGAACTCTCGAGGGAGGGTGATGAGTGAGAAGGAAGGGGTTGATCGGAAGATGGAGAAGGGCGATTATGAGTAGCGAATGGGACGGTAGCAGATATCTAGCTCCGCTAGCTAAATAAATTTTGTTGTCCCTATTGACTTGCCCGGGGATAACAAAGGGCAATCCAGAATCTAAAATGTTTGCGCAATCGTGAGCAAATTGCTTAGCTTCCTTTTCTATGTTCTTCCCGTTTGCCATGCAAATTAGCTTGTACCGACCGAATTATGGTTCGGCGGGATTCTTTCTTTAAGAAGTAGAAGGATAAGAACTATTCCCTTTCAAGGAGTGATCAACGGGAACCGTTCCTATGAAGTGGCTCAACAACTCGACAATCCGCTCCTTGATTCATGTCCAGGTACGTGTTCATTTACAGGTGAGCGTAAGCATAATCTTTGAAGTTCCTGTGGCGAGGTAACTATGTCGTTACTTCATTTATCCTCCTACATTCCACGCCCCCAATCATTATTTACAGTTCCGCCTTTTTGCCTTTCCACTGAAATCACTTTCAATGAGCTGTGCTGTAAATCAACGAGTCCACTCTATTTCTTCTCGTTTTCCTCGTTGCTTACAACCCGTTAGCGGGGAAATTTAGACCTGCTTATACTGAATGATTTCAATACTCGACAGAATCCTGGATGCCATTTCATTCTAACGCTTACATTTCACAGGCTAATTCTTAGGAAAATCTTTTCAGCGGTATAGTTTCCCGAACTCACTACTCGGGTCTACATTTTCCTCCCTCTTGGATTGCTTGTGAGTGTTATTCCTCCTCCATCGACTAATAAAGGAAGTTGATCTGCCCAGTCCAAGTCCAATCTGACCTTCTCCATGTCCTTCCCTACCTTCTTCTTCTCTGTCCTTCTCTCCCTTCCCCTCTTCTCATCTCTCATCTCTCATGGCACGTACTCCCTTCCTCTACACGTCTTTTTCATTCCTCTGTTTCCATCCTGTTCAGTTCGCGATTCCTTTGTCTCTCCAATTAGCATGGTCCTGTGTCCACTCCATCCCATCCAGTCATCATTTATCAAGCAACGCCATCACTACAATTCTCTAGTGTTCCTCAGTCTTCGTCTGTCCTCTTTCAGTCTTCAATACGACAAGTTTGCCTGAGGTGGGGCGGGAAGAGGAGGATTGTGTCCATTTGAGAAGAGATTCGGAGATGAATGAGAGAGGAGTCCAGCTGAAGCATGCCAACCCTTCCCTTCGCCTCTTTCACTTCATTACCTTCCGTGATCTGCATTCGGCATCCACTTTCTATTCATCGGAGTATCAAGAGTAACGGGAAGAAGAGCGACTACGGTAGATTGCTCAGGCAATCCCGAGTCCTGAACGAATCGATTACCTACAGTACCCCCGATGTCGAACCTTAGCTGCGAGCGACTTGGTCAACTGGTGAACAGCAGCCTTCGCCATACCGTACCCCATCATTCCGGGAGTTCCATCCAGAGCCTGGAAATGGTCGATAGATAGGGCCGGGAAGTAGACACTCACGGCCGCGGCTCCGGTCAGCTGAAGAAGTCCTCCCTTCTGTAGATGGGAAACTGCGATTCGGGCAGCGATGGTGGATGAGAATACTGACTGTTTCCACATCAAATCGGCGTTAGCCACCATGTCCTTCGCAGCTGCGTTGCCTCCTCAAATACAACAATTCCCCACAATTATCTTACCGTGGCTGTCCTCTCACTTAATTTTTCATGCATACTCTCCATGTTCTTGAATAGAGTGCGAAAAACAAATATGATAACTGCATCATAAGCAGAGACAGTTTCAGAATGAAGAAAAAGAGGGCTGGATAGCGTAAAAAAGTACTCTTTTTACGACTTCTCTGTTTCTAACCTGCCCATCCGCCAGCGACACAAAAAATGCCCGCGACTTCTCCAACGTTTTTCGCTGAGAGTCTGAAAAACGACATCATTAACTTTGACTCTTCAAAGTGTAGTTTCTCTTTTCTGCACGAATAGCTTCGTCTCCATTTTAAACACTTTTTGATCAGACTCATTCTGACAATTTACCACTCATCATCGTGTAAAAATTTCACCACAACATTTCTCCAGCCGGTTGTCGAAATATACCTAGGTCTTTGGTGAATTATCTATATGGTTGGCGATGAAATTTCTCTCATTGTCAGTGGTGTTGAAGTTGAAAAATATACAAATTCGATATTACTGGACAAATATGAACTAGGGTTGAAAATGTGAACTAAGTAACAAATGTGAACGTTCGCTCTTTGTAGACGTTTTTGACCGCTCGGCCGAAAACGTTTACAGAAAAATTAACGTTTATATTCCAGAATAGTTCACATTCCAAACCCTAATGTGAACGTGTAGAGCGCTGTGCAGGTGGGTTATATGGTTGGAGAAAACGTTCCGTCAGTCATCTCATTGCTATTTGCAACAAGAGAGCGAAGTGTTATGAAGAATGTACACTGAGCGAAATTACCCCAGCTTTACGCCTTATGGGGTAAATTTTACACCGACTGGCTGGGGTAAGTTTGAAATTACCCCAGATGGCTGGTGTAATTTCAAATTTACCCCAGCCAGTCGGTGTAAAATTTACCCCATAAGGCGTAAAGCTGGGGTAATTTCGCTCAGTGTAGACGACGTAGGAATGAGTTTACTGACGAAACTTTTCCGTTAATAATACCGTAAATTTTTGGTTGGTTAATCTCCAGGTTATAGGTGCTGTCTTTCGGTCAGAGATTTATACCTTGTTAAAGGGAAATGCGTTTCACAGCTCTCTGTGTTCATTTACTTCGAATAATACTGCATCCTCAGAACAAGATGCTTCATTGTCAGAATAATTTACATCCTGTCACGTATCGTCCCCACCATGATTCATTATTCCATCTCGATCAGTCCAATTATCTACAGTATCCTTATCGCGTGAGTATCCGGTCTTCATCTCTTTTCACCTTTTCCCTTCCCATCTCCCTTTCCTCTCCCCCTCATCTCTCCGTCCCATCCACCCTCCTTCCTCCCCTCATCTCCTCTTCCCCTCCCCAAACCTCCCGTAAATTCGCGGTCGTCGCTCTTAATTATCAGCGACTGCTCGAAACACTCAAGTGAACCTCTTCCTCATTTGCAAACGAAGCTCCCTATTCACTTCCCGCTCCTCGTCAATTCATCGCTCGTTGATGTATGCTTTGGATACAACCACAACGGGACCATGGAATACTCTATCACACTAAACCCATATACGGCATACATATGGTTACCACTAATGTTATTGTTATTGAGTCGATGCAAGTAAACCATCGAAGAATTGTCTACATGAGAATAGGCAGAGGCGCACTCAACCGATCAGTTCACTGAGTGCACTTATGCTCAGCTTTTCCCTCAACTTTTCCTTTCACTTGCCTCGATCACTTCCTCTTTATTCCCTTTCGTGTCGTAGATGCTCCTCTATCCCACAGTGTTCTGACAACTGTGAAAATGTTAAGCGAACGAGATGCCGAAAAATAACCCTGATTTCGGTAGGAACTCTCGCACGGAAAACACCGTATCCTAAACATTTTGGCTGGTTCGCTTAAAGGGACATGGAAGTCAAAAAAGATTGGCTTTCATATGAAAGTTTATCGCCTAAATAATATAAATACCAAAGCCAGAGTGCACAAAAATGTCTACTTCGCGAGATATCCTAAAAATCGTTTCCCAGCCAAGGCGCAGTCTTACGGCGTTTAGCGCATAGGAACAAGGTAAACGGCATCGACGTATTCCCGGAACAAATAAATATCTCTCGCCGCAGAAATTTTTTAAAAAACATTTTTCAAACACTATTATCTTTATTATCGGCTCAGAAACATATTCTAGAAGTATGGTCATGTTCGGTTTCACAAAATTTCTCGCTTCCATGTCCCTTTAACATTTAGAACACTGTGATCCACATACTATTCACAGTCTCTACACAGAGGGTAGGCCCGTCCCGTGCACCCACAATGAACCCCATTCATTCCCAATTTAGAAATGATCTCGGTGGTTGGGAATCATACGTGATAGGGAGGGGTGTGAGAGGTAAGAGACTTTTCCTGTCTACAGGGGATAATGGAGAACAGGAAAGGGAAAGAGCATAAGAATACACGAGGAACAAGGGTGCGAAGACGGCTATTAAAGGACGAGAGATTAGACTGGAGTGTGAGGGGGGAGTGACAGTGACAGTGACAATGTCAATACAAATATAAAATTGAAAATCAGCCCTCAATGACTCGAGGCAAACTGGACCTTGTGAACATTGCAGAACGGTCTCGTCTATATACAACGGATTATTCGGGACATTTTGTTTATTTCTATAACTTATGCGCCATTGTTGGCATGCACATATGTAACCTGTCTCCAATAACGACTCAATGGATACCCAATCATCTACATACCCTTCCAGAATAGCCTTCTCCTGGTCCACCCATGCTGCCTTCGGATCCACCGTCACGTTCACGTCGCTCTCTTCGTTAGCGTTGATGTCGATGTTTACCGTAGTCTGCAGTCAGTTCGCGATACTCCCTACTGTACCCTCATCTCCTACAGTAACCCCTAGCCCCTCGTGTGCCCTCCAATCCTTTGACTTAGCGTTAGCTGTCCTTCTCAATTCCAGTCGCTTCCTTATCTCTTTGCCCTTCCACCTAACTGACTGACCACTGTTCTTTCCCTGACTAATCATACTTGCAATGACAACTTACATAAGCATTAGCTTTGAAGTGAGAGATGATCGCAGCTCCCAATGCGCCCCTTCCTCCGTATACTATGACTGATGGCATCTGAAGGATCGAGGGAAGAAGTGGACGGGGAAGGGATAAGTGGAGACATGCAGGGGAGTGAATTATGCACAATATTTACATATCATTTTGTGGATAGAATAGAGGACAGAACAACGACAGGAAAGGAGGAGAAATGAGTAAAGATTGAAGAGTCTGAGAATACTCTAGTCAAGGTCAGATAAGATAACGATTGAACTAATCGTGCCACTGGACATTATATGTAAGGGAATACACGAGATAACGAAGACTGATTACGATTATATTCAAATACTAAACGAGTATGCGATGAAGAAAGGAATAGAAGAGGTATTGGACCTTATTGGGAAAGTCTTGAAGGGAAAGGGAAAGAGGTAAGAGTAATGTTGTGCAGTGAGGGGAAGTGGTCTACTCATGCCCTTCCCCTCTCTTTCCCTCTCTCGCTCCCTCCCAAACCAAGTAGGAGAAACAACGCTGCGAATCACTTGTGAGAACGATCAATGCCAGGCAAGACAAGGTTCCCTTCAAGAGTAGAGTGGGACGGGAATGGCATATTTGAGTGTGGGAGAATCTCTTATTTACTATAGACACAATATTACGGTATCCATGTGCACTTGTGCAAATACATAAATGTGTTTTATCTTTGGAATCATCAGTAATCAGCCATGCAAAAACAGAACAAACTACAGAAAAATCGTGAAAGTGACACGGGGATGCTCTCATTTGAACTAGTTTGCAAGCGTGAAAAAGATTACGGTCGGACCGATAAATTCGTATTTTTTGCTTTTTTCAAGTTTACTTCTCTTTTATTCATCATTTTTATGTGTATGTATATCTACTCTATGCGGAAATATTGCCTTATTGCAGGACAAGGGTACCCCATCGTCATAAATGGCGAAACTTTGCTTGAGTGAGTCGATTTTTACTGCTAAAAGTTGTATAATTTGGGATTGAGTTTCTACTTTTAAAATTTGCCTTCAGAGAAAGCTAGCAAGCGAGTCAGCTGTGCAAAACGGTACAAGATTGAAAAGAAGGTGAAGGATCACAACAAGAAAGTGAAAAGAGAGGCGAAGAAAGCTGGTAAGTCATTTATATTGGAGTTCTCTAGGAAAGTAAGGTGAACTCTGTATTTGAGCATTGCACATCTTTGCAGAGAAGAAGAAGAAGGCCGTGAAGCCCATCAATGTTCCCAACTCATGTCCCTTCAAGGAGGAAATTCTGCAAGCTGCTGAGAAACAACGAGAACAGATGATTGCACAGAAGGTTCGTCTATTCTTGGAAGGGGGAATAAGGGGGGGATAGACGATGGCCATCCATCTCTTTCGCGTAGGAAGCAGCGAGGATGATATCGAAGGAGAGAAGGGCCAATGAGAGGAAGAAGGCGAAGACTCCCACTACGATTGAACAACTAGCACAGCAAGCTGAGAAGGAGGTGAGAAGGGCATGGAGGGATAGTATTATTGACGAAAACGTTCCATCAGTAAACTCATTCCTACTTTGTCTGCACTCTCTACCGCTACGCTCTCTCGCTCGAAGTAGAAATGAGGCGAATGACGGAACATTTTCCGCAACCATATCATGTGTAGATTAAAATGATTCGGGGGATGAAAGTGACATGCTGACCTTATCCATTGTTGTTATTTGTAGGGACTGGCTCACGAGATTCGCGTGCCGCTGTTGGAGAAGGACGGAGTGTCGGATAAGACGATTAAGCAATTCGCAGGCGAAGTCAGGAAGACAATCGAAGCAGCGGATGTCGTCATCGAGGTTACTTTTTCCGTTGTTTCATACGTGGGCGGGGTCTGCCGGTAACTTACTGCAGTGATATTACCGTACATAGATATCGCACAATTTCGCTAGGATATTATTTTGCAGTGAGATAACCAATACACGAAAAATATTTGCAGTAAGTCACCCAACCACGGTACCTACAACCCTGCCCATCTATGCGTTGTTTTGAAGCTTATTACATCTACACTATGAATCCTGTGATAATTATAGTTCGAGACTTCTATTTCATGAATATCTTGAGATCCTGAGTCGTTCCCTTTCAGGTTCTGGATGCCCGTGATCCTCTCGGTTCGAGGGACCAAGCAGTCGAGAAGCAGATAGTCTTGTCGGGAAAGAGACTAGTCGTTCTACTCAACAAGATCGACCTCATTCCCAAGGATAATGTAGAGGTAGGATAGTTTTATCAGTGTCATGTTTCATGCCAAGGGATGGTACGGTACGGTCATGCTGGTATGGTCATGTAGAGGTATGCTGAGGTTTTGCTATGTGAATCTTACATAACGAATAACCGTAATATACAGTGTGCCAAACATATATGGAAACATTTATGTACATTACATTTTAGGCATGGTTGAAGTACCTACGTGGCTTCTATCCAACAATCGCCTTCAAGGCTTCTACTCAAGAACAGAACTCAAAATTGGTTAGCTACATATCTTTGTATTTCTGGTTATCCTGGTGATGAATATTGCGCGTACTTTACAAAAAAAAACGTGGGTTTATTGCGTTGCTATATAGCTTGGGTTCGGGTAAATTGGTAAGCCCTCTCGGAGTATGGCAGTTCAGTGATGTAGTGATACTTATGACGATGTGCAGGGTCGCTTCACCTCGTCGAATATCCATTCGGCCTCTACCTCGAAGTGTGTGGGAGCTGACCTGGTTATGAAGCTTCTCGGCAATTACTGTAGGAACAGGGACATCAAGACCAGTATTCGTGTCGGAATTATCGGTGCGTTTTGCCTGAAGCGTGTCAGTTGTAGTCTACTTTTGTTTTATGAATTATTACCATAAATGCGGTCCTTCAGGTTTTCCTAACGTGGGAAAGTCGTCGGTTATCAACTCTCTGAAGAGGAAAAGAGCATGCAATGTGGGAGCCATGCCTGGAATCACCAAGTTGGTTTCACTCTCACTTTTTATCCCTTCCCTTTTTATCCCTTGAGTACTGGTTGATAATGGTCGATGCAGGCAAATGCAAGAGGTTGAACTGGATAAGAACGTGCGAATGATCGATTCTCCCGGAGTTATCCTGGCATCGAATAAGAACCTCGACCCGATTGAAGTGAGTTACGGTAGAGTACGGTAGGAGTGAGATTCAAGGGCTACTGTTCCAACAGCATCGGTTCATGTTTTCTGGGCTAATAAATAGAATCTGTTGTACTAGATTACTCTTTTACGTAATACCATTATATGAAAACAGATGTTATGGATAGGACGAGGTAAGGAACAAAAAACTAACAACGGAACTTTTTTAGGTTGCCCTGAAGAATGCAGTCCGTGTAGATTCCCTCGAAGATCCTACAGTGCCGGTCCAGGCTATTCTCAGAAGATGCTCCAAGGAAACGGTCAGCATTACCATGCATGGGCAAGTACCCTACGTTCGGGTGGTAGGCCCTTAGTTAATCGGATCCTCAGCTTCATAGGAAATACTTCACTGCATGGGGAATATTTCATGGGAATAAAGTGTTTTATGCATACGACTATGTTGGAGGGATAATGTAGCTGTTTTCAGTTGATGATGCACTACGTCATTGCCGACTTTTCTGACTCGGATACCTTCCTCGCACTCGTCGCACGCAAATTGGGAAGGCTGAAGAAGGTGAGAGAGTCATGATAATCATTTGATTTGTTGGTATCATGTGTGCGCTGCACAAAAGCGGAACATGCTCAAAAGTCTGACTAGAAAGCCCGTGTTCGCCTAAGATATAGCTAAACTATGGGTAACAGTAAACCTGATGCTCATCCTGATTAAGGGAGGAACGGCCGATTTGAATGCGGCTGCGAGGCATGTACTGCACGAGTGGAATACGGGAAAACTGAGGTGAGCCGGGGGGGGGGGCGGGGGGATGGAGGTTGAAAGAATTATTGATGTTATGGAAGGAAAATATTCTTAGAATAGAGAAGCAAGACTAGAGATGCACCTTTTCGAATTCACGTGCCCATTCCAAAGACAAAAAGCAACAGTTTGCTGCTAGAACATCGCAAGATATGAATGAGATCGGTAAAAAAGAAACATTTACTAAGTATGCTGACCTTATAAGGCAAACAAATTCGGGTTACTATTTAATTTCTCAGCGACCTTTCCCTTTTATATTCTAATTTCCGTGCACGGATCTTCCGTACACAATAAAGTTAAAGATACGGAGAGCTCTGCTTACCCTCGAATGCGATAGTCTATTGACAATGAGGAGCTAGTAAATATTCGTGCTGCAGGTACTACACGATTCCCCCCGAGGACGCTTCATCCACTGAAAGAGACGACGAAGAGGTCAAACTCGTCTCCCAGTTCGCTAAGGAGTTCGACATTGATGCTCTCGATGAAATGCAGAGGGCTGTTGTGTTGGGTGAGTGGGGACGAATGGAGAGGGGTACGGTAGGAGGGGAGGGGACGGTAGATAAATTACTATACGATGGAGCTATAGAAGAAGAGAGAAGCACTGCCATTGAAGGGATAGAGAGTTCACTTTTCCTCCTATTGTATGCTAACAGATGCCCCGATGGACGCTGACAACGCTACCGTATACGATCCGAATGTGGAGATCGATTTGAGTGAAGAGGAGAGTGATGGAGAGGGAATGGAAGTAGACGGTAAGAGAGGGTACGGTAGGATTAGGGAAAGATGGGGGTTGTAGTAATAGGGGAAGAAGGAGTACTGTTAATTCAAGGAGACGAGTCGCGTGTGGTTATTCAAGGAGGAAAGAAGAAGAAACAACGTGTCGACAAGAATGATGACAGGTTGGAGTTTTTATTTAAAACAGAAAAAACTCGAAAATATTGAATAGGCGGTGAAAGGAGTTGGAATTACAAGAATTTAGTGTACAACTGCCGACGTCACTGGATATCGAAGATGGAAACGTCAAATTGGATTCGGCTATTCGAAAGGCTGTCAAGAAACAGAAGAGGAAGGCCCGAAAGACAAGTGAGTAACCTTGGTTTTCATTTCGGTACATTTTATTATAATCTCTAAAGTACAGGGGTTTTGTGAGAGGAGAGGAAACATATGATTGTGACGTTCTTATGAGGTAAATAGACTGGAGGGATAGGAAGGAGTATTTGTAGATGACCGTGCGGAGAAGATGTTCCAGTCGTTTGGAGGGGCTTTGTTGAATGAACAGGATGAGAAGATGGAGTAACACGCCCTCTTTACTTGTTATTCCTCTTTGTTACGTTTCATTTTCATTGTTGTTGTTGTTTCCTGCTACAGATTACGCCCGCCGTTGCTTGGTTGTTATCTCTTCTTTGCTTGAAATAAGACGGAAATATACGAATATCACCACTCGTTGCAAGTTCATAAGAAGCTCTTTAATTAGAACCTGATATCCATATTATACAACATAATGAGGAAGCGAATACTTATCATCGTAGAAGATAGCAAAGCGGAAGGATGAAAAGAGAGATTAGAGAGGTAATGGAGGGGGAATGACTGCAGACTTTGGCACAGAATGAACCCGAGTTGCACACTTCGGCGGCGTACGAGACACCATTAACGGTTCTGAAAGGAGATAGGGATTGGGGGAGATGAGCATAACGAGATCAATGATTAGAACTAGTCGTTAGTCCATTATAAATTAGGCATAAAACAAAACCATCAAAAAGACACGGATGAACTCTACCAACGATTATACTACAGTTCCGAACGAGTTTGTCTTCCACCGGTAAGATAAATAACTGCAGGAATCCTTAGAATACTCACTTGTACTCGCATTGATTGAGGGTCTGAGTCCTCGAGTTGTCTGGATACAGAATATACGGTACTTGCAAACAACTCCTCTTCACATTGGGAATGCCATCGGTTCGCGTCACTCTCTCTGAACATATCGTATCTCTCCCGACTCCCACCACGATCTCCCTTACCGTACATACAGTAGTTCCCCTGACAAGTGGTTCCGGAACAATCGTAAGCATTAGCTCCCACACAGGAATAGCACGTCACGAGTGGCTCTAAGAGTGCGGTATTCTTCCCTATGGGAATCCGTGCAGGGATTGAGATGGAGTCTGGTCTCCAGGAGACAAAGTGTCATAGAGATTCAGGAAGCCCGTTTAATCATACCTAGTCCCTCTCGTCATACTCTTCATTCTCATTCTTCCCCTTCTCCAGACTCGTCCCACTTCTCTTCTCTTCCCCATTTATAATTCTTACGATATTGCGGGTTTCCGTTATTATTATTGTTGTTGTTGTTGTTGTCATTAGTCGATTCGCAAGCTGCATTGCAATAGTTCGAGTTGCAAATCTTTCCGTAATAGGTCGAAGTTGGGGTCAATCTGGAACATTTTTGGATTAGAATCTCTACTTATCCTCACTTTGAACTACACTTGTCGATGAGAGTGTAGGTAGTTCCATCATCCAACTGCAGGGAGGGTACGTTGGAACACGCTTTCTGCAGCGTTTTGCCTCCATTCGAGTGCTCTTCTCGCACTGAATTAAATAAATACTTAAATACTGTTAGTTTATCAACGTTTTCACTGGTTCTTTAGCGCTCCTTGGTGGGGAACTTTGTGAGGGAAAGAATGAGGAGGAGTGCCTATGCCAATAGAGACAGAGTATCCCGTGGACAGAATACGTCAATAGTGTGAATCCCGTGGACTTGGAGTCAAGGGGGAAGGATACGAATATCAACGATCACTTCCTCGAATTAGGGAAAAGATGGAAATACAAGTTCTGACAGTATGTGCAGTAGTTGCCGGTGCATGTGTTAGAGTTGCAATCGGATCCATCCGAAGTGGAACACGAATAGCACGTTACTGTAAGAAGAACTGGTCTTATCAGGGAATCCGAGAAGTGATTGTAGTGGCAGAAGGACGTACCTTGTCCATTAGTGAGCGGATTGATCGGGTTGGGATTGGGCAAAGGTTGGGGATTGGTACAGTCCCGGTTACAGTAGTTGCCGTTGTTGCACATCTTGACATTGTAGTACGTGCTTCCCGTACTCCTACAACGACAATCTGAGTATACGGTAGTCGATCTCCGTATTTGCTGTTTCCTTGTCTTTTCTTAGCTTACACGTAACCCGAAACCCGTCAAGGCAAAGAGTCGGCAAATATTGGCATGTTGCTCTCTCTTTATGGTTGGAAACTTTGAGAGGCCGCAAGGGGATAATCGGAAGGAAAGTGATTACTTGGAGACGCATTCGTTGTACACAGTGAGAAGTGTTCCATCGTCGAATTGGACGTACGGAGTGTTCAGACAAGACTTCTTCAGCATCGTCTGTCCATTCGACTGTCTCGCATACTCTCAACATATACCGTAACCCTCTCCGTATACCGTAATCCTACCGTATAGACAGTAGTTTCCCTGACAGTCGCCGTAGTTCACACATTGATTTCCACTGTATACGATACAATTATCACAGACGAGAGAGGCTAAATCGTTATTGTTGCCGTGAAACGTAAAGGGAATAACTAACCGACGATGGGGAAAGAGGATAGGAGGAGAAGAGCGGTAAGCATGCCTTCTCAGTACACGGAATACTCTCCGACTGAACCTCCCCTCCTCCAAATCGAAGCAGATATCGCCAGTCTTTCTATTGACCCTGCGGATTTTCTCGCCTTTTGACTCATAAAGATAAACTTCCTGAGTGATAAGGCAAGCTTTTTGTCCCACGACTCACTTAGATTGGCAGAGGTAGGCTAACAGAAGAGAGAAGAGGACTGGTTCGAGAGGGGTCACGTATTTGGAGGGTATCAGGGGAGATTGAGAGAAATTACTCCTCGGAAGTACTTCACAGCTGGAAAATGCGAGATATTGTAATAGCAACACATGTAATAGAAGACATTGGAATGTTGATATCTACGTAGGCGTAGGTATTATATCTGAAGATATTAAAATAATGTGGATCAAGAGAGAAGCTTTTGATGGGAACAGTGAAATAGTAACGAGAGATGAATGGATGGATTGGGTCGCAAGCTCTTCCAGGACAGAGTTATCCTCAGCCGGACTCACGAAGTGCATGAAATTCGATGCCTTTCCCCCCTTCGGGAGTGTCTTGTGTATACTCCATTATTTTATTCACACAAAACGTCCTCTTCATCTTCTATTCACAACTTCTGAAACAGAAGACACTTGCATTTGAACAATTCGGGTCTCTGCTAAAACCGTCGTATCTGGTACAATAGTGATTGTGTATAAATAGCATGAACATGGAGCATAACCGTGAGTCGATTCGGCGACACTGGTTGTTACTCTCAGCATAGTATGCGTAATTGTTGAACAGTGAACTTGGTTGGCCGGGACGATCACAAGGATGGTCATGAATTATGTGAAGGGAGGTCTTAGAGGAGTCGGCTAGAGACTAAGCATTATCGGTTGTCAGAAAATAGAAATGTTTTGGTAAAGGAAGGCAAACCTTTCATTTGTATCTAGGTAAAAGCTTGTATTATAGATATTATCGATCTTCACTCAGCGAAATTTCACCATCATACCGCACCTAGTGAATCATTCACCACACAAATTTCACCAGCCCGCTGGTGAAAGGAGCACAATTCACCAGCGGGGTGGTGAAATTTGTGTGGTGAATGATTCACTGGGTGCGGTATGGTGGTGAAATTTCGCTGAGTGTTCGATGTGATGGATTTGTTTAATTTTCTTAATAATGAATCTTACGATTAATACTGGCGGAGAGAAGGTCACGCTGAGCCCTACATAGCTTTACAGATAATTGATTATTATGAACAAGTCTATGAAATACTTACATTCCCTACCATTTTCCAATACCAGTCCACGGACCGTCCTGACTATTTCCGTTGTGCTTTCCATGTATTTCAGTCCTGACGCATCACCTTCCCCTTATGCATTCATTCGAATCTCCACGACAACTGTGTCCCTCTCGTCTGCCCACCCGATTCCCCAGACTATCTACTCAATCGCCCTTCTCCAGTCCCTTCAACCTCTACCACCCACACCGGACCAGTTCGGTAATTACTTTGCAATACGTCTGAATCTCTAACTTTTGCAAAATCACTCACTCACTTGGAATTTGGAATGATCGTCCGACAAGGATTTTCTTTCCATCGATTTCTCTAATTTTTCTCCCTGTAAACACAGGGGTGGAATGAACAGTGAAATGTAAAAGAGTCAGAAAAACGCCTAATTCTCGTGTATTTTCTACTGTTTTTACACCCAACCTACACTCTTCTCCGAAGAACGTGCACACGATTTGATACGTTGCCTGCGCTCTTCGTGAGTAACCGTCAAATCCTTGCGAAAGAGCGTCGTGATTCAGACTGCGCATGCTTTCCTTATCATCTACAGTCGAAGACCTCGCACCTCCTATCTTTCTGCTGTAAATATAAACAGCTCGCACTTGATAAGTAATACAACGTGCTACAGCAAAGCACGTTCCCTTCCCAATACATTTAGAGTATGTCATTCGTGTCTTTTTGATGTACCTATATGTTTCATACATCGTTGATAACTGCGACGCGTCTCGTCACCAAAAGGAACGAAACATATTGGTCAAAAAGACACGAATGGCATGCTCTAAATATTTATATTCCGCATCATCTTCCAAGGCGATTCCCTCCTCTAAATAGAGGTCTCATCTCCCTCCTACGTCAAACGCTCCGTTGTTTCAGTGTCTCATTCAGTCCCGTTACTCTCTCGACTCGCCAATTGTTTTGTCCGAGAGAAGACCCTTGGTGCCGTTTCGTGTAAACCACGAGATTTCCCTTCCCCCATTTCCCTTCCCTCATCCCCTTTTGTCTCATGAGATGTTTCCTACATCCCATCTCGTTTCCTTTCTTTTCCAGCCTTTATAACTATCGATCATCATTCATTTCATTTTAGCTGACAGGGAAGGCCTTCAGAATTGTCCCACTCTTCACAATCGTCATTTTCTCATTCCAACACCCGCCACAGTTCAACTTCTCTTATTTCTATGCTAAAAAGTGGATATTGAACACACTGAACAAACTGTCGTAAATACTGAATTCCCTACAGTCGTTTCACCCCCATTCTCACATTTTCACCTTCTATGCATGCATATGCCGCAAAGTTACACGTTGATATCATTGTCTGTTGACTCCTGGCTATCAGATGATGCGAGGTTGAAGGAGGCAAGGGGGATAGTGAGAGGGAAGATTGGTAGATGGTAAGAGAGAAGGAGGGAGGGAGGGCACTGCGTTCTGCTCTTCTTATTACCAATCAGATGAGCATACTTTTCTTTACAGAAATTTAGAATGTATCCCTTTTATATTTTAGGTGGTATCTTAGGTCAAGCGGAATCTTTTGGAACCAATTAGAGATCTGAAATGGGGCGGAGCTCCAAATTAGCAGGCCGGAATTGCGGAAACACGCGGACTATTCAGAACACTTTGGAGAGAGGGAGGGAAATGTTTCCTGTAGAGAGATGAAGTAGTACTCGTCTGTTG
Organism: Micoletzkya japonica; assembly: GCA_900490955.1. Lineage (NCBI taxonomy): Eukaryota > Metazoa > Nematoda > Chromadorea > Rhabditida > Diplogasteridae > Micoletzkya > Micoletzkya japonica. The sequence continues at coordinate 613,643 of LS834145.1, forward strand.
TAGAACAGCTTGTTCTCTGAGCTTCTCTCCTCTTTCTCTAGACCTTGATCTCCCGCCCCCAAGCGCATACCTACCGCATCCCTACCGTAATCTCCCTATAGTGGAATAAACCGATCCGTCAGTTTCTTCCGTTCCAAAATGATCTAATTTTCTCACTTTTGCGCACTCTCTCCCCTTATATTCGGAATGATTTTCCAATGGATCTTTTTAATGCACTATACCTAGGTACCTTACACCTGCACCCCTATTCACCCCTACTACTCCCCCTCTTCCCACCCTTCTCACCCAACCCTCCCCCTCCCCTCCCCTTTCCCGTAGATGCTTCTTCTCAGTCTAATTCTCTTCAATGTGTGTTTATCCATTCCCCGTCTCCCCTCATCCTGTCCATTTCCTCTCTTCTTCCCTCAGGTGCATTCTCTCCTTTACTTCTCTCTTCTACTGTCTGCATCAAGACCTTCTCCATTCCATTCAAGCGCTTTCATTTGTCCATAAACAGAATATCCACTTCTTCTTTCCCTTCATACTTCCTCGCAGTCATTGTTCCTTTCCTGTTCGAATTGTATTTCTTCATCTGTCGTTATTTTCCTAATCCTTGATTAAGATGGGAGGAGCGGTGAGTCGAGATGATTTCATGTGGACGTATACCGAACAACCACATAAGAGTCGAAGGGAGGAAATCACAGAGAAACACCCGGAGATTAAAAAGGTTATGACTGTCCCTTCGGAGAGGATAAGCCTCTTTGCTTTATGATGCTAGTTATGCATCGTAGGATGGAGATATCCCTGAGAAAGAAATAGAGTTGTTGGTCATTCATTCTCTTCCTTGTAAAACGTGGAGTGAGAGACGTCAGCAAACAAGAGCATTAGATACTGAGCTTGTAAGTTGAGAAGAGAATGGAGAGGAAGGAGAGTGAGTCATCTGGGAAGAAGAGGGATGGGTAGGATGGGAAGGAATGGGGGAAGGGGGAAGGGAAGAGGGAAGGTGCAAGGAGAGAGCAGAGGAAGACGCACGTTGCCATTCATATTGTTGACTCACAACAAACAATGCACGAAAGTAGACTAGTCTACGAGTTATCAAGGCTACTTTGATATTCGTAGCGATAGATTGGCAGTAAACATGGATGAGGAAAATGTTCCGTCAGTTGTCTCATTCCTATTTTCGACGAGAGAGCGAAGCCGCATGAAGAAAGTGTAAACGATGCATTTAGAAATGAGTTTACAGTCTTAGCTTTTTCATCAATAATAGAATAGCTCAGTTATTCGGAGTGGATGAAAGTCTCAAATTCGTCGTCTCTGCGATGGTCCTCGTTCAGATTTTCTTCTGCTGGCTCTTGCAAGGTGATTCATTCGACCATTTGTAATCATTTCACATAAAAACTGTGTGTCGATCTGTGACCGTTGAATGATAAGTCATCCTTAGTCAGCCTTGACGATAGTTCAATCTCTTGAGATGAGGACTGGCTCTTGGTGATTCTCATGGCGTATTTGTGTGGGGGAGTCATCAACCATGCCCTGACTTTGGCTATCCACGACATCTCCCACAATACTGCTTACGGGAACGATCGGCCGATTGCGGTGAGAATAAAGGAAGGAAGCGAGAGATGGGGAGGGATGAGCTCAGAATCGAATGTTCGGCATGTGGACGAATCTGCCCATTGCCGTGCCCATCTCGATCTCATTCAAAAAGTATCACGTCGAACACCATCGCTATCTCGGTATCCTATAATATTTGTAAACAACAAGAGGCACACTTTAAACCAGTTAATTATTAGTCTAATGAATTAAAGTTAATAGTCTAATGAATAATACAGGCGAGGATGGACTCGACACGGACGTTCCGACTGAACTCGAGGCTGAATTCTTCACTACTCGGCCGAGAAAGCTTCTCTGGCTCTTCCTCCAGGTAAGCCATTTAATATAAGAACTCTCCTTTATTGCTCCCTTCCAGCCCCTATTTTATGCCTTCCGACCCTTGATTATCTACAAGAAAGCCCCGAACGACATGGAGATTCTCAATGCAATGATACAGGTCGCTTAGCTCACTTATCTAGAAAAACAAATGTAATTTTAGATAGCCTTCGACCTCGCAATCCTTCAATTATTCGGGGCCAAATCCCTCTTTTACCTCATTTTTGGTACGCTCATCGCAATGGGAGTTCATCCCTCTGCAGGCATGCATTAGCATCTTTCAAATGCTTATTCTTTTTTACTTAGGTCATTTCATCTCTGAACACTACGTCTTCAAAGAGGGACAAGAGACGTATTCCTACTACGGACTCTGGTATTCCCTCTGTTCCTGCCTAATCGACGATCCCTTCAGGAACCTGTGTACCTTCAATGTGGGATATCACATGGAACACCACGACTTTCCGTACGTCCCATCACGCGATCTTCCACTGGTACCTTCCCTCCATCCTCCCGTTTATCTCTTCATTCAGGTCCGAGGGATAGCCCCTGAATACTACAATAGCCTTCACATGCACCATTCGTGGAGTAAAGTCTTGTGGGACTTCGTCGTCGATCCTTCAATGGGACCTTATGCCAGGCACAAACGTGTAGCGAGTGTGCCCCAGCAGATGTGGGCACGCAACACTCTCCTACCGTATGCCGAGGCTGTGAGTACCGTAATCCCCTCTCGTCTACCGTACTCCTTTCAGTTCCTTCACTATATCGGCTTCTTCGAACTCAAACGGCTAACGTATTGCGCCTTTGGAAAGGAAGAGGGGAAGTGTCTCTGAAGCTATGAAGACTTGGAGTCGTTACTGTACTCTCAGCTTAATCTTATGCTAATCTAGTCATCGGTCTGGTGAACGAATAACTAAACGAAAGCAAAAACAAGGGTCATTTGAGTTCAAATGGGAAGCATTTTTTGAACGGCTGGAACAAAAAAAGACAAGCGCCATTCCAATACAAGTTCTATTGTGATACCTGCAATACTGTTTTGTACATGCAATTGGGTTTGAAATAGACCATTCGGGAATTGTCAAAACGTTTTATGCGAAACGGATTTTTGTTGATTTTACTTCGAAGAACAATAAAGACGTTAGTATATTTATCACTCATCGATTTTGCAGGAAAGGAATATTGTGTATAACAAAACAAGCGATGATGGAATGCACTGAAGATATGACAACAAATGAAACGGAATAAGATACCTGTTACGGACTAATTAGCTATGTCAGTATTGCAAGTAGCGGATTGCGTGTATCGGGTGCTCTACCGTACCCTACTGTATTCTACCGTAGTCTTCGCTCGACTCGTCTAGACCACTCGTCTTCTCCTAGCGGGTCTGACTCTCAGATGCTTTCTCAGTTGTCTCAGAGTCTTCTCCATTCTGTTCTCGCAATCGTCCTGTTGTGCTAGTAACAACTGAATGGCCTCCGCCCTCATCTTCCTGACTGGGGAAGAGACAATGTACTCCTCGCACGCTTCCACTGCCGAACAACACCGAGACAGCTCCTGCAACAATCATTACCGTATCCCCCGTACCCTCATCTACAGTAACCCCTCCTACCGTAACCCTGTTCGTACCTGACAACTAGCGGCGATTCCAGCCGTTCTTGCTTGGCACTCTGCCAGATTGGCCTGGGTATGGCCATGTGTCACCTCCAGCCAATCCTCCATTTCGATAACGGAGAAGTGGGAAAGAGCACGGCATTCTTCCCTGTAACAGAGGGGATTCCCTCCATCTCAACATGTCCTTACCTCTCCTCATTCGTCAACAGTGGCTTGTCCCTTCCCAGTGAGAAACAGGCCTTCCTCACTCCCCTCTCGATGTGTTGCAATTGCAGTACCTACAGTACCCCCTTCGCTCGCTACCGTACCCTTCCCATACCGAATTGTGAACCGATTTGTCGACGGGTCTCAGACAGACTTGAGTGACTACGGTACTTGCACTCTTCGAATTGTTCAACAACATCTCACGGAGTTGCGTGTCTTCGATTCCTGGAAGCAACCTAATCTTGACCTTGAGTTGCCCTCTTCCTACATAGTCTTCTCTCACTTTTCTCTCATGTCTCATCAGTTCGGAAATTTGCAATCGTTTAGCAACCAACGGTCGAAAGACGGCGCAAAAAACTTGCTTGCATGTTGAAAGGAAGGGGAAGATAGGGAAGGGAGGGAAGAGCGCGCCTACCGAAAGTGACAGTAATCGGATTGTACTTCAAGTCGCATCGCTTTTCGTAGTCGAAGACGAGAGATTCGCACTGGCCATAAGAAAGGCAGAAACCCTCCGTCGGCTGAACACAATACTGTATCTATCTACATATCGCGCTTATTCCCAGGTAGTCTTCTCACGATTCCTAGTGTTTCTTCTACTTGTTCCAGTGAATAACTAGTGATGCCCCACCTCGTTGGTCTCAATGGCGATCTTGCTCTTCCTTGCGTGTCTAGCCCCCTTTCCCCTCTTCTTCTTCAGTAGTCTCTCTCCATTCGCCTCCCCTCCACTCTTCTTCGTAGTCTCTTCAGCACGGTTAACCGTCGTCGTCTCCTCTACCAAAACGGGTCGAATGTCCAGTTTCTTCTTCTCTTCTGCGATGGCGTCCTCTTGAGGTTCAACTACCCTACAATATCATTCATGTTAAGAGGCCTCCATTCAACAAGGTCTTTCTAGGGGTTATCCAAGAATTGTCAAGGACCAGACGTGCTTTAATATCGAGGCCCATTATGCTCACTTAGGAAGAGGTGCAACGGTAGTTTCCTCTCCGAGAGCCTCCTTGAACTTGTCTTCGATTCCTAGCCGTAGTCTGCAACAGTCCCTCGCTTCCCCTCCTCCCCTCATCCCCTACCGTAATTCCTCGGAAAGCTTCGCTTCCTTCTGGTCGAGATCCTTCTCTTCTTCCTTCTTCGTTGTTGTCGATTCAGTGGTCGTTGTGGTAGGGACGACAGTGGTTGAAGGAGTCTGGCAAGGAGGGAATCACAACTAAGGATCAAGGCACTCTAACTAAGGTTAGTGAGGCAAGGTTAGGGTTAAGGTTAAGGAAAAGTCATTACTTACGGTCTCTTCAAGGATCTCCTCTGCCTCTGCGATGGAGCGAGTTACTTTGACTACCTTAACATGCGAACATGCAATAACTTAACCATGCAAACCCAATTTCTCCCTAATCATGCCTACTTTTATAGCACATGCGTTCTAATCTATCGTAAGCTTCAGTAATAGGCATCAATCTCCCATTGTTACTACCCAATTAAGCCCTCGTGCACATCTCTTCCCATACTCACCTCAGCCATCTTCTCCATCGATTGTTTCTGTTCTGCCAGTGCATTCTTGATACTCTTCATCAATGCCTTCTTCTGCTCCCTATGGTCAATGTTGACCTTCTCGAGAGTTTGTCTGAACCTCTCCGATTAATCCCCTCACTGCCCTTCTCTCCCTACTTTATCACACTCTCGATCGATACTCTCCTTCCCGGTCCTTCCTTCGTTTCTTCTTCGCTATCAGGACCCGCTGGAAGAGCCCTGAGTATACGGTATTGCGAAGGGAAAGGTTACTGTAATTACCGTAGTATAGCCTTCCTTCTGGCAATTCGCTTAGCCTTCTCTTGTCTCTCCATCACCATGAGTCCCTTGATGTTGCCAGTTGCCAACATAGTGATAACCTGCAATGGCATCAATTGATACAGTCTCTAGTCTACCGTAATCTACAGTAACTCCTACAGTACCTTCTCAGTCATGGCAGCATCAGCTTCTTCCAGAAGGAACTTGACAATGGCGACCTTTCTCTGCTCATTGACGTTCTCCTCTTCCTCCTCGATATCCTCGTATTCTTCTTCCTTCTGTTCTTCTTCCTTCTCCTTCCTCATCCTAAACCATCCCTCCTCCTCCCCTTCTCTTCTCTAATCTGACCCACCGAACACCAATCTGACCTGTCAAACTTGTGCATGAATTCCTCCTTGTTCCTCTCCAATAGAGCAGATGGGGTCAGTCTGAGCCTCCTCTGAATCCTTCTCATCATTTCCCTGTCAGGTCTCTTGAATGGCATTCCCCCATCAGTCGCAATGATCTTCTCTGATATCTTCACTCGCTTTCCGTTCGGATCCTGCAACGAGGAACTATTTGAAACAATAGAATGAGATTAGATGAAACTTGCTCAATGGGCACTTTTCGACCCTATCTAACCTATGCCCTTTCATATAGGATATGCAACGGGTTCATAAAGCCTAATCTAGATAACCGGCTCAATCGGATGCGATCCATGCGTTCGGTTCCCTTCTCCACCTACACAATTCCGTGCCCTGACCCCCGGAGTGAAAGTGTTTCAAGTTCATGATAAGCCAGACTACTCTACCCTCAAGGTCTCTCTAGAACCCTCTCAGACGCCATTCTCCCCTACCTTCCCCCCCCCTTCCTTTAGTCCATCACATAACGCGCTCAGATCGCATCTTGTACGCAAAAAAGCGAAAGTGAAGGGGCATACACATATCGACTGAGTAGGCCGTTCAAAGGCCTTTTTCTTACTTAGAACAGTGATGGCTATCTATGACAGTTGTATACCTCAGTAGACTCAGAAGAGACCTCGATGGATTCCTCCGTCGTGTCCTGTACTTCGTCTCCCACTACAGTAGTCGGAAGTCGGGCCGTCTGAGAGTATATAGAACCTGTACCATTCTTATGATTCGCTTTTTTCAATCTTTATGTTACCAAGTCAATGAAAATGAATCTGATCGTATTATCACAATACCTAAAGATAAGCGTGAACTACTCAAAGAGAGGATTCATCGGCCTTACCTTGCTGGGTATCCAATACTTCGTTGTTTCTCCTTGAGGCGCGAGTGTGGGGAAGGCCTCCTTCTTTCCTCTCACCAACGTCTTTTCATCAGTCGCGATCTCCTCAACAATCTACCGTAATCCATCATTAAATATGGTATACCTGTGACTTGCTGTTTGTCTGTTCATCGAGTAATTTATCCTTGGTTTCCTTGTCCTCTAGGTCCATGATACACTCCATCATCTTATCGCTGATCTCACGAGCTGAATATTCACATTCGCGAGAAGCTACCGTGGGCACTATTCGAACAGATAAGTCGGTGAGATGAGGAAGGACGAGAACGACAACTCACACTTCTTTCTCGCTAGTTGGTATGCGATCGAGAGGGCATTCATGCGTTCCGCACAACTGAAAAAAAACGAATTATACAGAATATCTAGCAATGCAGTTTTTTTATTCCAATCGATGTTTCAATTGTATTGAACGTACGCGCTGTGTTCGGGACAACATTCCAGAAGCCGCTCGCAATGATGTCTATCCTTCTGGAATTCAGACAGACATCCCACATGGGGATCCGCGTGTGAAGGACGAGGCTTCAGAGGGTACTCGCACGATTCCTCAAGGATTCACTTTACTCGTTCCTTCGGTGAACTCTCATTTCATAGTTTTCCTTGGTTTAGTTCCCCCCGGATAAGCCAGCCATTGACCCTCCACCCCACTTGCACTCTCATCTTGCACCTAAACGAATCGTGAAAACTGCACGGAAGAGGGCTATTGTCCCCGTATAATCTGTTCACTGCATCTCATTCTCTGTCAAAGGTGTTGAACGCTCTCTGACAACCCCCCCCCCGTGGCACGTCTCCATTCTTCTCCTATCTACCGTAATCTCATAGCCACCGTATCTCCACCATAATCTTCGCATAGCTACCGTATCTCTACCGTAATCTACAAACCATAAAGCGAACGCTTGCCATCTCTTCGCAGTTCAGAGTTTCACTTTTGTTCGAGGAATAGAACGAGATTGAGTGGGGATTTCGTAGGGAAAGAGGAGAGGGTAAAGAGCGAAGCTAATGTGAAATGAGAAAAGAAAGGGAATGTCGTGGGGGATGAAGTGCGAGGAATGAGATGTGATATGTGGGAGGAGATGACTCACTGGGACGGGATGCAGGGGGGCGAAGGGGATCTTCTGGAAGCATTCACGCGAATCTTCATTCACCAGTGTTTGCAGGGTATCGAAGTCCAGGGACTCCTTCTTCAGCGAAGCTGCAAGAGGTCAATCATGATTGATATAAAGGATTTAGGATCGGTGGGAAACGAATGGCGTTTATCACTATGGCCCATGAGAATCCGTAGCAAACGATGAGCTCTTCATGAAGGAGCACGAAACATAGCAGAAAACGTAGTGAAGTTCCCGTTCTAATACACAATAATGATGGTATGACCTCTTTCAAAGTGTCCATTCTTGCCCTATTCCCCCGTCACATTCCACCCTCTAAATCACTACCAGTTCTCTCGGGAATCCCTCAAGTTCAGCCGCATCTCATCTACACCTCAAAAGGGTGGCAACAGGTCACAATTCTCCCTTCGTGGACCTCCCACAGAGTACCCAGTTGTCCCCTGATTTGAGATGACCAACCTTAACTTTGCCGGATCTACCCTCACATAGTAAGGATTAGCAAGGAAAGTTCGGTAGTTCATTTCTATTAATTACGAACCGGAGCAGGTATTGAGAATATGTTGTTTTCCATCGAGAAGCACTCCCATCATCCGACTTCTTCTCTCAAGAGACAAGGCCACTGCTGTCCCACCAGAGCATGATTTGAACTGTCGCTGCGCTTGCTCCAGACAGTCGATGTAGTTGAAGCATGACGTCTACAACGATTATAGTAACCCCTGGAGATACGGTAGTCTAGATACAGTACCCCTCTGATATAGAGTGTTGCAAGGAGGGCCGTAACCCATGGGAGAAGATCAGCGAGGTGGACACTTTAACTCTTTTTATGCCTTAGACCGGATGAGATCGGAATGAGATGAGGAGAAGAAATGAAAGAAATAGGAGAATAAGAAGACCGTATCATTATGTGAGAGATGAATTTGAACATATAAATATTTAGAAACTTGTTGTAAGGTACGGGATCCGATACGGAAAGTAAAGGGAAGGACTCACTCTATCTCTTTCTGCTGATACTGTACTTAGAAGTAGAAGGAGAAGGTAGATGCCACGCATCCCAAGAGAACGGTGGCACTAGGGTATTGAGAGGGTGGACAGGGAGATGGAGATGGAGAGGGACGGAGAGGAAAGAGGAGAGAGAGGGGAGGGGGAGAGGAGAGAAAGAGGTAAGAGGTATCCGAGGGATGCGATCCGCCCTAAGGGCAGGAAAGAACAAGCGATGAAGAGCCGACAAGAGGAAGAAAGGGAAGTTATCAAGTTCGAGAGGGAAGGGGATAATGGAAGGGATGAATAGGATGGTGGATACAAGGGAAGGAAGGGGTTTATGGGCAAGATGGTACTCGACGAGACATATTCACATTATACATTCTCTTTAGTCGAACGGACTTGCTAGATGCAGGCAAGATATTGAGAGAACAAGATGAGGGATGAAGGGGTTCGAGGGAGGGCACACTCAGTGGGTCTCCAGAGCGACGTCTTCGACTGAAATACGAGGGTTATAGTAGTCATCGGGATACTGTATTTCTACTGTGCACTGACTAATCACTTCATTCAGAATATTTTAGGGATTTCTTTTCTATCCTTTTTGTTTAGGAGCGGAAAGTGAGTTGAAGAACTCAGCTGACAAAGCTACAGTTCATCCAGCCGGACTATGGCATAATATACAGACCCTGCCGTAACCCTCGTATTCTTACACGGAGGAAGTCCTTGGTAGACAACGTAGACTATGGGTTGAATGACAGGAGCCCCTCCTAAGGCCGGCACATCATTATTCTATAAGGGAGATCAAAGATCAAAGTTCAAAGATCAAAGTAAGAGTAGACCTCAAGGGGCGGAGAGACGGGTAGCTTCCTCTTGTTGTCCAGGTCGATGGGTTCCTCGTCCAAGGGATACCCGTCGAATCCAATGCGGAAACACTTCTTCACCACTGCATCTACCATCATCTACAAATACTTTTCTTGATGTGATCAACCAACCTAAATCTACGAAGCTCACTCTTCCCGAAGATAACTCATCGAGATTACCCACCACTTGGTACTGCTGACTTTCCCAGATCTTTCCAACGTCGAAAGAGGGAGGGATATTGGGAGGGAGGTAGGCCATGATGACGGTGATGCGATCCTCAACCCTTCCCCTATCCCACCATTCCATTCCCCCCTCTTCTCACCTTGAGAGGCGGCTTCTCGTTGGGAGGTAGTCCCGTGTACTGTACTTTCACTGTCGCCTGTAATTCGAAGAGTCTCCCACACAGTTTGATAATCGAGTTTACGTAAACTAACAAGCACAACAGGTAACAAGTAAGTTGTAAGTAAGACAGCCTGAATACGAACCTTATCCTTCGGTTGAATGACAAAGTGAACGGGTCTCATCTTGAATGTGCCGGGTCGAGTCGTCTTCATCTACAAATCACAATCCAATTTCTCATTTCACATTTACTCCAGCCTGAGTATACCTTAAAAAGAACAGGCTTATCAGAGCTATTCGTAATCTTCAATTCCTTCGTTTGTTCCATTGCTGTAGGAGCGAACATAATCTGAAACGAACTGTTCCTTCTTTTTCTCCTCATTTTCTCAATAAAAAAACGTATTGAAAACAAAAAGTTTCGTTTATATTTTATGAGCTTCTTCTGAAGTTTACCGCTTTAGCGAGACTGAATTGGATTTTGACTCCGAGATCATTTGGAGCGGACATATTGCGAGTGCGACCGTGTAGGATGAGAACAGACGAAGTGAATGAGAGGAGAGTCCATAGAGATTAGGCTTTGAAAACCAAGTGCGATTAGCGCATGTATTCTCATTCTTCCATGCTCCTCATCATTCTCTCGGTCTGATAATGTGATTAAAAGGTTTGGGCTTCAAACGCTAATAGAGATGGTAAGGGGAGGTGCGGATATAGAAATCGGGAAACGTAAAAAATTATAAACATCTGAATACTCAGTTGCTAAAATCTGCTGAACCTATGTAAAAAAGGGATGGAGAATACGATGAATGGATCCTTCCTTTTTATTATAGCTTATGGTTGGTTTCCCTTAGCTGTTTTTTAAACTCTTTTGGCAGTTCTCCCGTATATCGGTTTTGGTAGAACACTGTTCATGAGCAGATGTTCCTCATGCAACATATATAAATAATACAATCGAACATCAAGGACCACCAAAGGTAATATCATGAATTCTTCCGTCAATTGTCATATTCATTTCTACGAAGTTCATAGTATGAATCCACACTGTAACAATGACAATGACTGAACGCATGACTGCTTTATTCTAGTTCTCTCAAACATTGCAGTTGTCCTCGACTGTTTCCCTTCACAATTCCCAATCGTACGGAAATTCCTGTAAGAATCGATAGTAGTTTGATCTTTGATCTCTATGAATACCTGAACTTTGCACGTGACGATCGCATCTCCAAGTAGATTCATGATGGCTTCGTAATCGGGAGTATCAAAGAACTTTCCCTGAACGAGAATCGATTGGGGAAATAAGATCAAGATAGTGGCTGACTCCGTCGAGAATCGGGAATATCTGAAGGAATTGTCGGGGACAACCTCCGAACAATTCTTTGTATCGTTCCTTCCTGCACTCCTTCTTCCTCTTTCCCACTTCTATCGGGTCCTAAATTGTCTCTTACTTTCCCCTTTTATATTCTACAGACCGTCATATTTCTCCATGGGAGGGATCCTCTGACCAATTCACATTCCATGTACAACCAAGACTCAATGTCATCCTCAATATTCATTATTGTCTCTCTAATCTCTGATCTTTCGCTCTTACCTTTCTGCATTGTTCTCGTTGAATGTGACATGCAATCGGTGCGTACTTCACAGTACCTCAAAAGGTACAATATTCCCATTTGATTTCCCGCCAAACCCCTGAATCCGGCAAGACTCCGAGGGTTTCGAAGAGTTCCATCCTCTTTCACGTACTTTCGAGCCATTCCAAAGTCCAGCATATATACCTGTGATTCTTTTTTTCGATCTTTACACATTATATCATCAGAATTTGAATATTTGGCCGTCTTTTCTGTCTCTTACCTTTCGTTCCTCTGCAAGAATCCTCCTTCCGACTGTGTAGTTCGCAGGTTTTACATCCCTATGCAGATATCCAATCTGGTGCAGATCCATGATTGCTTCGAGACACTACAAATGGTAAATGACACTAAGCAGTAGTGTTGGCAAATAAGTCGTCGCAGTGGAATGGGCAGGGAGAGAGTCGCGGCCCACCCGCACTGACGGCCCACTCGCCGCGAATGATTTATCTCACCGCGGGGAGGACGTGAGTTAAAATTTGTTTATCGAAATGCCGTTTGCTCTGCACCTTTCATTGCGTTGATTGCCCTAGTGGTGGACAGTTCTTTCCCTTTTTTCTGAAGCTGATGTATTTATCCTGTCTCATCACAAGGCAAACCTGAAGGGCAATGTGAAATAGTTCTGACAACGAGCGAAGACGGGGCAAGAATAAATCGATGTAAGGTAAAAAAATTTTGTCCTATTACTTTGTTTCTGAGGTATTTTTTTCAACCATTTACAAGGAACTTTTGAAAACTAAATCCACAGCTCGGATAAAATTGTACGAAATGCGGAATTTAAAAAGTATAGCTTTTGTTTTATTCGAGAACAGCTCATTCAGTTTGGTCTGCTTCATATGATTAATTTTTCAAAATTATTTAACGTTAAAATAAAAATTGTAGTAGAAAAGTTTTGAAGCATATTTTTCTCACTGCGGCTCGCATTGAGTAATTTTATCTCACGTGTTGCCCGCCGTCAGATAAAATTACTCATCCCCTCTCGCGTCCCCCTCGCAGTCATTCTTCACCGGGCACGCTCCAATCTAACGACTCATTTGCCAACACTACTAAGCAGCACACCAAATGGAATACCTGACGACCGATGGAAAGGGCTGTTCCCATGGAGAATCGACGATGAGGGGAATCCATTCGGAGGTCCTGAGAGGGCTACGGTAGATGGTATTGTGAGATGGTAATACTATGCATGTTCCTGTGTCTCCAGGATTTTCTTATTAGAACCGTGAAATAAAATCCGGAATCTGTTCCACTGGATGTTCCTTGCCTCTCACAGTTATCTAGACATGACCGGAGAAGTGAATAGGTGCCGCATACCTGAAGGGATTTCCCGACGAGAGTCATAACCACGTAATTGAAGTTGTGCATTTGCCCCTTTCCGAAGATCTCGCAGAAATGACGAGGCTGTAATGGTATATACCGTACGTATTGCTTTGGGATAGAGAGATATACCGTATTCCTCATACAATAACTACCGTAATCCGTACCCTTCCATCCTTGTTCAATTGTGTCAGCACCACTACTTCCAGCTTGAGCATCTGCAGTACTTCGGTCGTCGATTCCACCTCAATCAATCCAATCCTTCTCTTCGCTACAGTACCCTCCTTCTATTAATTACAGTAATCCTCCTTCTTTCTACAGTACCTTCAATGCGTACACTTCTCCATCCTTATCAGTCAATTTATAAACAGCCCCGAATCCTCCCTCTCCGAGTTTCTTGACAACTGTGAATTTACCCACCTGAAGCATGGTGGATACTGTATTGCATAAGGATTACGGTAGTAGGGAAGGAGAGGTGGACAAGTGATTACTGTAGAGAGAGACTCACAGCTTCTCCTGGTTTCAATTGCACAAGTTCTTGACTCATTTCTCTCTTGGAGAGAGAGATACAGAGTACCCGACCTCTCGCTGTGAAGGATTGTACGAAGAATAGATAGGTGAGAGAAGAGAGAAGAGGTTGGGCATGCCTCCTTGGAGATTTTCTAATACTTACAAAAAATCAAGATCCATCATGAAACTCTTTTTGCTGATTAGGTGAGATAACATTTTAGAAAACGATTTGTCAGTTCAGCTTGAATCAGTAAATATTCTAAATAGCGCGGTCATGAGACAATTAGGTCGTAGGTGGATATAATAAACATGGGTAAACAAAATCTTATTTGTAGTTCCAATTTGTTGTATTGACGACGCGAAAAAAAATAAAAGATAGCTTTTCTCTGAATGCGAAGAATAAAGGCGTTGACGTGAATGACTAAGTCTGGCGCTGTCCCTCATCCGCGCCCTATCAAGGTCCTTTTCCCTTGTCGTTCCGTAAAACGTCAATTCGTTGGGGGGTCCGTCAAGATCCGATCCTCTGCCCCTTTCCGCTCCGTCTATGCCCGCCCTTCTCAAACCGAGGAGGAACGGAAGAAGTCGTATGAGTTGAGACAGGAAAAGAGGCAAAGGGTCAGGAATAAGGAAGATGTCGTCATCTTCGACGACGAACGTGTCATTCCTAGAAAGGACCTGCCGAAGGCAAAGGATGAGAAGAAGAGGCTTAAGGCTGAGCGCGCAGCTGAACAAGCGTCTCTCTCTGTCTCCCAGTCACCCTCCTGATGTCTACAAGTTCCTTCGCAAGTTGTCCCCTTCCTGTTCCACGGGTGCTGACCATATTCCCCAGATAGTATTCGCTCGTTGTGCATCTTCTCTGGCCCTTCCCCTCTCTGACATATTCAATATAAGTATGCTAACAGGTCGTGTCCCTTCTATCTGGAAGTACTCCCTAGTCACCCCCATTCCTAAGCCTCAGAAGGATCCCTCTTTGCCCTCTTCATACCGTCCCATTTCGATTCTGTCTCCAGCTTGTAAGACTATGGAGAGACTAGTCAAGTGTAAACTCATGCCTTTTCCCGACCATTCCAATGCCCTCCCTCAATCTCAGCATGGTTTCCGTGCAGGATCCTCAGTCCTCACGAACCTGCTTGAGTGCGAGAACGAGTGGTCAACTAGTCTGTCCAATGGTCATTTTGTCGATGCTGTCTTTCTCGATTTCTCGCGTGCATTTGATACTGTTCCCTTCCCCAAGTTACTCGCTAAATGTGCTCATTATGGTATCAGAGGTTCTTTACCCTCGTGGATCGAGTCCCTCCTCACAGATAGAACCTTCTCCGTTCGTTTGTCTGACACTCTCTCGTCCCCTCTCCCTTTCCTCTCTGGGGTCTCTCAAGGCTCTGTCATTGGTCCCATCCTCTTCATCCTCTATATCTCTGATCTCTCGTATATACTCTCTCCTCATCCCAATATTCGTATGCTCGCTTATGCCGATGATATCAAATTGTTCGTGTCCTACAATCGTTCGAATGCTCTCGCTCGATCCTCTCAACTACAGTCGGCTCTAGAGACAGTATCCTCATGGACTTCCTCCAACCAACTTGCTCTATCAATCCCTAAGTGTTCTGTCTTGCACCTCACAGTGTTCCAAATGTTAAGCGAACGAGCCAAAATGCTTAGGATACGGTGTTTTCCGTGCGAGAGTTCCTACCGAAATCAGGGTTATTTTTCGGCATCTCGTTCGCTTGACATTTTCCCTGTTGTCAGAACACTGTGACCTCGGTCCTCCCTCTATCCTTTGTCCTATCACCTACTCCATTACCTCCACTCCCCTCTCTGTCCTCCCTCAAATTCGTGATCTTGGTGTGCAAGTCATCTCTTCCTTCCGTAAGTCAGCCTCTGTCTCTGATCGTTGCCAAAAGGCATACACTTCTATGTTCACCCTTCTCAAGGCAGTCTCTGTAAACTCTCCAGAGATACTTACCAAGTGTTTCCGTATCTATGTCCTTCCTCACCTCGAATTCGCTTCTCCCTTTTGGAATCTCCATTTTGCTAAGGACAGTAAGGCTCTGGAGAAGGTGCAGGAGACATTAACTCGCATAAATAGTCTGCTATCGTTGTTTCCCCTCTCCTTCCTATCCCAAGTCCCTTCCCTCTTACGATCAACGTCTTTCCTCTCTCAACCTCACTCGTTTCTCTCATCGTAGAGTTGTTTCTGACCTGGTGCTGGCAAGGAGGATCATGGATGGAGACTCAACTTTAGTCAGATCTAAGTTCTACACTTACACTGCATCCAAAGACAGACACCTCTTTTGGCATTCACGTTCCATTCACAAGACAGACAACTATATATCACTCTTTCGCCCTTCGCACTGCTAGATGGTTTCGTAGACTACCAGCTCATATTGTATCCTCTCCATCTAGGTATTCATTCATTCAAATCTCGTCTTTCTAGTTCCCCCTTAGTTTCTCAATTCGCTATTTAATTTGTGTCTACTTCCCCGTCCCCCCGTCCCCCTTCTGGTCAATCGCTGTGTAAGGCCCGCTTCTTGATATCCCCTCCTCGTGAAGCCTCGATCGCCCCTCTCGATGGCAAGTGCAATCAAGACTCAACTCCCTCAGTCAGTCTCAGTCGCTCTCTCTCAAGCACCCGCACCACTCTCATACGCAGTTCTGGGAAGGAGCCCCTGAAAGGCATTGACCATCCCCCCCACCCCAACCCATCTGTAATATTGGAGACTCTTTCACTCAAAATTACTTGCTACACTTGTAAATCTCGTTTCGGCTTGCCGATGATAAGTATATAATGACAATTGCATAGACTTTGTGCACTAGTCCCTCCTTTGAACACAAACTCAGTCCATAGTCCAATCTCACATATTCTCGTGAAGACTACGGCAGATAATTTCATTGCTTCTTCATCGCAACTATTCCGTTCATTCTTCCAAAACCATTCTTCCAGATGGATTTTCCATGGTCGATAGTCTATGAGGGATCGGGATGCTTCCTGTACCTTCTTGTCATATTCTCCCTTATGACAAGTCGAGATGCAACAGTTCGAGCTCCCTTCTTCTTCGTATTCTACTCAACAGGTCCTCTAACCTTCTTCCGCTATCCAACCCTTCTTCTCACTGTCAGGTGCCGCGGGAATCCTTTGCTTTGCTTCAAGTTGGCTCTTCCCTTTTATTAGGGGACTTCGCCTTTCATTCGACTATGAATACCTCATTTACATCGGACAAGTGTGTCCTCTTTTACCTGCGCGATATTGATAATCCTGAAAATTGAAGAAGTTCCAAAGACTTTTATTCTCTTCTTTCAATGTCCCTGAAATTCTCACGTATTCTTCTTATGATAATATGAGAAGATTGTAATGTGTGTCCGGGGTCTTGAATCACATATCAAGATGGATTATTTCCTTTAGATAGGCGGAGGAGTATTCGCACTAGCCCATACAGCTGGAAAATTCCTGACAACTTATCTACGGTGGACAATCATTCGTCAGATACAACAGGCCAACTTTGTACGTGTAACTCCATCATAAGGGATTAGAGGACGATAATATCCAAACATTATTTCGTTCTCTCGACTCCCACAATAGAGCTGCGATCCATTGTTGGAGAGTTCTTTGGTTTTCTAGGTACAACAGATACGTATGATGGTACATTATATAAATCTCTCGTGACTCGTGCAATATGAATACTTTTTGCAGGAATTCTTAGAATGGAGCAGAAAGAAGACTATAGCCCTTATTCTCATGCAATTCTGTATTCCTGTAGCACTGCAACTGTACTGGGTTGGAGGAGCTATTGAATGGACTAATGACAACGGAACATACATCTATGTAAATATCGATCGACGAACTGGAATGGTGGGACTACCGTAGTCGCAATTCTACACTAACCCAGATGAATCGTACGGTATACGGTGCTTCGTACCTGGCTTATATCATTATAACAACATATTTCACCGTTGACATGATTCGAACGTTGCGGCAACTTGTGAGTGAAGGGGTAAGTAAAGAACACTTCAATTCTAGATGATCGTCCATCTTAAAGGATCGCGAAAGGCACGTTTATGCTAATTGGGGTTTAGACTGTTTCACTCTCTGCGCTCTCCTCATTTTGCACGGTCTCTCACTTGAACAGTGGTTGTCATTACAGGTTCCACGGGAGTTGTCCTCAAAAACGGAACGATTTAATACTTTTGATTGAAATAACAAACTATTCCCGCTCATTACACTGTCCAATTGACTCCTTACGTGTTAATATGGCAGAAATTAATAGAATCGCAAGAAAAATGGAGCCGGAGAGGTAGATCAGCGCCGTATTTGCATAGACAGTTCGCAATCGTTTGCGTACACTCAGCGAAATTTCACCACCATACCGCACCTAGTGAATCATTCACCACACAAATTTCACCAGCCCGCTGGTGAATTCTGCGCCATTCACCAGCGGGCTGGTGAAATTTGTGTGGTGAATGATTCACTAGGTGCGGTATGGTGGTTAAATTTCGCTGAGTGTACTTTTTGTCAACTTTTGTGGAACTTGTAATATAAGCGCGATATTGAAGCTCAATCGCAAAATCAGAAAACGGGAATGCCTGATTCAGAATCAGGGTGCTCTGATCCATATCACGGCGTAAAGACTGACTATTGTCGAAAAGTGGGTTGTGGGACCCTTTAAATATAGCATTTAAAATATCGTTTGAATGTTCCAGAAGTTCCCTCCCACGATGGCCCTCTCCCAACAGTATTCCCTCGTTCTCTACTCCGTCCTCTGTTCCCTTTCCCATCTCCTCAAAGCCGTTCATCAGATTATCTGGTTCTTTGCCTATGCAACTTACAGTATCCCCCTGCTTACCATCCTCGCAGACAATGTAAGAGGCGAACAACCAAGAGACAATGAACCTACCGTAACCCTTGAGTACGGTTGGACGAACGGTGTGACAGTCTTCTCGTCTCCTGTACTCCTTCTGCTTCTGTCGAGACATGCGAGGACGATCGTATTCGGCAGATTTCTATGCCGAACTACTCCGAGGCACAAGACAACTATTTCAGTCATTTAACGCAAATTTATAATCAAAAGTTCACCTCCCACAATAAAATGTGGTTTCGTAAATTCCTTCTCTAATTCTTTTGATTCCCTTATCTATGCACACAGTATCCTCGACAAATCCTCATCTCGTCCAATTATTCAGTGATTGCATTCTTCCGATTGTCTGTCGATGTCAAGGAAAAAGAAGCGTAAATCTGAGTAATGCAACAAAGAGGATAAATATATATCCTTTGTGCAGTTGTTTCTGATGTGAAGATAACGAGGTTCTGTAGGTCTGGTGAAAAATCTTTCACTCCTGTCGACCACGTTGCTCACCGTTCTAATTACCGTACCCCTTGCTACAGTATCCCTTGCCTCCTCTACCGTACCCCTTGCTACACTATTCCTCGTTTCATCTACAGTACTCTTTGTTACATACAGTATCGCTCATCTCATCTACAGTACCCCTTGATAGAGTATTCCTTGTCTGAGTATTCATTATCTCATTTACAGTACTCTTTTCTGCAGTATCCCTTGTCTCCTGCGGTACCCCTCCAGATGGACGTCCTCTGGTTTACATTCTTCGAGTTCTCTGCCTGTTTCGTGTACTTCCTTCTCATTCTCTCACTCGCTACGAGCCATGATGATTCGGTCCACAGTCCCTTCTACTGTATATTCTACTCCACCGGTCCTCCCCCTCTCATATATGTGATCGATCATCTTCCCTTCAGGAGTAGCAGGCATCCTTTGTATAGCTTCAAGTTGGGTCTTTCCATTTGTACGGGGATTGCAATTGTCAATTGAGTTCGACTATCTCATTTATATCGGACAGGTTTGTAAGTTCTTCATTGGATAATATCTTATTGTTATTTAACTGTGTCCTAGTCGGGAATTCCATGATGGGTATTCCCCGCTGACCACACTCTCTTCAGATCGGCGGAGGGGTTTTCGCTCTTTCACATACAGCTGGAAAGTTCCTGACGACATATCTACGATGGAGTGTCATCAGACAGATTGAGGAAGCGAACTATGTACTGATTAATCACTACATAGTTCTGATTAATCAGTACATAGCTGATTAATCAGTACATAGAAGGGCGGACGACAGGGTTACGGTAGTGGACAAGAACAAGAGTTCTCTCCGGCATTAAGGGGTCTCTCCTTAGATGGTTCGGATCATTCCTTATTGATAGGACGCAATATGTAAGGGTGGGGTGTACTGATTCAAGAGTATGCCGGGTCCAATCGGGCGTCCCACAAGGGTCAGTATGGGGCCCGCTCCTTTTCTTATTGTACGTGGACTGTCATGGAGAAGCTAGGAGAAAAGAAAGAAAACTAATAGAGAAGGAATGTAGGAAGATTCATTTCCTCTTCTCGCCCTTTTGTATGTTTTGTCTATCTTGTGTCATTTCCTTCGTATTTAATATGGAGTTTATTTGATAAAGTATTGTTGGCTTGGATCCTATGTAGTCGTCAACGTGGTGCATCGGCTCTCTACGAGGAATCGAACCTGCCGCGGCCAGCCAGAAGTGCGGCTGCCGAGAAGATGGCATATACCGTCAGGAAGCAGATAGTGTCGGCTCGGACGAAACCCAAGAAAGTGAACCTGTCGAAGGCGGGAGGGGACCTGAGGGATCAAAGGAGACGACGAAGTGGGACAAGCAGCAATCCTCGCATACGGAAGGTGAAGGACAAGAACAAGAACGACGACGACCGTATGTGAGTATCTTTCCTGACTCGAGTGGAGTAGAAAACTCCTCGATGTCTTGAAAGAGGAAGATCAAGCGAGAAGAACCAATCCGCTTGGCAAAGCACAAGGACAACTGTGCTTGAGGGCGAGCAAAGCAAAGCAAGGAAGAAGATACAAGAGAGAACGAAAGGAAGATATGGAGAATGGAGAAAGGAAGCGACGATGGCGAGGATGAGTCAATAGTCCGGGAACGAGCAAGACAAGAAGGGAAGATGGGCCGAAGTGATGGACAACCTTCTGCTAGCTGCCAGGATCTCCAGTGATCTAAGACGAGGAAGGTCTTATGGATTGAAGAGGACACCTCACCGAATCGTAATGTGATAAGTCTTTACGCCGACGACTGCAAGCTGTGCACTCGGGACGATCCTCAGATGTTGCAACAAGCCGTCGACATGCTCTCTTCATTCTGCTCTTCTCGTGGCCTTTCCATCTCCTCTTCCAAGTCAGCCTGTATGCTCGTTGGTCGTTCCCATCCCCCCTTCACCCTTACTCTCTCTGGTACTCCCCTCCCCAATATCACCTCCTTCAAAGACCCAGGCCTCACTTATTCTAATACTCTCTGTTTTGACTCACACATTGATATGATCTGTAACAAGGCTCGTAAACGTTGTATGTATATCCTTCGTACTTTTAAAACTACTAATCCCGCCATTCTCTGTAGACTTTACATCTCATATGTGCGTCCACTCTTAGAAACCTATTCCGAGTGTTGGTCTCCTCCTAGTAATAGCTTGAATAGTAAGAAGATAGAGAATGTACAGCGAATGTATACTCGTTTTATCCTTCGTCGTAGTGGTCGTGAAGCTTCATATGTAAATAGACTTCGTTTCCTAGGCATTGAACAATTATGTGTTAGACGGAATACGATTGATTTCATGATGCTATCTATATGACGCACTATCTGAGAGACTCGACATCCCTTGGAACGTAGAAAGTTCATGTCTTCCGATTTGTCTGAAAACAAGTGTTTAGGATCAGTTTTTTCGTGACTAAGAAGATGGCATCGGATTCAGGTCGCTAAAAAATTCATCAAGCGCTATAGCGGCCGCAATAACACTCATTTGCGATTTTCGCGATTTTCTTCTTTTGCGCGTAACTTCTTTCAATTTCAACATTTTTAGTCAATCAAACGCTCATTAGAAAGCTTTTTCAAAGCTCTACGCAATGAAGTATTGAGTTGTCCTTGAAACTGCGAAATACGTCTTACAGCGAGCAAAATGCAAAATATGAGACGGATTTTGGACAAAATTTTTTTTTCTTGATTACACCACTTTAGCGATTCTGGCCCAACTCAGATTTGCCAAAATCGAATTCTCCAGGTTTTTTACATATAATATCAAATTTTGGTGCAAATCGATGTTGGCCTTTCTGGTCAAATTGCGGGTCGACTTTTAGCAAATATCGACCCCTTGCAACACATGCATTGCTGCTTTACAGATTGTAACTTTCTTGTATCTAAACCTTTTCAAACAATCAAGGGATTATTTGAAAGCCCTTTTTTCCTCTACAAAACTCTCTATTTCGTTAGTGTTAATCTTCTAAACTGACGACTACCAGAACCTGTACTTTCGACGGAAAGGGATGCGACCTTACGGATTCCGTTTGAACGACACGAATACGACACTTTAGCGGCTCGGGCCCAACTTTAAATGCTCATAATCGAATTCTACACTTAGTTTTACATATCATATCAAATTTTGGCCCAAATCGATGTAGGCCTTTCTTGGCGAACTACGGTGAAATCCGCACTATTTTGCACTTTATCCATTTTGTTCATCGCTGCATTATTTCTTTCTGTGTTAACTATTATTTACACGCATTCGCCGTTTATGCTTTTATGTCTTCTCATTGACGATTGAAATAGAAGTGTTCACTGCTCGTTTATCATGCACAGTGTAATAACAATAACAAAGATGTTGTCGATCCATGTATTTGTACATGTATGTAGATATTTAGAAATTAGTTCTGAAAAAATTAGATGAATTTAAAATGTAAATTTTTAGTTTTAAGGTTAGAGAGTACGTGGACAGTAACAATGACGTGGCGACTATTGAAGACTTCTTCAATGCTATCCTTCACGAACACCTATTGGAGGACTCTCCGTATTCCACGCTACTGTCAGCTACCCGAAGATGACAACGTTCAAGCTTCCCGGAATCTCGTTTCTCAATGATTTTGTTTTTACTGACCCGGTGTCACTACACGACAATATGCTGGTATAGGTAGTAGCGCTTTTTTCTGAATCCCACCGCTGTCTTTTCTTCACCTCTAGGCGTTGATATTATGAGTAAATCAATAGATTATCTGCAGGTATCGGAGTTGGGCAGCTCTACAATATTGAAGAAAAGGAAGCTAATCAAGGATCTCTCAATATCATTTCCTTTAGAGGAACCACAGCCAGAGAACATCTAAGAAGAGTGGACGAAGGCGAAGAGTCTGAATTCTGGCACGCCAAGATGTCCCCTCCAACTAAGAAAGAAACGGAAGAAGAAGAGGATGAGGATGAGACGAGAGATGTTGAAGAAACGGAGTTTTTTTAGAGACCCAGTTTACCAGTGTGAGACGTGTGGGAGTGAGTTACTTACTCATCACAAGTACATGCGACATGTCACCCTCGGGATGTGCAATCAAAAGGCGGAGAAGCTAACCCTCAGCGACTTTGCCTTGAATGCCTACAAGGATTATCTTGAAGATGCTGCCAAGCTTCACCTTTCGCTGCCCTAGACCAAGCGATTGCCCAGGAGAAGCATAGAAGAGGAGGAAGCATTGCCTAAAGGATGGGCAATGAAGGCAAAGAAGAAAACGGAGCGGATACCCCAGAATGCTAAGGATTTCATTAGAGAAGAACACATAGCAGCAGCTGCAGCTGGAAAGTCCCACGTTGATTTCAAGCGGATTGAGAAGAAGATGAGAGAAGCAAAGACCAGCGATGGACGTCCTATGTTCAGCCCTTCCGAATTACTGAACTACAAGCAAATCGGAAGTTTGTTTGCAAGATTGAAGACCGCGAAGAATTCGAGAAGAAGTGACTCCAAGGAAGCCAACAAGATTATCGACGCACAACATGAGGAAGCTGAAGATGAAGAGTTCGCTTGTAGAAAAGAACCCGACAATCAATCAGAGGAAGATGCTATCTATGAGGAAGTAGAGAAGCATAAAGATGACATTTTCATTGTTTATCTTAAGAAGGTGTTGCTTTTTGAAAGGTGTTACTTGTATTCTCATGTTTTATTGTCATTGAATTGCAGTTTTCTGTGAATGTAATTTTGTATGAATAAATTTTCTGCAAACAAACTATATTACAAATCCTATTTCAATCGTCAATGAGAAGACATAAAAGCATAAACGGCGAATGCGTGTAAATAATAGTTAACACAGAAAGAAATAATGCGGTGATGAACGAAATGGGGAAAGTGCAAAATAGTGCGGATTTTACCGCAGTTCGCCAAGAAAGGCCTACATCGATTTGGACCAAAATTTGATATGATATGTAAAAATAAGTGTAGAATTCGATTATGAGCATTTAAAGTTGGGCCCGATCCGCTAAAGTGTTGTATTCGTGTCGTTCAAACGGAATCCGTCAGGTCGCATTCCTTTCCGTCGAAAGTATGGGTTCTGGTAGTCGTTATTTTAGGAGATGAACACAAACGAAATAGAGGGTTTCGTAGAGGAAAAAAGAGATTTCCAATGAGCCCTTGATTATTTGAAAAGGTTCAGATACAAGAAAGTTACGATCTGCAAAGCAGTCATTCATTCTCTCTGTTCTCGCGGCGGACGGTCGGCTCAGTCGTCTCTCTTGTCTGTCAACCCCATCTCGTCCTATTCCATCAAGAACTCAGATGAAGAATCCCTCTTATCACCTTGGCAAGTGAGGGCGGTATGTTGGCCACCGACTCTTTCTCTTCTTCGTTCCCCTTTCTGTTGCGGCTGCCCTACCCCATAGTGAAGATTTTCAAGCGAAACTTTTTGTCCCCACTCCCATCCCCGTGATATCCTTATTCATTCCCCCCCTGCCGCACACCGTAAGGTGTAATGATAAAGATAAAGAATGCATGGGATACAAGGAGTCGATATTTGCTGAAAGTCGACCCGCCATTTGACCAGAAAGGACTCCATCGATTTGGACCAAAATTTGATATGATATGTTTGATATGATACACCACACAGAGTACGGTACGATCAGTGTAGAATTCGATTATGAGCAGTTTAAAGTTGGGCCCGAGCCGCTAAAGGGTTGTATTCGTGTCGTTCAGACGGAATCCGTAAGGTCACATCCCTTTCCGTCGAAAGTACAGGTTCTGGTAGTCGTCAGTTTAGAAGATGAACACTAACGAAATAGAGGGTTTTGTAGAGGAAAAAAGGGCTTTAAAAGGTTTAGATACAAGAAAGTTACAATCTGTAAAGCAGTAATGCATAGGTTGCAAGGGGTCGATATTTGCTAAAAGTCGACCCGCAATTTGACCAGAAAGGCCAACATCGATTTGCATCAACATTTGATATTATATGTAAAAAAACGTGGAGAATTCGATTTTGGCAAATCTGAGTTGGGCCAGAATGTGTGGTGTAATCGGACCTTTTGTCCAAAACCCGTCTCATATTTTGCATTTTGCTCGCTGTAAGACGTATTTCGTAGTTTCAAGGACAACTGAATACTCCATTGCGTAGAGCTTTGAAAAAGCTTTCTAATGAGCGTTTGATTGATTAAAAATGTTGAAATTGAAAGAAGTTACGCGCAAAAGAAGAAAATCGCGAAAATAGCAAATGAGTGTCATTGCGGCCGCTATAGCGCTTGATAAATTTTTTAGCGACCTGAATCCGATGCCATCTTCTTAGTCACGAAAAACTGATCCTAAAAACTTATTTTCATGACAATTAAAAATCATGAACTTTCTACGTTCCAGTGCAATGAAAGCCATGTCGACTGTCTCAGATAGTGCGTCATATAAGATTTATTTGGGCTTAGTCGACGTTCTCATTACGTGTATATTTTCACCTTCTCCCCCCACTTCAACCACTAGAGGCCACCGTTTCAAACTAATCGTTCCCCTTGCTCGTAGTTCCCATTTCAAGACAACTCTCTGCTTTCGTAATCTCTTCACTTGGAACAAACTACCCGATAACGTATTTGATCTTTCTCCGCTTGTATTTAGGAACTTCCTCTCCTCCTTTCTTTCCTCCGTACATAAAAATTGAGCTTTTAGTAAGCACTCTTATACTTACTTATGAACTGTACTGCATCATTACCTGATATTAAAGGGTCCCTCCAACCATCTCATTCATTCCAAGAGATAACCAATTAAGAGCGGTTGATTGATTGTGAGAGACAAGAGAGGAATGAAGAGACGCAGGCAATCAGAGAAATCTTTGCACAGATTTTTCTCAGAAACGGCGAAGTTTCAACAAAAAAGGAGAGAGCCTGAGACTCAGGACATTAGGAGCTATCCGATGATGTCAAAAAATTCATATGGTAGATATTGCCTGGAGGGGCCCTTTAACATTGCCTTGCTATTTAAGTGTGGATAAATCAATCAATCAATCAATCAATTCCTTCCGCAATCATCCCTTCACTTATGCTTACGTGGAAACGGACTATCTATAGTGCTCCAAAATCTTTTATGTTATGCAGTTTATGCAAGAATATGCACGGATAAGCATACATTCTGATACATCTGCATCTCAATGAAAGGAGTTCTTTGATGTGTGTAATAACTTCTACTTATGTTAGCTTTGCATGACATTTAGAAAAATAGGCCCTTACGCATTTATGCTGATCTCATCAGTAGAAATAGCTTGAAGAAGCAGAGTACGAGTTTTCAGGAGATTCTGGAATGGACAATGAAGAAGACTGCATACCTGCTCATTCTACAATTCCTCATTCCCGTCATTCTTCAACTTTATTGGGTCGGGGGCCGAACCGTATGGGAAGAAGTGAATGGAACTATGATCTACGTCAACCTCGATCAGAGGACTGGAATTGTGAGCAATCTCATAGCATCTATAAGTGAGAATAAGCACTTGAGATGAATCGTACGGTATACGGTACTTCGTACTTCGCTTATATTTTCTCCACCTTCATTCTCACTGTCGATATGATACGAAGTCTACGAGTACTCGTCAAAGAGGGAGTAAGTCGACATTGACCAAACAACAATCGAATGTGATAGTGTCTCGTGAGATCAGTATAAAAAGGCTAGAGGTTAATGTAAGCCTTATTCTGCAAAACTAATAGTTGCTCAATTAATTGAACAATGAAAAGTGATAAGTGTGTGTCTCAGAGGTTCACAGCGTCAATGGCCC
This sequence comes from Micoletzkya japonica, assembly GCA_900490955.1. NCBI lineage: Eukaryota > Metazoa > Nematoda > Chromadorea > Rhabditida > Diplogasteridae > Micoletzkya > Micoletzkya japonica. The sequence goes on from LS834145.1 coordinate 640,206, forward strand.
TCTCCCAACAGTATTCCCTCGTTCTCTACTCCGTCCTCTGTTCCCTTTCCCATCTCTTCAAAGCCATTCACCAAGTCATCTGGCTGTTCGCCTACGCCTCGTACAACCTTCCCCTTCTTACCATTCTCGCAGCAAACGTAAGACATTTCTGTCCATCCCTTCTTACAGTACTCTCCTTCAGTACGGTTGGACCAATGTTGTGACAGTATTCTCGTCGCCGATACTTCTGCTTGTACTATCGAAACATTCAAGAAAGATGGTCTTCTCTCGTTTTCATCGAATCTCACCGAAAACGACCATCTCGACAAAAGGAAAAATGGTTGTTTCTGTGATCTGAATTCAAATCACAGCAACGCAGTGAAACGGATAAATTCTTTGTGTTTGATCACATTCACAAAAAGCTTCCAAGCGCGAAAACGAAATTAAACGCGAAATATTTTTGTCTATTGCTTATTCCGAGTTACGTTCAATGATAATGGACTACACGTAATCTGGACTTTTGCCTATGCGCTTTGTAATCGACGTCGTTCAGCATATCATTAAAACTTTATCTGTTTATCGTTCATGAATTACAAAATGACTTAGTGGAACTCCATAGAGATTTATTTTGTTTCTTAGACGTGAAGTCTTCGACATGTAGATCTACCGTCAAGCCAGTAAATTGTGTGCCGTGTTTGAAACACTTGAAAAAGGCCATATCTCGGCTGGGAAAGGTCGTACAGAGTACTGGTTGGAATTTTTGGAATCCTCAGGACGAGTTCTATTTGTGTATCAAGTTTGGTAATGATTCATCAAGTTTAAAGTCCTTTAAAACGTAAAAATGTGGCATTGGAGAGGTTCGAACAGGGATAGCGAGAATTTCATTCATTCAAGATATATAAAAGCCGTTTTAACCGGTTTACAGTTGCCTAATCATCACCCATTCTTCTTCTCTGTCCTCGTCGCGGGTGGTCGGCTCTCTTCATTCTCTCTCGATCAAGCGCACCCTTTTCAATCTCGGACGAGAAGACGAATCGTTCCCCCTGAAGACTTGGCGCACGGGGGAACTAGCGCCAAACCAGGATTGCGAGGATACTCAAGATCATGGACACCGCGGGCTGAGTGAGTGCTTGACGAAGATTTGAAGACCCAGTCCTCTCCTATCTATCAAAACTCCCTCCTTTGGATACCCCTCCACTGTTAACCCAGATAAACGGTGTAAAACTGTAAACTGTAAACTGTAATCATCACCAAACTTGATACACAAGTAGATCTCGTCCTGAGAATTCCAAAAATTCCAACCAGCACTCTGTACGACCTTTCCCAGGTGTAACATTTATGTAGGAATTGACCAGGAAAAGGATGGGGCTATACGCTGATATAGCGTGTGGAAATTTTTTTTCGAAAATGTACGCTTACGCAGAGGCGTATGCAAGCATCAATTCGTCAGTTTGCGATGGATGTCTGTGTGCGGCATACGGTATGTTGCAAACGTCGTTCATATTTTCAAACTAACTCCCGGTCCGGCTAGCGATTTTGTTTTCTTTTCGTTGCCTTGTTATTCACCTGTCCTTCTCGTTACAGACGATGCAAAGGATTCCTTGGTTGCTGTTCCTCTCTCGCTGACAAAGTGCCCTCTCTTCTCCCCTCTCCCCTCTCCCTTCCCGCCCTTCCCTCTTTCTCTACCAAGTTAACCACACGTGATGTCTAAACAAGGTTGGTCTCCTTCCTTCCTCTTTATCACTTCCTGTCAATAAGCCTGTTCCGAATGATGTTTCTCCTCTTTAAGTGAGTAAACCGAAAGTTCGCGCCCGCAGTGAGACGTCGTCTTCGGTTTACTCGAATCGACTGAGTTTCGGGGGTGAGTGGGTTGTCTGTTGATGGGATGTCTGGCATGTGTCCCCCCACTGCCCTTTCCATTCTCCATTCCCTTATTCTCTTCTCCCCATTCCACCCTTTCCCCTCAGGATCCATTCGATTGAACGACCTTCTAAACGACGAAGACGAGTATGGATTTGCAGAGGAGGCAACGGAGGTGAGAGTATCGAATAAGGGGAGTCTTAGAGGGGGAAAGGGGGGGGGGTTGTTGGGGAGACGAAGGGAACGTTCAGATGACTCTACGCGAGTACGAAGTCGACTCGCGGGCGTGTACCCATCCCATTCAGGCTAGTTGAGCTTCTCCTTATCTAAGTTTGCCTAGTCGGCAAAGTGCGACTTGCCAAAAAAGCTCGAAACAGCACAAGACCAGAAGGTGCTGTTTCAACGTTTCTAATTCGTAGCCTTCTCCTCGTTCCTCCCTTGCCCTTACCCCTCGATGACTCGTAATCGTGTTGTTCCTCAGTCGTCTTCCTCACATCTCCCATTTCTCTCATCGCCTCTTCCCAATCTCGTCCCCCTTTCCATTCCATTTCCTATTATTCCTCTTCTCACTATTCATTCGTCAACAAACATGCTGTCAATATCACTAGTGAAACCTTATAATCATAGAGTAGCTCCTCATATGTCTCGTCATTCTCTCGCTTCTCTCATCCTTTCTCAACTTTCTCCTTGACCGCAGTGACTCATTCAAGCACAAAGAGATAGATATGAACTAGTGTGCACCTGCCCGTTAAGGTTGAATCCTGAGTCATTCTTTGATACCCAACGTATTCCCTTGTCCCCACCTACTCTTACCCTCTCCCTCCCTCCCTCCCCTCCCCCTATAATCTATCGTTTCCCTCTCTCTTTTCTCTTCCTGTCCCTTCTCACGGCATGTCGCATTCTGAACCTTTGAGTTCAAACAGAATTGAGAAACTATCGATTTGTTTGTTTTATTAATCAAATAATATACGTTTAAATAGCTACTATTTTAGATGGTGACGGAAGAGACCCCGATGGTTTCCTCTTGTCCCTCTGCCCTTTCTTCCCCTCTTCAACAACGACTCCACGAGGAATCCACTTCACATCTGTGAGTCAATCCTTTATTTCCATCTTATTCTTTCTCTTCCAACTTTTGCCAACCATTCGATATAGCTAATAAGCAAAAGAGTGTCCAATTGACAAAGGACAAGACGTTCTCTTTCGAAACTCTCACTTATGAGTATACTAAAGTATGGTAGACTGTACAGAGGATGGTATCGTATATTGTTCTATCTGGCTTTAGGATGGGTGCTCCTCTTAGTGAGTAGTCTTTCGATATGTGTTTAGTCGTTTCATATTCTTGTTTTGAGTCGAATTGGAAGCCGCGACGCGCAAGACGACGCGTCGAGTGCAGAAAGGGCGTCGATTGGGTCAGCTTCCGTCGCGAGCAATGAATCCTCTGAGAAGGTAGGCAACAAGAAGATTACATCTCACAAGTTGATACTTGTTTACGCTCAATTTGTGAGATATTATCTTTTTTTCTCTTCCAATAGAATCTCTGCCAACCTTCTCCATTCTACTTCAAATCCTTTGTCTTCTGTCGCATTGACCTCTTGTTATTTGAAGGGAAGTATAATGTTGTTGTTGTTTAGTCGGAAGGAAAGGACAAGAAGAGTGGACTGAGTGCGTTGATTGTCAAAGCGAAGAAGAAGATTGGAGGGTCGAAGGAGCGACTGAAAAGGGACAAGGGAGACAAGAAACAGTCACATTCACACGGTAGGGGAGGGTACTGTAGATCGAAGGGGTACTGTAGGGTTACGGTAGATGAGCGGGGAAGAGGTCATGTCGATAGCGAAGGTTCTGATAGGCGTATTGCTCGTTGTTAAACGTCACTTTGAGTAAACAAAGAAAGAAAGAGTGACTAGGTTGTTTGTTGATTGTAGGCAGTGTAAACGGAGTGATATTGAGGGGAGAGCATGGAGGGGGTATTATCGATTGATTTATTGTTCTTTTAAGAAGTGGCAACGGAGACATCGGATGCACTGTTAACAGTGAACGAATTGGAATCGAGCAACGAAGTGAACGAGTCGCTTCAGGTTTGAGTATCAGATTGGCTTGCTCTCTTGTCTCTGGCTACGTTCTCTTTCTTGACTTATCACGCTCTTTGTTTACTCTTCCTATTGCAAAGATCACTGTTACAAGAGATCTCTGAACTCACGACAACAATCTGTACCGCTTTTGAAGGGAATTGGCAGTTGTGAAAGGGCTCTGTTGTTGACTAGAACGAAATGGACTCTTTCGCGTCTTGCCGTTTGCAGCCTGTCTCGGTTGATAACAGCAAACACTAAGTGCTATGTAGTAATCTCATTTCATTTTTGCATCAGAATGTGGTCAAACAGTGGTATTACTTACTGGAAGGCTTCGTCAGTCCTCATTCTACTTTATCTGCGTTCATCGTTCGTTATAAATGGGAATGAGGGCAACGGAGCAGTTCTCTGGACCATATTGGATACAAGAGATGTGCCCTTTCAGGAGGAGGTGGTGGAGTTATCGCGTCGTCCGTCCTCCCTTTCCCTCTCCGCCTCCCCTCCCTCCCCCCTCTCACTCCCTCCCATCCTTCTCCTCACCATCCACCATACCCGTCTCCTCCCGTTCCCTCAAACAAGACTCGCAGTGGCTGCAGTACTCACTTTGCTCACGGCTATTAGTCAAGGTTGGTCGTTCTTTGTAGTCTAGGACCGTATTAAAAGCGGCTTTCTGATAAGGAAGGAGTCATCTGAAAGCGGTGGAACGTTTATGGCTATGAGTTCCATGTTCGTTTGAACAAGGAAATGGAGCATCATAAAGAACAGAATACGGACGATTTGGAATTTCGAAGAGGGACTTAAATTATCCTGTTAAACATAGAAGTAATTGGATATTTTGCAGGTTTCCTAACGGGTCTTCTGTGGGGTCTCTACCTGAGTTTCTCCATCTTTTTGTTCTTCTTTGTCTCCGATCCACAACGAAGGAATTGCAGCAGTGCGAGAGATTCGCCGAGGGAAGATGGAGATAATACGGCGAGGACGGTGAGTTGAGGATACTGTAGGGAAGGGGAGGGGTACTGTAGGGGAATCAAGGGTACTGCAGGCACACGCAATTTCGATACCGTAATTAAAGGAAAAATACATTAACTAATTCCGATAGAATCGCATATGGGAGGCCAAAGTTGATCTTTGATCTTTAGCTGGAAGTGGAAGAGGCGATCGAGGCAAAGGAAGATGCTTTCGTAGTTTCGTCACGGGTTACGGTGGTCTACAAGGTACGGTACTGCTATGCTTATTGACAAACTTCTTTGAGCGAACTGTTTCAGTCAGAATTGCTCAATTTGTAAATGTGAGGAAATGCGTATCCTATACAATATGCCACTATTCCTGTACAGGGTTGGATGAACGAACTTCCCTTCCCTGTCAAATACGAGCCCAGTTCGTACCACGTCAACAGTTGTCGTTGTGTTCTCATTCGTCTCGAGGGTTCTACACTACGGTACTCCCCCCTTCCGCCCTCGGGTTATGGTATCAATCGTGTCAGGATCTCCCGTCCATCTCGTGCCATGCTCAAGCATGCCTTCCACTCGGATCCCTCCCTCACCGCCTCTCGCCCTTCTATGCTCTCACAGAGCATCTACGACCTTTCCGGGGCTACGGTAAGTTGAAGCATTACTTTTACATTTACTTTGAGTTTATTAGGATATATACGTTGACAGCTATCTCATCTTCGCTATGTCCACAAATACATAATTGCCGTGAAACATAATCCACCCGGGTTCCCCATCTATCCCCCCATCCACCCCTCATTCCCCTCACAGGTCTGCCTTCGTCCCCGTCGTCTCGCCCGTCGTCGTTGGTGGTCTAGGAAGTATCCCATCTTTATCCGATTCGCCCCCGATGAACGGCCTCACACTGTGCGCAAGAGACCCTCCACTATCAAGAGGTATACAGTAGTCGGGGAGAGAACTATCGCGAACTGACTCGTTTAGATCGGTGTCCATGCAACAGGGACGAGTGAGTGTGGAGGAGAGGGAAGTGAGGGAGGATCGAGAGGAGAGCAAGGGATTCGAGAGTGATACGGAGTCTAGTGATACTACCGAGGATGATGAATGTAAGCTCAATTTTTCGTTATTCTGGTGTAAACTATGTAGTCTGGGAGGGTTGATAGTCTGTCACTAATTGTAAGAAGTAATGAGTGCGGTACACGTCTGCACCCTACCGTAACCCTCCCCCTTCAGATGTCCCTCTGTCAATGACCGAACTGCCTCGGACCCGTTCAAACCAAGACATGTCTCAATCCACGACTTCCCTCCGCGAATTGGCGAAGAAGAAAGGAGGAAAGACGAGGCAGAAGGGCATTTACTTGTTCGCGAGAGCTGCGAGGGAAAAGGAACGGTGGTTCCACTTGTGAGTTCACTCCTCACTTCTGTTTTTTTTTACTTTTCCATTCTGTTTTTTTACTTTTCTTTTTTCGAGGAATGCAAAGGGCAAAATACCGAAAATGAAATTTGTGAAAAGACTTGACTTGTGGGAGATGAAGTCATTTATTGAAATAGTGTTTGCAGACTTCGTGAAGCATGCGCACGTGCGCGATGCGCGGGAATTGTGGAGGAAGAGAAGATTGCAAAGGACACGGCCACCGATAAGGGTAGGCACTCACGAGTTATACTCGTTAACTGCATTACCTTCACCTTAAAAGATTCAGGAAAGTTCGATAATTCCTGGAGGTTTATGCTACTTTGGCTAGAGATGAAATGTGTGTAGATGCCCGATGTATGGCGCGTATTGTAGGCAGTGCCCCACTGACTCCAATGGAGAAGAAGAGAAGAATGTCAATGAACATCGACGCACAGGTTGGTACTTCATCGTTCCTCTTTACTGCTTTCGAGTATCCCGATATCAAACACACATTTAATTTTTCCATGTTCAGACGTAATGCTTTCCAGCCATCCTCCTCAGTCCTTTCCTCAGGGCGGGAATTCATGCTCTATCGATCGAATCAGGCTCATTTCACCAAGTAAGTCTTTACAACTAACTAAGGATTATTTTATAAGATTTCGTGCAATGATATGCTAAATACTTCCCCTCTTATCAATGCTAAAACTTCCTCCTCTTTACCTATAGCTATCCCCTTCACTCGCTTCCCCTTTCAGAGTGATGTCAGAGGCAATCGGAGTGAGTATCGCATCCCTCACCACCTTCTCATCGTCTACAACCAACCCTTCCCTCTCTCGAGGTATCTCCCCTCCTTCCCTACCGTATCCTATCCTACCGTGCCCCCTTCCATCCCTACAGTACGCTCATCAGATCCTTCGCTCGATGACGATACTCAGTCCCTCAATCTCGGATCGATAAAGTGGAATAAGGAAGAGGCGCAAGAAGTGAACGCGGACCTAGTCTCATCCGTGAATGCCCTCGCTGCACGGTAATACACTCTATTCAGTTCAGTTCGCGATAACATTCGTTGTGTTACAGTATCTTCTTCGACTTTTGCCGTGACGAGTATTGGATACGGCAAGTGAAGCAGAAGCTGCAGTCCAAGCTGGCCACTATCCACGTATGTCCTTCTCATCCTTCCTCTTTATCTACCATAACCCTCTCTTCAGTTACCGTACTTCATCGAGAATCTGGAATTGTCTTCTCTCGATCTCGGGACTGCCACTCCCCACATAATGTCTGTATACCGACCGCACGTCGATGTGTGGGGATTGTGGGTGGATTTCGAGGTAAGATTACTTTGATTTTGATCTGTACATAAGAGAGTATCAGATGAAGTACGAAGGTCGAATCAGTCTAGCTCTCGAAACGAAAGTTAACCTTCTCAAGCTACAATCGGGATCGGATGAGGTTCGTGGACTACCGTAATGTCTGGGGACCACTGTGAGTGTTGCAGGAGACAGAGGAGAGAGTGGTCAAAACGAGGCCTCCCACTCATTATTCGGATGAAGATCTTCCCGAGAGTCCGGAGGATTCGCCCGATGAAGACTTTGGAGCGAAGCAGACGACGAAAGAGACCAAGTGCGTACTTGCTTCGGGCATATCTAGTAGCTAGCTTTTAACTGGTACCCTCGATTGGTAGAACTCTCTACAACAAATCGCAAATTCGTTGTGAAAGTTCCGCAAGTTAGAGCGCTTTTCAAATTATAGAAGTACGTTGAAAGTAGAGTGTCTAACGTTGGATGTCCATGTATAAAGAAAGTAATTGTTCAGTCGCGAACGAGCTGGCAGCAAGATAGTTTCCCTTGTCGAATCTGCGGCTAAGAGTGCACTCTTCCAGAAGGCTGCGAAACTACCCAAAGTCGCTAAGGTAAGGGGGATATGATATGAGGGATTACAGGGGGTACGGTAGGTCCGAGTTTTATGGGTGGTACTCCCATTTTGAAAAAAAATCGCCTGGTTTACTGCCCTCATGGGCGGTACAAGACGAACTGTGTGGCAATGTCAATAGGAGGAACGGTTGAGGTGATAACGGACATCTCCTCTACCCGATTGTGTTTAAATGTCGATGTGGAAGTGATCGAGGGAACCATGACTGTCAACCTCCCTCCCCCTCCCAGCGACCGCATATGGTACGCACTGCGAGTATAGTAGAGAAAAAGGAAAGATATAATCGTTCCGATTGTAGCGCCGATTCCGGTACCTTACAGAATGATCTAATCGACTTCTAGTGTGTACTATGTGAAACTCTAGGTGGTACTGATCTCAAAAAGCTATTCATTTTCTCGACATCTTGTCTTGGAATGAAATGGCATCGTTTCAAAGCGTGAAAAATTCGCTAAACACCGTAACAGCGGAATTACGATTTATACGTCTCGATTTTCAAGACTTTAGTAGAGTTCTCTTTTTGACTCCCTTTTCGGTTATGTTTCATGCCTCTATAAATACCGGGATATGCCTACAAAGCATGAACACTGAAACATAACCTGCAAAAAGCGTCAAAAAGAAAACCATAGCGAGTACTCTCGTTTGGAGCAGTTTCTGGAGAGTTTTTTTTAATCAACTACGAATCATTTTTAGGTATGGATTCCGTACGCAACCGAAGATATCATTGCGGGCGGTGCCACAGGTACGGCCTATGTTCTTTTTACTTTATGGAATAGGAGTTTAATATACTATCGGAAACTTTTTAATGGGTGGTTGGTAGCATAACTGTATGCAGGGTTCCGTTGAGAATAGTTTTATGTGCAGGTTGGGGATCGATCGGTGGACGTGAGCGCAGTCTCGGAATGGATCGAGAATCGACTCAAACTTCTCCTCGAGAAGAACCTCGTGTGTCCCAATATGGACGACGTAGTCATTCCTGTCATGTCGGGTAACGAACTTCTACAGTCAAACTACAACATGTAACTAGAGTATAATAGCATCACCTTTCCTATGGGTTCAAGGAATTACCTTATTTGTATCGTTATAATCTAAGTAAGAGTATTGCAAGCGAGTAATTCATATGAGCTGTTAGACTAACCATACAAGGGGCTTCTCCCCAATTCCTAATACCGTAATCCTCCTGTATTCTCCCCTTTTCGTGCCTATTCCCCTCCAAGGTATCTTTTGTGCGTGTTTTCCTCACTTGGCCTTCGCTTTACCCTCTTTCCCCTCATCTTCAAACTGTGATAGTCAATCACGGATCTGTGCAGTATTCCCCAACCATGTATAATATCTCATTCTTACGCTAATTACAAGTTGTTACAATTACAATCTTTGTAGTCTGTACTTTAGTCTTTGTATCCTGTTCTTTATAAACTACCCGGTTGTGTCAGATTCGATGTCCTTTCCCTTCGATTACTTTAATAGTTTCCCATCGGATCTCCGTGTTTCTACTTTGTAGTCGCTTTCTTTCTTTCTTTCTTCCGGTATAATCTCGATAGCTAACCTAGTTGTTCACATTCCCATGTCGTGTTTTAGATGAACATCTCTTCGCATTCCTGATTTATTACAGTATATACAGATATATTATTATGTTCATATATCATCAAAGTCCTCTAAATCGTGTACGATCGGGGGACTGTCCATTCGACTGTAGAACCTGTTGACTTGTCCCTTATGGATCTTCTCTTCGTTGTCCTCTTCCCTCTTGTCGATAACCGATAGAATGAGACAGTCCAGGTCACGGAGAACTTCGCGGATCTCACGAGGGGATGCCTGAGGGGAAGAGAATGAGGGAGTAGCCTGAGGGGGGAAGTAGTGAAAGGAAAACTGACATCGAACTCTTGTCCGACGATAGTGAGAAGGGAAGACACGGGCATGGACCTCCCTCCCATCCACACTTGCACATCACGACCTCCTCGAAAACGACGACCGAGATAGTGGGTCTGAGAGGGTACGGTAGGGCACTCGGTTACTGTAGGATACGGTATACAGCACGAGCGTTTAAATGAACCTAGACCAGACATTTAAATTGCATTAGACACGGAACATGGACAAATTTCAGTTCGTGATACTTTTCGCTTCGAGAGTTCTGATATTCAAAAAAATTCGGCGGCGACGCGCACGCGACGCTCGTCGCCGCTCTAGGCGTACGTACTCCCGCAACGAAAAGTGCGAAAAGTAACAGGCGGTAATTTAAAATTCCGTTACAGTATACCTGGCGCATGTTCCGTTTTTAAATGTCTGGCGGGATCATACGTGTACAGGATAGGTAGCAGAACTAGGGTAAACCACAAACCTTTCGTAAGTATTCGTGGAACGACGTGAAGACAGCTGACACAACAACCACCCCGATGATAAGGTATACGGTATTGAAGAGGAGAAGGTGAGTGGAGGAGGTGAGGGGGACGAGGTCTCCGAAGCCTATTGTGGAGAAGGCGATGAAACTGAAGTGGAGGGGTTAGATGGATAAGAAGGGTAGATAGTCCACCTGAAGTAGAGATTGTCATGGAAGGTGTCCTCCCCCGAGTGATTGATGACCAGAGTTCCGATGAAGACGAGAAGGAAGAAGAGGAGGAGAGACACGAAGAGGGGCATTCTCGAGTCTCCCCTCATCGCTCCCAGTGATCTCTGCTCGACGACGTCTCCCCTTCCACGGCGAATCACTCACCTTACCGCTCAACTTGGAGAAGAGAATGTACGTCGCCTTGGTCACGTACTTGCCTATGTTGGCAACGGCGAGAAGAAAGAGAGGAATACCTTACAATTAGAGGTTAGGGATGAGACTAGGGACTACTTACCGAAGATTGAGAAGACTATGCAGAAAGCTCTAGCATAGGTGGACCGAGGGGCTACATCTCCGAATCCTCAAATCGTTTGGTTAATTTGGCGTCTTTTGGCTTCATCACCAATGGTAGCAAGTGTAGATACTTCAAATGCAATGATCTGTCCGAAAGAATAGTTGGCAAGCTGAGAAATGAAGTGTTTCACTCGATCAGAGAGTTATCTTACATGTGGGTCAAGCTGCTGGAATATTACAGCTCCTACTGAGAGATAGACAAGGAGGAAGATCGTGAGGATGAGCTGGGGGAGCACTATCCAGTTGAACTGAATGAGTGACTACACTCTAGTTGACACTCACTACCTTACCTTCGTCCAGAATGGAGTAGGCCGTCGGTTCATGGAGAAAGTTGAGTGATAAATTGATCGAGTAAGGGAAGGGAATAGAGGGAATAGATGAAGGGAAAGAGTTGAGTTGAGTGGAATAGCGCGAGCCAAACAAGTTTCATCCTCTTTTTACTGCACAACGATAATTCCCTGCGATGTTCCAGATATACAGGTATTATTTTCATACTTATGGTGCAAAATACGGATATTACTGTTGTTATTTAGTGTATTATGGTTGTCTGTGTTAAGAAGAAGGGGACATCTTTGTTGAGATTGATAAGACAAAGGAAGCGGGCGCTATTTTGAGTTTATTGGTGTAAATAAACGAGTTCAGTCATGCATTCCACTTTCCACGTGGTGTGATCAAGTGATCTGATCTCCTAAACACCTAAACACGTCCTTTCGAAGTGAGTGCAGCACTCATTCACTTCCCTTTTCCCACCGAATACTCACTCGCAATAAGGGGAAAGGGATAGAGCCGGAGCCGGCATTCTGAATCCGTCTGGTGTATCGGAAAATTTGTGTGCGCTCCGCTGGCAAACTTCACGCAGCAGTGTAAAGAGGATTTAGTTTCGTCCGCCAAAAGTGTTTTTAGGTTTGGCCATTGTTGAGTGTTGTTGTGCTTAGTGTCTTTATAAGGAAGGTGGAGACCTCTTTCAGGAGAAGAGATGCTGACTGCACGGGCATTTGTCTCTTCGCGGATCTCATCCCGATCCTTCTCGTAAGCTTATCTCCACTTTGACATGGTTTTAAACATTTGAGCTGTTTTCGATTAAGTTTTAAGTACATCATATTGCAGGGGAGCCGGTTTGTCATCGGAACAGTTCCTGAAGAAGATTCAGAATGAGCCGATTCTCGATTATAAGAAGGGATCCGCCGAGAGGTTATAGCTTGTATTATTTCCGATGTAGCTATTCGTTGTTTCACAGGAAAGCATTGGAAGAGGAACTAGCCAAGATGGCATCGAAGGAGCATGAAGTGCCTCTTCGAATTGGAACGAAGAAAATAACGAACAATTTGGAGAAGACTCAAGTCATGGTGAGCGTGCTGGAATATTTGTATTGCAGTATGGGCTTTCTGGCACGAGAACTGGTTCTCGGTTGTAACCATTTTAGTCCATAGACCACTATCGATGTGTTCTCTCTCAACCGTTCCCCTTCCTGTCACCTCCATACATAATCCTATTCCCGATTGGACACATGTTTCTCACACGGTCGAAAACAATTGATTGACCTGTTCTTTCTGCTTGAACACTTTCATACCAACTATGCATTAGCTACTAAGGCATGAGATTAGCTACTGTGCGAAAAATAATTATCTACCTGTTCTAGAAATAGCTCATTTGGCCAAATTTCCCTTTTAGCCTTCGGATCACAAACATGCCCTTGCCAAGTACACGTATGCGACATCCACACAGATTGAGGAAGCTATTAATGTGGGACAAGAAGCGCGTGGGAAATGGGAGAGAATCCCTCTGAGGTAGTTGATGGACTGGGGAGGGGTACGGTAGCTTCCCCGCAGGAAACGGGCGGATATCCTGCTTCACGCGGCTGATTTGGCAGCGGGAAAGTACAGGATGAAGTTGAATGCGGCGACGATGCTTGGACAGGGAAAGAACATTATTCAGGTAATGGAAGTGACTGGTCATTGGTTAGGCCTTATTACAGGCGGAAATTGACGCTGCCTGCGAACTTATCGACTTCTTCCGATTCAATTCCAAGTTCGCGCTCGATTTGGAGAAGTACAAGCCTCTTGATGCCAGTGCCAGCACTAACAACATGCTGCTGAGGGGAATGGAGGTGAGTGGGAGGCGAGGGGAGATATTCGAATGCGTACACCGTAGCTCGGTTTACTGTATCAGTTGCATCGATTAAATTGAGGGATTCGTAGCTGCGATCGCTCCCTTCAACTTCACGGCCATCGGTGGAAACCTCGCTGCGGCTCCTGCTCTTATGGTAAGCAAGGGATACGGTAGTTCAATTAAAGTATACGCGTTGTCAGCTTATTGTACTGTATGCAAATGCAGAGAGTCAGTCGACAGCATGCATGGGCACAGACCCGACGAGCGGGTGGTAGGCCCCTCATTTTGCCAGAAGGTGATGGGTAATTTGGGAAGATGCGTTTTGGAACCGGTCGTCTCGGAAGGGAGGCAAGGAATGAGGACGAGAGACAAGTGGGCGTAATGGAATTATCCTTTTTGGAAGCGGCCGTTTTGGAAGCAAATACGAAAAATTCTAAAACACATCATACTTTAAGAACAGTGGAACAGAGCATGGGAACTTCACTTTTAGCAATTATGTTGAAGTAAAGGTGTCCATGGGTATGATATGAGCACGATCCATCGCAATTATGCAAAAAAAGAAGTGAAAAGATAATTTTAGTTTTTTTTATTATGTCAGATAAGCTATTTACTTCAAAAACGGTCACTTCCAAAAAGGATAATGCCATTACGTCCACTTCTCTCTCGTCCTCATTCCTTGCCTCCCTTCCGAGACGACCGGTTCCAAAACGCATCTTCCCAAATGACCCATCACCTGCCAGAAACATAGCTTGGTAGGCGTCTTATTATTGCAGATGCTCCTCATTGGTAGGCTAACCAAAACGTCAAATTATTCTCTGGTAGGCTATAGTTCAAAATAATGGACGGGAAGGCTGCCCAGATATGGTCGAGAGTATGAATTAAGGGCAATGTAGTCCTGTGGAAGCCATCGGATACAGCAGTTCTGTCCAATTACATCATCTATCAAATTCTCGAAGAGGCCGGTACGTCCCAGATTATAAATAATAACGAGTGAATTTGCCCATTCCCTTCTCCCCTCAGGCATGCCCCCTGGTGTCATTTCCTTCCTTCCCTCGGATGGCCCCGTATTCGGCAATTCCATCTGTGCATCTCCTCACCTCGCTGCAGTCAACTTCACTGGATCAGTGAGTATCGAGTCCAGACTACACTCTAGTCTCCATCATCTCTTCAGGTCAAGACGTTCAAGACTATCTGGAGGAACGTAGCGACGAACCTCGATAAGTACGTCACATTCCCGAAGCTGATCGGAGGTGAGTTATTATTGATTGATTGCAGGGGGAGACTACCGTAATATTATTGACGAAAACGGTCCGTCAGTTGACTCATTCCTACTTTGTCTGCGGTCTCTTCATACCGCTTTGCTCTCTCGTCGGAAGTAGGAATGAGTCGACGGACGGAACATTTTTCTCAACCATACTTGGAATGTTCAGAATGCGGAGGAAAGAACTTCCATCTCGTGCACCCTTCCGCTCATGTGGACAGTGTGGCTGCAGGTAGGAATAGGTGATAGGGGAGGGGGAGTGGGATACTGTAGAGAGAGGCGAGTGTATTCATACAATTGTTTCCGACTTTGAAGGCATGCCCTGATATTCATTGAATGCTGAAAGATGACCGGGAAAAGGTGCCGAAAGATAATGTTAGTGTTTAGTGAACCCCCTTATCTTGAGGCACAGTCCGTTCCTCCTGGGAGTACTCTGGTCAGAAGTGCTCGGCGTGTTCGCGAATGTACGTTCCCCGATCGTTGTGGCCCCAACTACACGAGAAGATTGGAGCTATTCACAAGCAGATCAAACTGGGAGATGTACGCTCCCTCTTCCTTCTCATACTTGCTAAGCTTCGCCTCTCCGTTTCTGTTACATCGTAGACTTTCCTGAAGCACATAGGCATCATCTACCTCTAAAGTATGTACTACTACACTCTCTGTTCAGGTTCGCGATGGTTCCATCTTCATGTCGGCTGTGATCGATGAGACTTCCTTCAACAGGAACAAGTCGTATCTCGACTATGCAAAGGCTGGAAATGACGGAGCGACGGTGAGGGATACGGAAAGGAAGAGGAGGGAGTACTGTAATGGTTGAGATCGTGCTGGGAGGCAACTGCGATAAGAGCAAGGGATACTTTGTACAGCCGACTCTCATCACTGTGGAGAATCCCAAGTCGAAGTTGATGACTGAGGTATTGAAGGGAAGGGGGATGGGGGGTTATTGATTGGTTGATTGAAGGAGATTTTCGGACCTATTGTCACCGTTTACGTCTACGACGATAACAAGGTCGACGAGGTAAGAGGGCATCTTTAAAGGGTTAAGGGCATCTTAATGGCTTAAGAATGACTTACTCGATGATTGAGGTGTCCTTATCGCGTTGTAGTTATCCCCCTCATTGAGATTCTTCACTCAATCAAAGATGCTACTCCCTTCGGTCTGACGGGTGCAGTCTTCTCGCAAGATATGGACTTTATCGAGAAGGTGGGCTGGAGTACAAATCTAATAGCGAGCGATTCATATTAAAAGTCTCGAAACGTTTGATTTGGAGTGAAAAGCCAGCTTTAACCATTTCACGTATACTAACTATAGTTATTGTTACCTTGATAACAAATGTGTAGTTTGTAGTTGTGCCTTATCCCCTCCCCTCTAACCTCCCTCTTCAGGCCCGCGACGTTCTCCGCGACGCAGTGGGAAATCTGTATCTGAACGACAAGAGCACCGGTTCCATTGTGGGACAACAGCCGTTTGGAGGAGCACGCATGTCTGGTTAGTGGAGAGGGGAGGGGGAGGGGGACGACCCCGTCAAACGTATCCGAACCGGGTTTAGGAACGAACGACAAGGCGGGAGGACCCCACTACGGTATCAAGTGGATCTCTCCCCAGACGGTCAAGGAGACGAAGGTTCCCCAGACCGAGTGGAGATATCCCTCTATGGACTAGACTGGGTCTACTCCACCCTCTCTAACAGAAGTACTTGCGATAGACACTGTGTGTCTAATATCCCCCATAGGAATCTATTCTTCTCCTCATATTTTGTACCGTGTATATACCTGTCCGTCTTCATCTACAGTCACAAAGTCTTCTCTATTCCATCTTCCCCCTTTTCTCTTTCTCCTTATGCTCACTGCATAATGAACAAGTGTATACGAGCTTATGATGCGACCCTACCATAGTCTCACTCTAGTTCTACCGTAGTCTGCCTACCGTACCCCTCAGCTAATGTGCATAGTCTCCCTTAGTCTCTACTCGCTAACAACTCTCTCTTCTCTCTTCTCTACACTTGCACCTCCCTCCTCTCTTACGAATCTGGTATCGTGTATGACATTGTGAACTAAACGGTGATTCAATAGCCTTACTCCGGATGCTTAATTCCCCCTTTAATCCACCAGAACTTTAAGAAATCTTGCATAATACTTTAAGTGCACTAGGGTACTGTTAGTTGGTTGGCATAATGAACAACTATCAATCATATTGATTACTGTTGACTTCTCTCGCAGGGAATATCGATTGTAGATTTACGATAAAGAGTTGTATATACGAGGGAAGCGGAAGAGGTTGTGAGTAATGGTTGTGTTCCATTGGAATACCTTGTTGACCCCTTGTGAAGGGATACTGTAAGTGGAGTTGTGTTGAAGATGGTAGTGGAACGAAGAGACTGGACGGGAGTTTCGTTTGAGGAGGGAAGGGAGACGTTGAAGGAATGGAGGGAGGAACATGCCAGGAGAAGTGAAGAGGTGAGGTATACGGGAGGGTTTGGACTGTTTGTGATGAAGGTGCTAAGTGTGTCGAGGAGTATTGGTGGTAATGGGGTACTGTATCAATGCAAATTGTTGCCTTGAAGGTGGTTGAGTTATGGGAGCACGTCCTCTCTCGAAACCCCTCCTCACTCACTGATGAACTGTGCACTGTCTACGAACAGGTGTGTTCTTTTATCCTATTTGTTAGTGTTTTGTAAAGGTTCATGCAAATTTCCTTATGTATTTGCGCATTCTATTGCAAATAGTGTTGGCTATGAAATGGAGTAGTTGCTGCAATCCATCACCAACATCATATCTTAAGGTGTGCATCGCTGCCCTCGATTGCGCAAGACCCGAACTGGCATTGGAGTGCATACGAGCTCTCGAAGAGAGGTACGAGTTACAGTGTGCGAGTGCACGAATACGGACACGTCCTTGTCAGGTTCCCACGAAGCAGTCGCGTGCTGAGGTTGCAAGCCATGCGATACGAGGCACTGGGCAAGTTTGAGACTGCCGCGGAATTGTATGATAAACTAGTGGAGAAGGATGAGACGAATCCGGTAAGGGGTACTGTGGGGCGAAGAAATGAAGGTACTGTAGGGGATGAGAATGAGGCTTTACTTTACATGTTTTACATGTGGAGTAAGTGAATTGGATGGTTACTGTACAAAGACGACTTGTTTGGTAACAGAGGGTTACTGTATCCATTTGTAGACCTACCGTAAGCGACGAATCGCCATCTTGTTGGGACAAGGAAAGAGAGCGGAGGCGATCAAGGCACTCAATGAGTATCTGCAGGTAAGCTAGTTCATTTTAGATCTCTTTAGTCAACAAGTATTATAGAAATAGCAAAGTGAATCTTGCTCTGTTGTATACTTCACTTGTTTTCTCTCGTAGCTCGTCACGGGCTTCGGTACCGTAGTTGGGTTGACCGCTGCAGAAGAATAGCTTGACTATGTTTCTCGATCGTTATATATGGGAGGTTCGCTACAGTAGTCTCCGAGCAAGAGCTGTCTATCTGTTCCCTCACCTAATCCCATCCCCGTTGAGATCTTCATAACGGACAGCGAAGCCTGGCTGCAACTCTCGGAATTGTTCCTAGCTGAGGCAGACTATGCCAGGGCGGCTCACTGCATTGAAGAAGTGCTGTTGCAATCGGTAAGAGGAACAGTTACACGGTGCGAGTACACCAGTTGGCCTTTCGCATGATCGTTCACAGCCGGATGAAAACAATAGGACCTATCCGACTATTGTCTTGAACGGAAAACAAAATTTTGCTGGATACTGTAGCATTTTTGGCTTATGTTTGACCTAAATTTGAAATTTGGCAAATTGCCAAGTCAAAAGTCCATTCCAAGCGAGGGTAGGACGACCGGTAGGGTCATCCGGCTGTGTCATTCTCTACTCTGTACGATTGCAGCCCACGAACTCGCTGTACCTCCGCCGGTTGGCTGATATTCGGTACACGCAGGTGGGTCTCTCTACCGTATTCTTTTTGGTGGTACTCTCGTTCTCGGTATAAAAACCTATCTTTCATTGCATCACTCTACTTACTCCGTTGGTTCCATTCCTACAGTAATCTATGCAGGGAGGACAGGAGAACGTGGAGTTGTCCAAGTTGTACTACGACCAAGCACTCAAATACTGTCCCACGGATCTGCGTTCACTCTTCGGAGTTGTACTGGTCAGTCGATACTTTATCTTGGCTAGCTTGAATCGATCCCAACCAGTATCGGAGCTAATGCAAACAAGAGAAATGAGGAAGAGCTGTATATATACTCTCTTTTTCGTTCCCCATATTCCCTATTCAACTCCCCCATTCAGTCTTGCAACACCCTCGCTTCGATCGGAAAGTCGACAACGGAGAAGAAGAAGGAATACACCAATGCCGCTGCGAGTGCGGCACACGAAATTATTAAGAGGTGAGCGGAGTACGGTAGGAGGAGGGGGGTACTGTAGGCATAGTGGCTGCCTTGGATGGTTTCAGGCTTCACTAATTAAGGACCTGGCATGTTTCTCAATACATCATTAATGAAGATAAACATTTTTGCGGTGTGATAATGGCAAGAATAAGTCATAAATAGCATATTGGTGACGGGATAACATGATGCGATTCGTTGTTTGACTACTTGTCCTAGCCTTTTGATAGCTGGCTTGAGTTAACAGTTGATTGTAGATACGAGTCAGTGGAGGGTGACTCCGTGAACCCCGAAGAGACCTCCCATATAATACGAGCAGTGAAGGCCATGAGGGCATCCTGGACACGGTAGACGACCACACGCAGTGCACCGCTACTTATTCACTTTTATTCCTAATAATTGGGACACTTCTTCATACTCCGTCTCTATCGTTATGCACTTCAATGTATTTCGTCACGATTGTTTTAACACTTCTCATTGTCAGAGTGCTATATGTATGCCGTCTATTATTGTAATTATATACACAAAGTCTATATCAGATGATGTGAATTGGTCTGTCAGTCGATAGGATCTGTGATATCCAAATGGTTGTAGATGCTAACCGTCCCTCCCTTATCTGATACCCCAAGAGACTAGAGTCTATTCAGTGGCTTTATTATGTATGAAGTGAGCAATGAGTGTGGTTCGCTTCCTCGTTCGTATTCTCTTATCGGATGAATAAAGAGAAGTACGAAGAGAGAAGTAGTCATGACAACAGAGAGACGAGTACTTGTAGAGAATTATGAGATGAGAAGAAGAAGCAGAGAACCCATGAGAAGAGAGTACTCTGAAAGGGCGAGATGTGGGGGTTACTGTAGGGGGTACGGTACCGGGATGGGTAGAGGAGTTGCTGCCTTCTGTTTGATTACCCGAGTAAGTCTCGTTACCTATCGTCGTATTGGAGACTACTCTGAATCGGGGCACTTAATCCCCGACAAGGACCAATAAGCACGAACGACTCAGTAACAGAGAACTACTCACATTTCCGTCGAGTTTGCGAGTTGAGCCTGCAAATGACATTGTGCTTTTGGACTTGAACAACGTTATTAATAATTCTTGACTTACCAAGATATAACCATCTATGCTCGTTTGAGCCAAGGCTTCATCTGTGTTGCACTGAAATTCGCATCCATAGAGGGAGAAATATTGTGTGACTTACTAGGTCGGAGTTACAAATGTAGTAATCAGTGAAGACTTCACGCGTATATCCAGGCTGAAAGAGTTGATGGACTTGGGACAGGAGAGGGTGTATACCACGAGGGATTGAGAGGGCGAGATGAAGGTTATACAACCTCGTTCCGCCGTTTCTGTCAACTGAAGAGTACGGTAGGAAAGGGGAGGGATACGGTAGTTACCGTAATCGTTTGCAGAAAGCATACATCCCCTCTGCAGGTTCGACTGAGAGCATCATCTGTGTAACACTCTATTCCCGAGGAATTATCGATTGATGTAGATGCGGGAAGGGCTGTTATATCATTCGAACAGTAGGGCTAAATAACGAGTTACCGTACTCCTCTCCCTCCACCTACCGTATCACAAATGCATATTCCGCCTCCGATAATCGATGAATTCCCTCCGGGACCGTATTCGAATCTGTAGCAATAGCCAACGAATGGAGCGAAGGATAGCATTCTGAATGAAGAGGTATGTAGAGGGATCGATGACCGATTCAAACCCCGGTTGGTCGAAAAGACAATTGTAGCCGGTTCCGTATTTGATACTTGTATGGGATAGACAGTAGAATCCCAAGCATTCGTTCTTCAATCGCTCTTCCGTCTCAATTCAATGAAGTCCTTACCGTAGTCGAGTTTGCGTCAGTTGTATTACAGTCGACCATCTCCATATTCACATTCGCTACCGTAGACGTGAGGTATGATTCCGTATTGCACATATCTGTCCTTAATCGACCTATGCTTCCTTTATCCAGGTGCAGTTGGGTTAGTGTCACAAGATATATTATTTATACTCTAGACGTTCGCTATCTTGTGCTAGTATCCACTACATACTCTCTCTACAACTAAATAGCTATATTTCATGCCGTGCACATTATACTTTCATGCTCTTCTATAAAAGATAAAGGTATATCTCACCTACAGATGCAAAACATCATAGTAATTCCATAACACCCATCCTCGTACTGGGCGAATGCCGTGCCTACTCCACAATCCTGAAAGTACACTATTTAGAAATGCGGCTTATCTTCAAGTATTAATCTAATCCTGGTCCTCTATAGACGAATATCCGGTTTTATACTCCTCATGAAACATAATTGAGCTGTGAGTAGAACTCTGATGCAGCGGTGCAGTGATGAAGTTATCTCTACCCTTATTCCATCCCCACCATGAGAATAGTCGATTGTACGTCTTCTCTCCTAATGAGACACACTTCTCCCTCGCATTCTGACGACCCACTGAATCAGAAGATCCTTCATGTCCTTTATATTGGTCAACTATTCAGAAAGAAAAAAAAGCGTACTTGGTGGAATTGGAAGCGTCACTTTGAACACATGAGAGGGCTGTTATGGAAGATACTATCTGGAGGATTAGAACGAGAAGGGACAGCAACATGGGACGAATCCTGCATTCTAGGGAGTCATTGATAAATGGGAAGGTATACATGGAATATTGCAGGGAATGCGAAAGGACGGGCAATTTGTAGTTGACGAAGTGAAAAAGACATGAGAACCGAATAAGGAGTTGGATAAACATATTGGAGGGGCGGGATAGGTTGACTGAGCTTTACTCAAGTAGGAGGGATTAGCAGAGTAGAGTATACCTACTTCCTTGTGGGAGGGAGAGGACAGACCGTGACTCATTCCACTCTTCATCATCTGAGCTATGCGCTAATGACTAGGTAATGAGTTGCGAAGATGAAACTATAGAAATAGGTACCATTCCTGTGGAGTTGTTCACAAATCTACGGTTTCTACCTATATAGCTAGGAGAAACAGTATCGTGAAATGCTACAGTAATCACGTAACCAATGGCAAAAACGCGACATATCCTGCAGGAGACTTCCGTTTCCTGATCCGCCATAGTCTCATTATTCCCACCAACTCAACCTCAATTCCTCACTTCTTTGCAAGTAAGTGGTGTGTTCAGTAATCGTGCGTAATAATTGGTCGATCTTTCGTTTGAACGCTTTTATGGCACAAGTGTTACAAAGACAAAGTCTAGTATATACAAGAAGAAGTTGAGCAATGCTGAATGAAAAGAAGAAGAAAGAAAAGATGAAGAAGAAGAAGAAGAAGAAGAGGGCGAACACTCGGGACATACTTACTACTTATTCATACTTGTTTAGTGACGACTGTTAAGATTATGCAACATCAATTGTTAAGGCTTTGAGTGGGGGGAAAGATTGGTGGGGATGCGGTAGGGATACGGTAGACAGGGGCATTTAAATGCATTCTCAGGGGCAGAAAATGCAGCCGAGTCTTGAGGGGTCTACCCGAGACATGAACAAAGTAAAGAGAGGAAAACGGCTAGGGGTTACGGTAGGTATCTATATGGGGAGGAGTACTGTATCTACTGCATCTCTATCCTCTATTCATCTATGTTAACCGTGTTTATACGGGAATTGCTACGACTAGAAAGCATATATGGGAATTAGCGAGGGACACGAAGGGAGACTCTGAATCGGGTTGATAAAGGGGTATGGATAGGGGGAAATAGGGAGGGAAGAGAGAGATGGATAGGAGGAATGGGGGAATCAGGGGTGGAAGTCCCGTCGGAGAAGGGAGAGGGGAGTCTCGTTGGCTACGTCAATCTTGAACTGATACTCGAATCGGAACCTTTCCGCATTCTCTCTCAATTCCCTCTCCACGTCCCTTCCTATTGTATACGGGTTGAAGAGATTCTGTTGACGCCAATCTGCATTGTAGACACACGAAGATGACGACGAGGTGTAGAGGGCCTGGAATGGGGGAGATTAGGAGGATAGATGGGGGGAGGGGGATAGGGGGTAAGGGAGAGGGTAGGGGAGGGACAGGGGGACACGCTATTGAATGAATGAACAACGTGCACGGAGATCGACAATAGTTAGTTGATTGGACAGTCGAAGACTCGAGGTTATCGATGAATACAATGGGGGAGTAGTCTCGATTCTCTCAGCATATGAAACGACGATCATTATTGAATCGAGACGACTGCCCCCGTGAGTTGCCTCAATCCTCTCTCTCAGTCGTACAACCCACTCGACATATAGTGCTTACCAAGTGCTTGTCCTACAGTCTACTACTGAAAAGAGTCTTATGAAGGAGAAGGACGAGACGTGTGCTTGTGCTTAGTGCTAAGACTCGTTAAGGGAGTACCTTCTTCTTAGCGACAGCTTCGTTAAGAGCAGTCTTAAGCTTAGCCACGTCGTCCTTCTCCTTTTCCTTAGTGACCGTCGATGTCTTCTTGACTACCTTCTTAGTTGTCTTCTTGACGGGAGTCGCTCCCATCTCCTTCTCCTTCTCTACTGTTTTCTCCTTTCCCTTCACTCCGGTAGTCGTCGTTGTCTTCGAGGGAGTATTCACTACAGCCGCCTTCGCCTCCTGCTCTCGTTTGTTCTGCTCCAGAGTATTCCTAAAGATGAGCTTAGACTGTCCCTATCAGACCCCCTCACCTCAAGAAGTATGCCCGGGGGGCAGGCAGTCCGTTGCCCGTCTTCTCCTCTTTCTTATCCGAATTCAGTTCGCTTGCTGAGCCCGTGAAGGCGTTCTTTGCCTGAGGCACCAAACTTTAAAATATTCCTCCACGAGTAATAGGATCCCCTATAGGCTATAGCCATTGAGTTGATGAACTGACCTTGGCGAAGTTGGGATTGAGAATCTTGGGAGAGGACCTTCCGGGGGAGACGGAAGAAGGAGAGGCAGCTGAAGTCTCCGAGGAAACGGGCGAATTGAGATCAGTGGCCGAGGAGGTGAAGGCATTCTTCGCCTGGGAAATTCCACTTATACTGGGAGCACACAGTTCAAGTTAACTTATGTATAAATTGGTATTTTTATTTTATTAATAAACGTGACATTACAAAAAAAGCTCTTATGATACTGTATCTTCTCACGAAACGAAGTGTAGGTTCGTGTGAACAGTGAGAAAGAGGGTTTCACTGAGAAAGAGAAGAAGGAGAACCTTGGCGAAGTTGGGATTGGAGATCTTTGGTGAGGATCGACCGGGAGAAATGGATGAAGGAGAAGGGGCGGACATCTCAGAGGAGACCGGGGACGTCTCTGAAGGGGTGTACCTGCAAGGGACATTACATACTTCATTGAGAAGCCGACAACAATTGAAAGTATCATCACTTTGATTATCAGTGTTTGATACAAAGGAGAAAAGTAGTTCCCTTACCATCCCTTCTTCGAATCGCCCGACAGCCTTCTGCTTCCCGTTGTCTTCGGGGGACTCGACCTCGGAGGGGTTCCATTTCGGCCTCCTGAACGGATTCTCCGGTTACGGTAAATCGTCTCGACTGACCAGGTGTGGGAGGAGTGACGAAGGCCTGTGGAGGAGTGGGAGTTGTGAGGGAAGAGGTGGTATCGACGGAGAGGGGAGTGGGCGTCTTCGATCGATAGTCATACGAAGGTTGAGGGGACGGCGAGGGGGAGGGACGACGTTCCTGAAAGCATAGTGTAGGGTACGGTAGATTAGGTCGCTCATAGGAATAATAATTTGTGCTTATTATAGTGAAGACAATAAAAGTCAAGGGATCAGTCGAGGTCTCGTCGTTTTCTATGTCATGTTCTATCTATTCGGCCTGTGTCGGAGTAGTAAACAAAAGCAATGTCTGATTGTGAGAGTGCGGACTGACATGTGGTGTATTGAGGTTAGTTGGCCTCCGCAGTCCCCCCGTCTCGACAGGTGCCCACTTCGAAGGCTTCTTCTCCAGCGGAGGGGGCACTGGACCTGGGGACTGAAATGACGAAATTCTTTAGAATGATTAGGAGATAATGGTATGATTGAGAAAAAAGTTCCGTCCGTCCACTCTGTCCTACTTATAATAAGAGAGCGAAGAGGTACGAAAAGAGTCGAGACAAACTAGGAATAGGTTTACTGCAGAACTTCTTCGTCAAGTCATAGTTATAGGTATGGTTAAGATGACCAATTAAACCCCTATTTCTCTTCCCAGTCAAATTCATCATTCATATAAGTACTCACGGGTGAGGCGGAGTCCCTTGCGAAGGGAGACTGTAGTCGTCCCGAGGTAGTACTCCTACTCCAAGTTCCCGCTTGGAAGGGAGAGGTCCGACCCGAATCTTGCTCTACGTTAGCCTGAATACACGTATACATATATATCTCCACCGATGTCTCTTGCACTCGTGAGGAAGGCAATTGTTCGTTGATGCCAATACATAATAACCTCCCTCCCCCTCCTCACCATAAATCGTGCCGCGGCCGCCGCAGCAGTTCCCTTCTTGATCTCCTTCTCCAGATCGTCCTTGGTCACTCTCAGATTCATCTCATCAAACACGATGTCAGAAGGCTTCGGGGGAGTCCGTTCCTTCTTCTTCCTGTACAAGGCATATCTTTCCGTATGACCAAGTTTCAGCATGTCGACAATTGTGATTACAAAACAATTCAAACCTGATCTCGGGAGTTGATGGCCGATGGGGCTGCAATGGATAAGTTACAAACTTTTCATCAATAATAAAAGGAGGATAAGATCAAACTACAAACTACAAAGTAAAGATTACGTACTTGTACTGCGAGAGGTGTCGATTCCCTTGAACACGGAGCGGAAGAGGCAAACGAGTTGGATTCTGGAGCCTGTAGAGGAGATTAAGGAGGAGAGGGGGGAGACTAGAACAAGGGAAGAGAAGGGGGGCTGGTTCAGGGGAGTACGTGAGACTTAGACGGGGAAGGCAAGCATCCATGAATAGATTCCATTCAGGAGTCAGGACTAAGTTAGCAAAGGCAGTTTCCATACACAAAGCGAAATTTCCACACGGCGCGACCCCGCCCAAATTTTCACAGCCGGCTGGAGAAATTTCCTCAGAATTCAGTAGGGGGAGGCGAAATTTCCCCCAGCCGGCTGGTGAACTTTCGCTGAGTGTTCATGGAGGCGAATACAGAGCCTGACTGTAGGATTGGGAAAGGAAGAAGTAAACGACGAGAGGTCGTTTAGTGCCTCTATTTCCCTGTTATCTTCCTTCCGACTCCCCCAATCCGTACCTGCAGATAGGACTCTTGTGCTGGTCTTGCATCTCTCGTCAGATCTGACCTCACTTCTGACACATCGAGGATCGGTGCTGACGCGTCGCGTGTTTCCACCTAAGAAGACGTTAAGGACTTAAGGGTAAGGTCCTTAATGTTAAGGTCGAGGTCGTACCTTCCTTAATTTGAATCCTCCCTGGATTCCCTTGAGCAGTGCTCCCCTATCCACCGTTTCGGGATTCTTTCCTCCCAAATTACTGAACTTCGATGCAATCGCTGCCGCTTTCTTCTGCAAATCAAATGACTCAACTCGAACACAAACAAAGAACATTTTGAAGATGATTACGTGGAAACTCTTTTCAAATGATATGGTTTATGGATCTTTTTAATCCACTATAAATGAAGGGATAACTGACCGAGGGAGCTGGCCTTGTTGTAGGTGCTGCAGAAGGGGGTGGAGGGGGTGGAGGACCCATTCCGGGAGGGGGCGGTGGAGGAGGGAAGTTGGATGGAGGAGGAGGAGGAGGAGGAACTTTGCCTGAGGGAATGGGAGGGGGAGCGGAGAAGGAGGGGAGAGGAGAGGAGGAGGAGGGGGCAGGGGAGGAGGAACGGGCAGTGGAAGCTGAGGAGGAAGGGAGACCTGAGTCGTCCTCGTCTTCCTTCAGGGACTGAAAGGGAGAGATTAAGGTAGGGGTACGGTAAGCCTATTAAATCTGAATAAGCCTATCTAACTTCGTATGAGAACGAGGTAAATAAATAGTGGTTATGTAATTTGTTAGTGTCTATGAAGAAGATTTACTTTTAATTAAAAGATCCAAAGAAATTGTTGTAAATAGTTCCAGTACACAAAAGACTTCGAAAGAAATTCGCGGTAAGAAAAAGTTATTATATTTTGACGCTAAACAGTGAACTGTATTTGTGACAAATTCTATGAATATTGTAATAATTATACTGGAAGATGACGATTCTGAGTAGAAGTGCATAGTGCTTACTGACCAAGTAGAGATAAAGAGCAAGAGGGGCATGACTCGGATGGGATGGAAGTAATAGGGATGAATACTCGGTTACGATCGGGGATTACAGAGACGAGTAGAGAAGGGAAGAGGATACACGTCACAGGGAAGACTTCCTAGTTGTCATAAGTATGGTCGGACTAGTTCTGTTCCTATCTCAGCTTATAATATCCCTAAGCCCGATGACAATTACTATCCTACATGTGCACAATCGAAAGACTCGTAATATGCTCGCGATTCCAGTCCTCTCCTCTCCCCCACTCACATCTCTCCTCGGTCCCTTCTCTATTCCCTTCTTCAACGGGGAGATCGCAAGTTCGTCCTCTCCTTCTGCCTTGAAAAAGGGCTGCGACTTATCGACAGTCTTCGTCGGTCGCAGCTTGATTCCCGCCTTGATTTCCTGAGAAGGCGCCAATTCAAACGGTATTTATCCTGTTTGTTGTATTTATTGCATGATGTTAGTTATTGTAGAGAGGCTGTGCCAACAATTGTTCACAATACTAGACAGAATAAAGTAGTATAGGCTGAGGGATGGGTAAGCCGCTTGGGGAACACCAACCTTCTCTCCCCTACACCCCTACTCTCTCCCCTACACCCCTACTCTCTCCCCTACACCCCTACCCCCCTAGTCTCCACTCCCCTTCTCCCCTCTTCTGCTCAATACCTGTCTCTCGCACAGTTTACCCGTGGATTAGTGTGGAAATGTCTCGTTCTCTCTCCCGTTTGCCCTCAAGAGTTTACAAGGAGAGAAATGAGAGGAATATGAAAGGGATGACTGGGGAAGGACAACAAGAGGATTGAAGGCGAAGAAGGCTCTTGTTACTGTGGCTAGTTGGTAGAAGGAGACAAGGGAAGGGATACAAGAGAGAGATTGGCGGATCGAGTGACAGTCTGTGTAGACAGTACGATCGGATGGGGGAATTGGCAAGAGGGTGGGAGGGGGAGGATGGGGAGACTTCAAGGAGGCAGTTTGTCTTTATTAAGGAGACGAGGAGTGCAAGAACTGGGGATATGATGAAACGGTGACTGAAGATACTGATAGATGGGATCGTAGCCGCGCTCTGTTCATCTGCACTGTCTAGGAAGATGAAGAGAGGGTAAAGATACGTTAATCCTCTTGCACGTACGAGCGAATCGACTCCGTTTTCGGAATAATGCGATGAAGGGAATGATAAATGATGATGATGAGATGAGGGAAGCTTACACTGAACACAAAACATTGAAAGGTGGAGAAGACAATGAATTGATGGGCAGACATTAATCAGTGGGTAATGGGAGGACTAACTAGACTGGAAGGGGAAAGAAGAGGGGGAAGGGTGGAAAGGGACTCATCCGTAGGGCTATCGAACACTGCTCATACAGTCTGTCGGTATTAAGAGAGGAGGAGGAGTTGGGGGAGGGAGGGAAAGAAGGAAAGAAGACGAGTAAACTGAGAGTCTCTCTCTCTTTGCACCTCGAAATCGCGAAATATTTACTGGCTCTTCTCACTTATTAGCATCTCCTCTTCACCGTTATTTTCGTGCTGAACTAGTCTCCCTGCCAGCTATCTACACTAGTACATTCTTCACTGGTCAACTGATATCACTCGAATTTCTTCTCTCATTCCGGCGATCATATGGGGTGAATCATAAGGAAAATGTGCGCGATGAGTCAAGTTGCTGATCAGAACTGATGTGCTTACTTTGAGAATAAATAAAGGTTTAAACGAAATGATGGAAGAGCACTTACATTGAGGATCGGATGACCCGCCCACATAGACATGGTGAGTAGACGGGTGGATTCCTGAAGGAAGAGGATTTTGGGAGGGAGGGAGGGAGAGGGTATTGAGAGGGAGGGAACGAGGGAAACAAGACAAGAGAGGAATAAGCACGACGAGGACATTGAAAGTTATCCGATCGGAAGAAGAGAATGAAAAGGAGAAAAGGAGAAATAGAGGAAGAAGAGACAAAATAGAAGGAACAATGGGATAAGGGAATGTGGTAGACATGAATAAGAAGAGGGGGAGGGGAATAATAAAGATAAAAGGGGGAGGACTGATTGGAAGGGAAAGAATGGAGGGAGAAGATGAGATCCGATCACCGATCACAGAGCAGACAATGAAATGAAAATGAGAAAATAGGAAGTAAAAGGGGGAATGAAATGGAGCATGTTCACAGAGGAATCACCTCCCTTCACTCTCATTCCTGCCTCGGGCTGACTCACTCTCTCTACGTAGACACAACATTCTCTCCCCCCTCTCTCTTCTCTCCCTCTTTACCTCCCTCCCCATCCGAATACTCTCTCCCTCGCAGTATTCCCAATCTCCCTATCAGTCGATTCTGCAGATGCCGTTCCCTCCTTATCCTCACTCATCTAAGCTTTCCCCATGACTCATACCCTCTATCACTCCCCCACCACTTCTTTACCCTTCCCATCTCCTCATCTCTTCTAAAGACTCCCTCTCCACCCCCTCAAATCGAGTGAAACAGTCCCCTCCTATATCCGTTCCCTTTCCCATATCTCATTTCACGCGGTTTCCCACAACGAGCGCGAGTAGTACGGTAGAGATGAGAACTGAGAGAGACTATAATAGAAACACTTGAAGAAACTAACTCATCGCTAAGAATAATATTCTCTACTTCACACTTTTCATTGTTGCTTTATAATCTTGGAAGCTATGAACTGTGCAAAAGAAGATGAGAGGAAAAATTATAAGGATTATGTTTTCACAAGGAACATTGATTGAATGAATGAAGAGGATCTCCGAAGGATGAATAAAGGAGGGGGGAGAGTGAAGAGGAGGAGTGTAGGGAGAGAGAAGGGAGAGAGGGGAGAGAGTGGAGGGTAAAGATGAAAAGAGCTGAAAAGATTGAATATTGTCAAAGACAACAGACGCAGAGAGAAGATTCCTGAGATCTCTGCCTCACTTGAGTAGTAACACAACACATGATAGAAGGCAGAGAAGAGGATCCAGAGGGAGGAAATCGGAAAACGAGAAATTAGGGGGATGGGGAAACTGGTACCGTGAAAATAAAGAGGATAAAGGTGAAGGAATCTGAGATTGAAAGTTTTTTGATATTGGAGATTCATAGCAAATACGAAGTGGATGAGGAACAGGAGACAGAATTATAGTGGAGTTGGGATATGATAGGGAGATATGAGTGAATGGAATGGGAGGGAGAGGGGGAGGGGAAGGGGAGAGAAAGTGTCCATAATCACCACAGGGTGTCGTTCTCATAACTGCTAAACTCTCTCTTATTCCTCCATTGTCTTATCTTGCTCCTCATTTTCCCCAATGCTACATTGATCAGCAAGAAATGCATAATATTATTGATGATAAAGTTGTGTGAGTAATCTCATTCCTACGTTGTCTGCACTCTCTTAATACCCCTTTACTCTCTCGTGGGAAGTAGCAATGAAGACAACGACGGAACGTTTTCCTCAACCGTATTAATCCCTATCAAGAGCTACTACACTTTTTACTGATTTTGTTTTGCGCATAGTTCAAAACCGCGATGCATCGCATTCACAGCATTCCGCCCGGTGAAGAATGTGTCTAATAGCGGAATGACCACTATTTTAGAACTTTCTCAAGAATGGCTGAATCAATCAACACCAAAATTTCAGAACTTGTTGAGTTCATAGTGGCGAGCTTTCCTTTTTAAATTCATATTTTTTCGTTCACTGGTTCGCCTACAGGATCGGATCCTATGCGCGAAAACCGCTATTCGCTATTATGACGCTTGGAATGCTGTGCATTATAGATGATAAGTATACTTGTGAAAAGGTGTAAAAGCTTCCGTGGGTCTGGTGATCCCGATCCCTTCCCATCTACTCCCAATAGCCTTCCCCCATTTCCCCTCGTCAATCCCCTTGTCACCTAGCTCATGTCATCTGCTACAGTTCATTAGGTAGTCCCTCGGGTCACAAACACAATCTCCCCTTCCATCTCTGTCAGCCCTTTACGCATTTTACTGTGCAGACTGAAGGAGGAGAAGGAGTAGAGTGACCTCTGACAATGAACCATGCGAGAATATGAAGGACGGAGAGAAATGAGGGAAATGAGGGCTAGGAGGGAAAGAGGGACGGAGGGAGAGGGAAGGAGAGGGGGGAGAGGGTTTTGGAGGAGAACACCGGTAGTCACAAAAAGACGCAATGGACACTCGGACACGAGAAAGGTCATGGAAGAAATGAAGAAAGGGATTGAAAGGAGAATAAAGGATGGAGAAGAAGAAGAAGTATAAGAATGAAGTCGAGAGATCGGTTGAGGGGGGGGGTTGTAGAGGAGGATAATAGAGGGGATGAGAACAGGAGGAAATGATCAAAATGACAGCTAATGCTGAGAAAACAATGCATGAGCAATAACACTCTACCGATTGAAGAGAAAATGAAGATGGAATGTGGATGATTTAGTGAAGAGAAGAAGAAGAAACGAAGGAGCGGATGGGTAAAGAAGGTAAAAGGAGAGGAGAGCACTCACGATTGAGAGAAGGACGGGGAAGGTAGAGAGGGCCTGAGGGGTGATTGAAGGTTATAGGGGGTGGATAGGGGAGTAGGGTACGGGACTAAGGTAGGGGAGTAAGGTTGGGAGTGCCTTAAGATAGGCCTAGGGCAGACGGGTCAATAAGGGGTGCACGTAGGGGGGATGGTCTCGAACTCTCTCACGTGTGCCCAATGAGCATTCTCGTCTTTCATCCCTCTGTTTATTCTCTTCTCTCACCTATTCCCCTTTGGGAAGACTGAGACAGGAAGAGGACGACATTGCAGATACGGAATAGTGGGGAGAAGAGTTGGTACACTCAGCGAAATTTCACCACCATACCGCACCTAGTGAATCATTCACCACACAAATTTGAATTGTGCACCATTCACCAGCGGGCTGGTGAAATTTGTGTGGTGAATGATCCACTAGGTGCTGTATGGTGGTGAAATTTCGCTGAGTGTAGGGGAAAGATGGGTGATGGGGTGGATAAAGTAGGGGTGAAGCATGAGAAGCTTGAATGTGGTAGTGATCAAGGAGTGGTGAAGCAAGTGGATAAGAAGGGAGAAGCTAGCTTGAGGGGGAATGGAGGGAGGGGAAGGGATGGGAGAAGGGGACTGAACTGAACTCAAGGCAACTGTCAACGATAAATGACTCTCAAGCTCACTTCAGAACACGCACTAAACACAGCTCATTGTCAGCGGGTTTGCACCTTCCCCTCTCTTTCCCCCTCACCCTCTCCTCTACCTCGTTCCCCTCAATCCCCTCAAGGGTCTACGTGGTCACTCCAAGGTCCCTTCGAGTGTGTATCGGGAGTCCTTTTGTACTACAAAGTGGATACAGTCACTCGCTCATGAAATGGCAACAATGGACTGAATGGGGACATGGGTTAAGGAGAGGAGAGGGGAGAGGGAAAGGAGAGCGAGGGGAGACTAGGAGGGAGTTACGAGGTAATTGAGAGGGTGGGAATAAGGAGGAGACTCGCTTATACAATGACTCGGAGTGGCAAGGCAGAGGGAAGAGAAAAGGGACTGGACAGAGGGGAACTATTAGAGAGACCAGTGCAATGTATGGCAATGGAGGGGAGGGAGAGTATATTGCAAGTACAGTATGAAGGGAATTCCGTGCGGGAATCAATGAGGGAGGCGGGAATACGAACGACATAAGGAAAGAAAGAGTGAGAGAGGCTTGATGCATATCTTGAGATGGGATCGGAACCAAACGGGACTTGAGGAGGAATGGCTCATACAAGAGCTAGAACTACTCTCACTCTTGGTCCTTATCCTAAGTCCTTAAGTCCCTAGTCCTAAGTCCCTATCCCCCTCTCTTAGCACCCCTCTCCCCTACGCTCCCTTATCTCCCCTATCCCCCGATGAAGCCTTCCCCTTCATCTTCCCTTGCCTCTTTCCCTAAGGGTGTGTTTGAGAATACAGTCGAGCACTCGAGAAGGCAGAGAGAAGGGGACTTGCGTAGAAGGAAAAGACACGACGAGAGAGCAATCCCCCTCCCGAGAGTCTCTCCCCTTTCTGGAAAGGGGAATCACCCTCTTCCTGGAATACCTCTACTACAGACTACCCACCTCGTATGCTTCAAAAGACTCCTAGCTTGTCGTTGTGAGAATTGCATACTGAGAATCAAGATAAACAGTTCGAGATAGGCGATGAGATGGAGTATAAACGGGCGAAGGGGCTAATCTAACACCCAAACTCCCCTATCCTCCCAACTCCCCCGCTCTCAACTTTCTCCCCCCCCCCCCCTTTCCCTCTTCTCTCAAGACTCGTCTACCTGAACAACTGACACAGAACCTTGAGGATAACAACTCAAGACATGAGAGGAGAAGAGAGTAAAGAAGAGTGATAGATTGAGGGAGTTGAGAGGGGGAGGGTATAAGGGAGAAGGGGGAACTGACGGGGTGGGGTAAAAAGAGTGAAGGGTGATGGAATGAAAGGAGAAGGGACGAGATCAGTCGGTTGTATACAAGGGTCGACGACGTGAAAGGGGTGATATTGAGGAGACCCTGAGGGGGAAGAGACCCCTGAGGGAAGGAGTGATATGGTAGAGGGAAGTAGATAGGGAAGGTGAAGGAAGAGGAGAATGGTCGTGGAAATGAATGGAATTGATCTGGAGAAGAGAAGAGAGGAACGATAGTGTAAGGGACTAATGAGACTGGGATACAGATGTCGAGGGGATGGGGAGGAGGTTAGAGACGGAAAGACTGCACTTTATTGCTTAGAGTATACTATGACGAGGTACGCTTCGAGAAGAATATGATGGGAAGAATAGGTTAGGAGGAGGAAGAGGAGTAGGAGGTAGATGTGGGAAGAGTAGGGAGAATAAAGGAGAATGGATGGAGTTGAAAGGGATCCGAGGACTGCCCGCAATCACCCCTCTACAAACAACCGCCGTCGGGCAGACACCGCCGGTTCCCTCTGTCTCTCCCCCCTCTTACCTCCCCCTCCCCGCTTTCCCTCTCTCTCTCTCTATCAGAACGCTCAGCCCTCTCGTAAGAACAAATTTCGCCGAGTAAAAAGCCGGAAGTCTTTGCGGTTGTGATTTGTTTTGTGAAACAATGATGGGAATATTGCGAGGGGGAACAACAAGAATAGGCTTCATTGGAAGAGAAGAGTTTAACACGATTCAAGTGGGACATGTCCGGGGAGTGAAGAAGTAAGAGAGGGGGACAGGAGAGGGGGAAGGGTGGAGACTCTCCAAGCGAAGAAGTGTACCACCCGATCAGTACACCTCTGAAGTAGAAGCGAAGAGATAAACGACAAATGAAGGTATCGTAATGTGGACAACGAACTCAACTCGGAATAAGAGAGACACCACCATGTCCGAAACACAAGACTCTCTAAAAACTACTGAGAATATAATCGGAAGACGACTCGTGAGTTTGTGCAGATTTGACAATAATAACATATCGATCGACTGATATCATCAACTATCGATTGGCATTGTTGAGAGACTACTAATGACAAGATATGGAGGGAGAAAAGGTTCGAGAGACGAATGATACGGTATACTGAGAGACTACTGATATACACTCTAGCCAATACTATGTCATACTCTCTTACAGTAGAAACACGAAGATTACGGTAGAAGGAGGGACAGATAGGGGTATGGATGGGACAGGGACTAGACCAAGATGAAGGGAGCAAGCGGTCAAGTAAGTACTCGAGTCACGGGAATTCAGGGGGGAACGGGGATCAAGAAGTGGGGATAAGGGGGATAGGACGATAGGGGAGTAGGGAGCGGCATAGGGGAGATAGGGGAAATAGAAGAGATAGGGGTGTACTGGATAGGGGGGAGGTAGACACGAATGAAGATGCGACTGTTGTAGAGGAGAGCGTCTCAGTTGCGCCGTTGCTTACTGGATTGAGACTGAGAGGGAACATGACGGAACGAGATATCCGGGTTGGAGAACATCGAGGGAGGAGGACGACTGCAAGGGGATTATGGTAGGGTTACGGTAGACTCGTTCAGGGAGATACTGTAGTCAGAGGAGTATTGTACGATTAGGATATGCACATATGTGGACAGTTTTTTTTTAAAATAAGATTTATAAAATTATCAAGGTTTCAAATTACCACTTGAAACTATTTTCCAACATAAATGTGTGTCCACTAATACCCAAGGATCGGTTCGAGGTCCAAGTATAGATATTGTCCGTAAATAAGTATGAACCTCATTGTTAGTCACATTCAGGGACTTCAACTACCTCTGACAAGACTGTACAGTACCCCCGTTACGCCCTTTCCAATAGCTATAAATACTAGGAATCTCTTTCTGATTTTTCCCAAATATATTTCATACTTCTATAAATACCGGAAAGTCCACAGAAAACTTAACCGAGGAAAGAGTGAGGAAAAGAACACGAATGTGCGAAAATGTTCCATCAGTATTCTCATTCCTACTTTGTCTGGAATCTTTTCATACCGCTTCGCTGTCTCGTTGGTTAGAAATGAGACGATTGACGGAACATTTTTCTCAACGATACCCACCCATACACAGCTTGTTGTCCATATGCATCATTGTACTGTTGAACCGGAGGGAGCGACGACATGAGAGAATTGAGATTGGAGAGGGGCGAGGGGGTGGGTATTGATTGATTACTGTAGAGTGGAGGACGGGAGGGAGGTGGAGGGGTACTCACATCCACGTGGAAGGGCTGAAATGGGCATATGGGGTACGGTAGGAAGGGAATACCATACGTCGACCATATGGTTGGTATTTAGGGCCACATATTTTCAGAATCTTACTTTGATAGGCTCTAATTTGCTTGAGAATTTTAATTAGTAGGCCGAATAGATTAACATTCTTTGGCATGCTTCATTCAAGATGCTATCGGGAAAGCTCCGCTGAGATATGTGGATCAAAATTTTCATTCAAATCGGTCCAACCAAGTTTAAATATGTCTTCTAGATAGAACAAGTAGATATGGCCTACAACAGTAAATGAACGAAGAAGGGTACGGTAGTCCCTGTATACCTGAGGCTGTGTGATGGGCACTGTAGAAGAGATGAGATGAGGGGGGAGGGGAATCGATGGAGCTACTCCATTCAGTGGACTGTACGAAGCACCGTACTTAAATTACTTATTCGCCCTAATATTTAAACCCTGCATGTAGTAAAACGACTACCGATGTCACGAAACAACTCACAGGTCCGATGGTTCCGTAGGGCGCATTCATGATCATATGGTGATAGGAAGCATAGAGATGGGGAGGAACCAGGACCTGGTTGAGTACGGGGGGAAGGGGGATATCGGGGGTGAGGGAGGGGTGGGCGGGGAGAGGAGCGAGGGAGGGGAGAGGGGCCAGAGGAGTGGCACGGGAGATGATCTCGGGAGAACGAGACCGACAGGCGGGTTGTGTGGGAGACTTCACCTGACAGCAGGGCAATAGGGGATAAGAAGGGAATGTACTATCCCGACAATTTACTGTCTTCATGCCTATAAAAGATTCCTCAAATACTAGCCCGATACAACAGCGGTACTTTCACGCAAATAAGTGCACTTTTGACCGTCCCATGATAAATGTCCTCCCTCTAAATGAGGAAGTGCAGTAAAGTTTTCAATCCGTACCTCCTCGGGCTTGTAATCACTCCCAAGAATCCTCGACCGGGCAGCATCATAATTAGCACGACGTTCCTAAACCATCGAATCTCTTCATTTCCACTCCGAAACACAACGACAAAGATTTAACCAAACTAATTAATAAACGGGTTTGTAATTAATTTACAAGGTACTGTAACTGCTCAAACATATCAATACACTTTTACTTTGAACCAACCTCATGAGTCTGCTTCTGCTTTTCCTTCAAGTCTGCAAAGTAAAGGAATTGTACAAGTGTCCGATGAGAGAGATACTCACCTTCATCTCCTTCCTTCTTAGCATTGGACACGTTGGAACTCGAAGCGGGTCTTCGCAGCAATTTGACAGCCGTCCTTAACTCAGTGTATTTAGCATACATGGACTAATGTTGTCCGAACATTCGTGCAGGTTGCCTTACAGAATTACAGGAAACAAACAGCCATCCTAACAGATATTTATAGTACGATTCTAGGGTGCAGGAACCAATCCCACCTCAGATGATACAGCCTATGCATGCCATTGAAACAGAACTAAGAGATAACTCACGTCTGCGGAATAGGCTTGGAATCGGCGGTGAACGGGACGAAGTGGGGAGGGGTAGGGAGGTTCGTGAGAGTCTCCACCGCCTTCTCAGCTTCGCGTTCTTCCTTCGCTCGTTTCAGAATTCGCACCTGATACACTCTGTCCTACCTGATACACTCGCCTCTACTGAACCCTCTCTCAAACCGAACCTGTTGCTGCTTCGACTTCAACTGCTCTTCTTGTTCCGCTTCTCCCGTTTCCCAGTCATCAGCAACTCCCGACGAAGAAGCCTCTGCAAGAATCAACTGCTTGACAACAGCTAAAATCGAAGAATATTAGTAAGTAGAAGAATACGCACCAGGAGTATCCGATACGGCCATACTCATTCCTCCTTTCTTCTGTTCCCACTCGCACTAAGCTACTGGACAAGCCAAGCAGCCTGCAATGTAACAAATCGACGGTAAAGTTGAAAATAGTAAGGTCGGAAATATTGAACTATCTAAAGACTTAAAGTGGAAATTCCGGCAATGAATAGATGTTTGAGTCATTACATGATATAGTTAAGAGAACAGTACAACGAATGACGAGATATACCCACCTAGCCAAGCAGAATCTCCGCTGAAAACGACATAGAAAATGCTGTCAAACCGGTGCTCGTGCAAAAGGTCGAATGTACGGTAGATATTGAGTAGCGACTGATATATCGACAGGTCAGATACGTTACTCTTCTAAGTTTATATTTTTTTCTTTATCTTTTGCTCTCACTTGTTATCGAACACTCAACCATATACTTATTACTGCAGTATGCAAAACTCGCCTTAGTACGGAAAAAAGTAGAAGACTGTTTTTTCTCATATCACATTTACAGTACTATTGTGAATGCTTTTGAATTCCCGCAATTTAGCTTGATTGAGTATCACTTATGAAGAGCACGCCGTTTTCTCCGTCGTAGTTTTTGAATGTTTTTTGTTTGATTTGTGTTCTTGTTTGTCTGGTTCCCTTCCTCTTTCATATCTGCAAACCTCTCGTCTCAAGGATGCAGCAGTTCACACTAAGCAGCGCCAGCTCCATGCTGCCATGTTAGGTGAGTCACATTACCATCATTTTCCACATCGAACGTGAGATAATTTGCAGTGCGCTTTTATTTTGATGGTATTCCTCGCCATATTGGCTGTGTTATTCTTATTTTAAGAAGTACACTGAACACTTTTTAATTGCCTGCATGTGGACGGACACAACATTCTAGACCTTTGGAAAGCGAAAATGACATCATCTTTCTTGAGTTCCCAAAGGCCTTCATACTCGGATTGATATTAGCTTTAGTGTCTTTCATGATGCCCTTCCTTTCCCGTTCCTAATATTTTATTCGTGGTGCGCGGCACACCGGTCTACCGTATAAATGTCGGAATGATTTTTCGCTTTCCAAAGGTTTTGCATTACAGCAGAACACTGGGCGGAATATCCGAAGGAGATGTATTCGGTGAATATGGTCTTTAAAAGCCACTCAATCTGCACGGTATTCTGCCCCAATGTAAAACCTTTGGAATTTTTGTCATTTCCTAACGGTAGATCGGTGTGCCGCGCACCACGAATATATCGTTATGAAGTAGAGGGAAAGGACATGGTTATAGACACTAAAACTAACTTCTATTACCCACTTAGAGCTTCCCAGAACTCTGAAAAGATAACATCTTTGTGCTTTTCGCTTTCCAAAAGGCTAGAACATTGTGTCTGAGGCGGCAATGGATTTTTAGTAGCCCTAGATCTTCCCTTGTGTGCACACCAATCTTCAAGGGAGGATTTTCCTAATAAAATTATATTGCAACTTGCCATAAGAAAACAATGAGGTGAACTGCCAACAGTCAAATGTACCTATTTATCAGTAGTACCCTTCCGAAGACATTACAATTCGAGCAAGCGAAGAACAATGCGATTAAGTAGGGGAGAATCTTTGGGCTGTTATATATAATGTTCGAGGTATAGAGACAGTGAGGGAAATAATAGTATTCATATTTCATTAACCTTGATTTGATTGTTATGTGGCTGATTTGAACATCAAAATGGTATAATAAATAAAGTGAGAATAACTAGAACCTGGGGTAACTTTATTGACGGAACTCTATGATCGAGTATATGTAATGCGAAGTATATTTCTAGTGGATCCTATGACCAAGCATTCTTCTTTACTGTAAAAAGGGACATGGTCTTAAGTGAAAGAGCTGCGGGCTCTTCTGGTTTGATGTTGAGATGCATTTGCCATTTGAGAAGGGCTCGCAGGAGATGTGAATGTATTGCCATGGGAGGACGCATGGTGGACATCTGAGTAATGACAAGTAATCTCGTTATTCCTTAGGGGATCGGAAGATTATCTTGTTCTTTGGGTAAGATCCTCACCCGTCCATCGACGTACTCTTGTGCCTGTCGTCTATTCCAATGCATAGTCTTCATCATATACGCAACCGCAAACGCAGGAGCCCTGTATTCGATTTCTATATTTTCTAAGAGGCTTTAGGGATAAATGTTTATATTTGAATTTTAATTCCTTGTCACTGTGGTGTGGGCCATTTCAAGGTAGAAGGAGGTTTACGTGCGTTAAGGTCGCACTAGAAAAAAAATGCAATCAAACAATTTGTTTGAAAACGCGAAATGTTTCATACCTGTTCCTTCCTCTCCTTGAATACACTAAGACTCTCTTCTTCTGTTCCTTCGCCTCCATGCACTTATCATAGAATATATCGAATAAGCTGACCAGATTGAGCGGCTGAACATTTTCGTTAAATAGCTCGTTCTATAGTCACTCTACACCGTACTCCTCACCTCTCCATCCTTGTTCTTCTTCACCATACTATTCATATCGGTCTCCGTTTCCGGACACTAAAGAAAATATTCTTCATTTTTACAGTCATCCCGCTAACTTACTCTTATTTTAACATGTTGTCTTGAATGTTGTTTACTGCAGAAACATGGGCAGTCGAAACATTTCCTTAAAGTTAATTATTATTAAGCGGAGACATTAGTTATCTCATGACCAATTAACCTTCTAACTCATCTTATGTTCCTTCCATACCTCGTATCTTCCAATTCGGGACCATCACTTAATTCAACAGTTGTTTGTATGCTAAGTCTGCACAGAACATGGGGATTTGTAGCTACAGATTCCGGTCCGATGAAAAGGATATCGTCTATCTGAAAGGAAGGCAGAGTAGTTTAGTGAGGGAAAGGGTGTGATAGGATAACGTTTATGAGTTGTAGGCAACTACTGTAGATACAATCAGAGCAATGTCTCCTGCCTTCGGCTATTCATTGCAAGAACTTCCGATACGCATTTGTAAGGATGTAATGAAACAGAAAACAGTGAGGTAAAAGACTGACAGATAAGTAAGAAGACTATCAATTTTCCCCAAATAGTATGTCGCCTCACTTGCCACACGAGGTCATCAACATAAGGAAGACTCCGTTGACTGTTCAGAGATGGATCCGAAGACTGCCTCTGGACCGCCTGTAAATATATCTTTCTCCGCTCATCCTTACCCTTCTTTCCTACTGTGTGTTGCTCACTGTCGGTTTACGAACTGCTGCGAACAATGATTTCAGTCGGAACTCATTGCGGGTTGTTTTTTCTAGGCTTAATTTATTGAGTGCGACCTAATTCATTGAACAGTTGAAAATAGCGCCCGGTCGTAAATATACCTTTAATTAGCGCTTTGTGTAAACGATAACTAAAATACTAGCTTTCAAGTATGATATTTTTCAGACATGCCATTAGTCCTCGATATAAACACGAACCTCTTCAGTCGTGTCTTGCCTCTCTTCATCTTTCATCGCCGATCGATTTGTGCCGGGAAACGATGAGACCGATCGACGATCCGATGTCATTGACTGAATGAATGTCGATGGTTATGGTTAGAGGTATGACAAGGGGAGAATAGTGATATGTCAATTGAGAGGATTGACTGACAGTCTTGGGAGTGACAGTGACGACACGCGATACTCGAGACATGGAAGTATCTGGACGATTGGACATGGATGAAGAGGAAGGGGACGAACCTTAAGAGTGATGAAGTTAGTAGTTAGTAGTCAAAACTGAATATACGAATACAAAGCCATAACAATTATCACTAACCGTTCTCGTAGGTTGAACTAGCCCATGCACTACCACTCGCGAAACTTGAACCTGTAAAAGAAAAGGAGAGATTCGATTTGTAGGGTAAAGATACTCTTATGCTTAGAAACAATTGTGGTTGCCTTTGTAAGCAAGGTGAGATACCTGAGAGGGAATGACGGTCGGGTTGAGTGTCCGGTGAAGCAGTTGATACTGATTCTCGACGATTCGCCTGAATTCATTAGTGTTGTAGGTATGTCAATGTCGTGACCTACCTTGTTCATATACAATCTCATCTGAGAGTGATCCAACGTCTTCGTTGTTCGATGCACGGTCTCCGGCACTGAACGTATTCTTGTAATTGCTAAGGAACATAAGGCATGGTATCGGCTTGATCGGTCTTCTCTTAACAATATGTTTTTCTCTAACTTACCCGCAGTGGTTGAAGTATTGGAAGAAGTACGTGTGCGCATCGAGGAAGATGAGGTTCTGTAATAACTTTTTAATATAAATTAAACCTGTCAAGCTCTATAGCTTTAGACAGATGCCATATCCCCTTAACTCTTCCCCCTCCCTCTCCCAAAGTCAATCTCTCCGTCCCCTCATTCCACTCCATTCCCCTTCCATTCTCTCACTTTCCCATTTATTCGTTCTCACTCCCGTATTTTGTGACTTTCCATACTCCCCCACTTCTCGCACTCCCCCCTGCCTCCTTTCCAGGTTCTCCATTCTCTCTCACCTTCCTCCCCTAACCCTTCCACTACCTCTCCACTCCCCTTCAGTATCCCACTTATTGCCTCTCCCCCTTTCCAGGTGCAATATTCTTCATTCATTTCCCTTACACTCAGCTACAACGAACTACCTACAATTCTCATAAATGCCAAGCTAAGTAATGAGAGGTAGAGGGAGATGTAGAGAGTGAGGAGGGAGAGAGACAGTTAGTGGAAGGTTTCCCGCTGCAAGAGTCTACACTACACGTTGTGAAGGAAGTGGTAGACAGGGGGTTTAGCGTGAGTCTGCACTGAGGTATTACGGTAACCGACGAATCCCATACATGAGAATGTGCTCGGTCTGGGAAAGAAGCGAGTCCAGTTGTTTAATCGATAGACAGCGACATCACAAATCAAGATTTTTATGCTATTCATTAGGCAGATAAGGATATTTGCAACTGTTTCGCGTTTATTCTGGATACTTGTGGCTTCCATGAACAGTCACTGAAGTGAGTGAGTGATAGGAAGAGTGAGAGATATTCGTGTATTAGCAATGCTGTAATTAGGAGAGAGTGAGAGATTGGAGAGAAGCGACTAAACTGAGACGATAGGGCATTATTCGACGTAGACAGCGAGGTAGTCAT
Organism: Micoletzkya japonica; assembly: GCA_900490955.1. Taxonomy (NCBI): domain Eukaryota; kingdom Metazoa; phylum Nematoda; class Chromadorea; order Rhabditida; family Diplogasteridae; genus Micoletzkya; species Micoletzkya japonica. Next base: position 682,735 of record LS834145.1, read on the forward strand.
TTGGGAAGACGACTTCTATCTAGGGACTGAGGAGAAAGCGTGTAGACTGATAGTCAGGAGAGACAGACTCGACTCACTCTTTGATCGGAAGAGACCCGAACAAGAAAAAGAAAAAGTGGGGCTATTGAAGAGGGAAACGCACATAGAAATCGGCATAGGTTTAACAATAAATGAGAATGGAATTATACTTACTCAGAAGTGGTTGTCATAGTGGAGTCCATCCTCTTGAGACCCTTACGTGCCCCGAGAGAAGGTGCAGATGGACTTCGTCCCTTCATTCCCTTTCGGGGAGACGGCTCACTCATCTGTCGCTTACCCATCCCCTTTTCGACCATCCCCGGAATGATTGCCAGTGAAGAGAACTCCTCTCCATCCGACTCCTCGTCCAGCTCTTTTGATGAACAAAGGAAGACTGACGACGCCATTACACACTCATTGATGAGGAGAAGATACAGGAAGACTGATTGAGGGGTTAAAGAAGGGAACGATAAGGGGGTAGGGGAGTGAAAGAATAGTGGGGACAGGGAAAGGAGCAGGGAGTGAGGAGTGAGTTGTATATGAGAGGGGAATGAGTGAATGTAGGAGTGAGAGAGACGGAGCGAGACACTCCCAGAATGACTTGTCGATACTGCTGAGCTACATACAAGATTGAACAGCGCGCTATATCTTTTACTACCTTAGTACCTTGTATCTTACTATCTTAATCCACCTTATTCATCAACCCTCCTTTACTCCCATTTTGATCCTTCCCTAAACCTCCTCGTCCATGGTATTTATGTTACATCCTTCAATTACTTCCTTTTGAAGACTTGAATTCAAAGATTCTGATGTCCACCCTATTCCCCATATATTACCTCTTTAAGGCGTTATGGTTTCCCCTCTCTATGCTTTCTCCGGATTCCTTCCCTCGAAAGTCGTAAAAATGAGTGACGTCATGTAAACTTCTTGACTTCTCAGCATCTGAACATTATCTCTGCCGACAATCAACGTTCTTTCCACTGTTAGTCTATTATTTCCCCTATGTCTTTTTGAGCTTGAAAAGTGGAACAAGTAAGGTTAATTAGTTCCTCTGGGATTCATGAAAGGATAGATATAATACAGGTGAGGGTTAGGGGAGCAGGGGATACATGACAATACAAAAGCATGACCGTACGATATGCCTATTTGCTTACTGAGAGAAGTGGACGAATCAGGTGGACTTGTTTGGAAAGGAGAAGAGAGGGGGCCACCCGATTCAGATGAAGTAGTTGAATGAGAGGAGGGGCTGCAATGCAAAAGTTTCTTGCATTCCAAATGTACCCAATTCTCTCACTTTTGCACGTTCCCTTATCTGATATTTTTCACACTATTCAATCTAAGACAAAAAGTGGGGTTTTACTGGAAACATTATATTTTAGTAAGGTTTGTACCTGCGTCCTCTTCGTTGATTTGGAGGGTTGAGAAAGAGATTGGATCGATGGCCACTGGACTGAAATGTCTTCTATTGCGACTGGCCAAATCCCTTCTCTCATAGTTATGTGCATGGCGCCAACTCTCTACTGTTCCGGTTCCTCCTGGAATACCTTTGTCGGACTCATTTCGTTATCATCCTCTAGTAGTAAATCGGTAGGATCAGTGGAGTCCGGTCGGCAACACGATATAGCTGATATTCGTGATCTCGGAAGGGGCAGTCGATCCATACAAACTACTATGTAGTTTGGGGATCCGTCTCTGTGGAACTTCCTAAAGAGAATTGGCTTGAGAATGTATGTATGAAGAAAGAAAAGGATTACGATAGTAACTGCGGCAAATTGTAAGATTAGCATTGAAAGATGTAAGTGAGGTGGAAGAGAGGAATTAAAAGAAGATAGTAGATAAACGAAGATGTGAAGTGGTTGTGAGAAGCAAGATAGTTAATGAGAGTCGACGTTGAAAATAGGAAAGAAAGATGGACATGGAGAGATAAAGAGACACAGAGATAAGTGGATACAAAACTTGAGAAGGTTATCTGGTAGTATTGACACGTATGAGAAGGATGGGACGAAGATGAGAAACGGTTGCACATAATGGGAGGAACATCTGGCAATGAACACATCAGATTAATTGTTATTGTGGGTAATCGTGAATTTCGAAATATAACACATGTTGCTACATATGTGCACTTTTTGAAACGGTTGATCGAAAGCATAGTAGAGTGCCGACGGAACGTATTATATGAAAAAATTCATAGATACACAGATAGCAGAACAGAAAGAATATGACACGAGATGTGAAAGGAATTGTTTGTGGGATGTACAGATATCGGAATGGAAGGAGTAGGATGTGAGGGAAGAGTAGTAGGGAGGGAGAGGGGAGGAAAGAGAGAAGTAGAGAAAGGAAGGTGAGAGAGATAGGGGAGGAGAGCCCGAAGGAGACGCTTCTTCCTACGTCATGACGTTACTCTTGAATAACCGTACATCAGCACATTTCATCATTTGCTATTCATTCATACAACCTATAAGCCTACTTCAACTTGCAAGATAGACATTTCCTCGTGCCGTCAACTGACCATTTCACTTCGTTTAATTCTTCAGCAATCTGTGAATCCAACGGTGCACTCATCTGTATTGTAAGCACCTAACAAGTACAAATCATTCATGCAAGCACCTTCACAAGTCAAAATGAGCGTTGTATATAAAGTTTATTTTGCGATGCCTGACTGTATGCTATTCTGTTTCGAGTACATATACATTCCATAATGCTAGTCACAAATAAGTTTTGAAAAAACTAAGATTTCGGAGTATTATTCGTGGAAAACGAACGTTGGGAAATCTTTGCAGTGCACTTTGCTAAATACAGTGAAACTCTTTTGGCAAAATGCCAGCTTAGGCTAATTTCTGGCTCCTGCTGAAGTTTTGCGGTGGTTAGCGGAAAGAACTGTGCAGCTCTCTCAACGTTCATTTTCCTTTAATAATACAAGAGTTAATTTCGGTATTGATTTCCTTTTTTTCGAGAAAATTTCCTTTGGAAACTTCCTCTTCTCCTTACGTCACAATCGCGAAAAGTTAAATGGAGTCCCTTCTAAACATACCTTTAACTGCAAGAGAGCATGACGAGTGGGATAAGCTTTGGATAGGAGATAGAGATGGGGTAGTCAGGAGGGGGTAGTAGGAATAGGAGGGAGAAGGGTAGTGACAGTAGTCAGGACACGTCTCACAATGAATACCGTCTATTCACAGTCTCATCATTCCTCCCCGAGAACCTATGAGATAAATCGCGACTTTTGTGCATTCAAGCAAAAGAAGCGATAGAATGGAAAGAGAGTAAGAAATACATAAAGATCTTTGATGTATTTATGCTTTGCCTGCAGTTTCTAATTCTGTAAACTGATATGCATTATTGAATGATGTATTGAGGCTGGAGATATATTTATCTCGTTTTATCAGATGTTGAAAAGAAACGAATGCAATCATACAAGAATTGTCACAGAGGCAAGTAATAGCGATCAATCTTTGTCGCAGATTATTTAGGTTGTCTTGATGAAATTCTGGACTTTGTCAGCAAACCATTTAGAGTATTTTATGTGGAAGTCATGGCCTCCGTGAAGTTGGTTCTCCTGTCTGAAGTTAATGAATGAAGTAGGAGATAGATGGCAGACGACTCACTTGGCGTTCTTGAGTACCGACAGAAAGACCTTAGCATCGGAACAGAACCTGTCTTGACCACCGTTCATGATGAGAGAGGGCTGAGTGATACGAGGAAGAAGGTAATCCGACGGAAAACGACCACCCAACATCTCGTAAACTCTATAACGTCACAGATTGCACTATACAAGAAGCGTAGTCATCCAACATTACCAGCATTCGGAAGGTTAACATTTACAATAGAAGAATGAGGAATGAAAGTATCTCACTCAACAACGACGTCACACAAGTCAGCCCATTGTTTCTTGAGGAAAGCGTTGTCGTAATGTTTGAGGTACGGTTCTCTTCCCGAAGCCATCCATTGGTCCGTATTACGCATTCCTTCAATTCTTTTTATTTTACTATTGCAAGAATATGTTTTAAAGATGAATACACATATTTTATTGTTGGTTGAGCATACTATGGTTGAGAAAAAAGTTCCGCCTGTTGTCTCATTACTACTTCCGACGAGAGAGCGGAGCGGTATGAAGAAAGTGCAGAAAAAGTAGGAATGAGTTTACTGACGGAACTTTTTCGTCAGTAATATATGCGCAAGCAGGTATTCGATTGTGAGATTATAGTTCTCTAAACGTAGAGTACGCCCACCTCTAAAAGCATTGGCTCCCAACTGGTTGACCCTCGTCGCTCCTGCCATCAGAATCATTCGAGATACGATAGAAGGTCCTTTTGCTGAACGGCATCTTTCCATTGACTGTCTCATCTCGAGTATCGATCGGTCTCATACTATAGCTTGCACAAAGCTAAGGCATACATGCTACGTGGACTGCTGTCCTGGCTCCCTCTGACCATCCGATGACTGTGAATGGAAGTAGGTTGAGACCCTCAACAGTAGTGCTCTGCTACGCCTTAGTCTTCCAACCTACTATTTGTTGTGTTGATCAATGGTCTTTACAGTAGATACACACAACACGCCCACAGTCACATTTTTGCACATTTGCACTGTTCACGATACATACAAATCAGTTGTATCTTATGTGATACCTGCATAAGCTTGACACAGAAGTCACTGTCCTTCGTACATCTCGCAATCTCTTGCTTACGGTCGGGAGGACGTGAGGTTCCATATCTATTACAAAAGGACATACGAAAAGAACAACACTTTCGCAATGTATTACTATTGTTCATTATTAGGTAAATGTTGTGTTTAGAAGTATGATATGATAAGAGAGATGAGTCAGTGTCTGTCAACTAGATGCGCATGTCTACTAGTTGAGGAGGAAGTAGAACAAGGTGGGGAGGTGGAGGAATAGACGAAATGGTGAGAAGGATGGGAGAACTGACCCTGGGGGATCGATGCACACGATAGTAACGAGTGTAGGATCAAAGTGGCGGAGCAGGGGCTCGGGAAAGTCTTTGGCGTAGCAACCTGAATGGACCGATTGATATCTAGGGGATGGTTGGGACACGACAGTGTGAGCAGGGATGATATACTCGCAGAATGACCCTCTTGATCTCAGACTGGTATTCACTATCTTTCAACTCCTCGTGCTTTCCCTTTTCCTTCATCTCGTCTACAACTACTGTTCCTCTTTACATGATATCGCAAAGCATTCACTAGACTGTCGCATACATGAGCATGATTTTACGATCGGATGTTAAGATGGGTGTCTGCACCAGAGAATCATAGTGGAAGCCGCGTGTTCGGATGGCTACTTTTGATTTCCTCTAATTGCGTAGTGCAGTGTGCAGAAATTTTCGGACAACACCAGCACCAATAATCACGATATTTGAAATTAACTCAAAGAGTATTCTTAAGTTTCCTTAGATTGTTCTTGCAACAAAATGATGCTCACCGACAGCTCCGCATATACACAAAATGTAGTTTGGTCCGCTTCCGTATTTACAGTATCCAATGTTCAAGTCATTGATGAGCATGTGAGCCGTTTCAATGGGAACGACTTGTGGATCATCTGGAGTTGGGGTTGCCATCTGAATCAAGAAGATCTCGACCAGAAGCGAGATGGCTTGGTATGAGCAAGAAACGTTCCTCAGAAAGGAAACATTCTCATTGAACAAATCTTCGGTGAATCCTTGAATATGTGAATAAGATAAAGATAGGTTAAATAAGAAACATACGGCATTCGGGTCGAGCACCATTTCAACCACGGAGAGACTTGGGGGGAATAGGGTAGGAGAATACGGGTGAAGGGGGAGGGGGTGGAATAGAAGGGAAAGGGGAGGAGCGACTAGTAAGTTACCTCGCTCTACTCTCTAACCAACTGGATCAAGCCGAAGAAAGAGAAAGTGGAAAAGGATAAAGAGCGAGAATTAAACGATCGATTTGAATGTGAAGGAGACAGAGAGGTAGATAACGACAAGAATTGTGGAACAACTTATGGAAAGAGTATAGGACGATATGAAGAAAAGTGAATGACAGAGCAGGACTACACACCGATTGCTACGATGATCAGGCTAAGTAAGGAAGTGATGGCAAAGGAGCGAAGGTAGACTGGGAAGAGATGAGGAAAGTGGATTGGAGGGGAGGGAGAAGAGTGGGAATATGGAGAGGGAGTGGACTTAAGAGGGAGGGAAAGAAAGAGAGAACTACCCTTGACACACGACCTTGATTAGACAGGCAAAAAGGAACGGGATATCAGGGATCACAGGGATTGTACAGTAGTAGTAAATAGGGAAAGAGTTGGAACAGGGGCAATGGTATGGGGACTACAATGGAACTGTTATGTCCCTCCATTGACCTCCATGAAGTATCACCATCACACATTCGGGGATTACAGACACTTCCGGTTAGTGAGGTCGAATAGTGATCTATGATTGTGGTTATTATACTCATTTCACTTCGAAATAAACCGTAGAAATGCAAGAGGAATATCAATGTTTCTATCGTTGCAAACTGCTTTGATAGACAAGAAAGGAGTAGAAAGTGAGAGGTGCACTGAGTAATAGTGGCACTATTAAGACGGGTGATATCGAGAGAGAAAAAGAGAGGAACAAGGAAACGAAAGACGCTGGCTACTTCTCAATAATTACCATCTCTATGTGTTCACCGGAAATCTAGAGAATAAATAAATAATAAAGGAACATTTAGCTTTCTTATTATTTATCTGGGCTTTAGAGAGACTAGGGTGTGACGCTTCTTCTGGAATGCTAACGCTCATATGTAAATCATGATTGAAATCAGTTCGTAGTGCTGGACAACAAATATAAATTCGATGGGTACTAAGGTGCCTGTACCCAGACCAAAGATTTTAAACAGGAGATGTTCGAAGAACATCCGCATTCGCAACTATCAAAATCACGGTTCCATATTTTTTTGAATTAACAATAACAAATTCCAGGCTTACCATTCTTCTGTGTTTATCTTACATTTATCAAAATTGAGCTATGAAATTGTGTATAAACATCCATCTTAAATGTAAATTCCACAGTGCATTCAAAGGCTAAAGAAGATGTGCTAACATCCTCCGTCTCGACTATTCTATGCTTCTTGTCTTTATTATCCCTTCTTATTCTCGTAGCCTTGACGCAGTGAAATTAATTAGTCGTGCTGTAGTAGAGAGCGAGTCTATTGTGAGATGGAGGGAGTCAATTGGAGATGGAGAGAGATGGGATAAAGAAGAGTGAGACGGGGATGGACACCTATTTCGGGTGCTTGCCAATTCTCACTCCGCCTCATTCTATTTGGATGACTCACGAGGAATGTCTCTACAAAGGAGTACTCCTCTTCTCCTATAGCTAAACCCTCCCTTGACATCATAGCCTATTCAATCTCTTCTTATCTCATTTCCAATCAGACTAAAGACTACCCGCAGTCCCTTCATTCCCCTCTCGCATCTCTCACTGGAGTATTCATGAATAGTCTCCTCTTCTCCTACACACTCGAACATGTGTCTAGCTCATTCCTTCCTGTACTAACTCACTCTTCCCTCGTCTTCCTTTTCTCCCTCTTTTCTAACGGCTCTCCTCCTTCCCTCTTCCTCCCTCGTAACCCTCTGTCCCTCCATTCAGATGTTCTCCATCTTCTACCTCATCGCCTACGTCTCCCCTCACCTCGCCCTTCCTTCTCAACCGCCCGATCCGCCCTCTTCTTCAATAGATCTCTCCAATCGCACAATCATCTACCCTTCTCCTCCTTCGTCAACTCCTTATCCTCCTCCTCGTGGATACAAAGGCAACTTCATCGCTTTGGTTATTCCAGAGGGTAAGTTTTCGTGTATTTCATCGCGCATGTATTGTATTGAGAATCGAAGACTGAATGTCCATACTGCGATCTCGGTCAATGTGGAGATGGACAGTTGTGTTATATTCGAAGAACGGGACTCCGGGGTGAGAGAAAAATATATGCGATATATTAAAAATGTAAATAACTTATTATCAATGCAATAACCAGTCAACGCAATGCTTGTAACGTTCCCGCAAAATTGCAAGTTTGCGTCTATTTCTTTCTGGGGTGGAACTACAAAGGAAATATAATAGTAAAACAGACACAAAACTATGACAATTTTAAGGTTTATTCTTTGTGTTCCTTAAAAAATTGTTAATTCAATTCTTTTGCAGGTGATAAAAGTACTTCAGAGTGCATATCAGAATCGTCTCTTTCTCTTCTTCTTCATGACCCTCTAATGTCTGCATATACTCATGATGCATGTCAGGTAGGCAACGGAATCTTTTTACAGTTACATGTCCCAAACTCGCTGTTGAAACTACCCTGAACGCCATATGATCTATGGTTGAGAAAAATGTTCTTAATTTCTCTCATTACTATTGAGGAGAGAGTGAAGAGGTATGAAGAGAGCCCAGCGAAGTAGGAATACATTTACTAACGGAACATTTTCGTTAATTATACTCCACGTTGACAAATGGAGAATATTCTATGATACAATAATTCCGCTCTGATCTCTGCTATCTTACTTATATGACGAATTGCAGACGTCGAAAGCCCACCACGAAACAGCCTACTGTTGGTGTTCCCCGTCTTCTAGGTTAGCATCCTTCTCGTTCAGTTCACGATTCCATCCAGAGTTACCGTAACCGATGAGCTTCACCGAATTCGACTGTGGAGGTATCAAACATTGCGGGACTACGCAAATGAAATGAGGAGAACGGGTATGTCTCTTTTCATAAGTCTCATTAGGTGATGCAAAAGGAGTATGAATGTTGCTACCCTCTCACTTGCTATTCAGCATCTTCTCAACATTTCTTCTATCTGTGTCTGCTGTCGTTTCTTTCATTCCTCTACTCGTGAACTTCCTCAGCACGTGTACATTACATTGTATATATCATCACAACATCGCCTCACGATGATTCCCATGAATGCCATCCGATTGGTATACCGGTATCCTGCGGGTTCTTGTTTGTGATCACAGCTCTCGTACAAAATAATGCACATCCTCCCTTCTCATTCGTCTCCCGGTTTAAGCATGGCGCTGTGCCTCTGCCTAGATGCAGATCAAATAAAGCTTTCACTAACGACGATCACCAGAGCAATGTTCAAAGGCGAAGTTGTTCCAGCTTAGTTAGTCGTCTCTTCTCAAAGATTCGCAGATGTCCCAAGTGTTCTCTCATTCTTCCTAATTGACCTCTCCCCACCACAGCTTCTTCACTGCATCTTCCCCTCGTTTCCCCTCTTTTCCTCCCTTATCCTCCCTACCCCCCCCCCCTTATTTCCTCTGTTTCCCTCTGCTTCTTCTTCATTCCTTCCGGTTGGTTCGTCCAAAACATTCGATTCCGTAGCTCCATCGACCCCTTCTGTACCTCGCTCAGTGCTTCCTTATAGATAGATACCTTATTGCCCCATCTTGTCCTTTTATTCCATCATATTCCCCTATCCCCTATTCCTCACTACCCCTCCTTCTCTACAAGTCTTCGTCCCAAGTGTCACATTGCTTCATCTCTCGACTCATAAAGGATAGCATCAAAGTGAGTATTCCTCCCCTCTTCCCCTCTTCTCCTTATCTTCTTCACTTACCCTTCCATATCCTTACTAAGTCCATCCGTAATTCCTCAGTTCACCCTATTGCTTAGTCTCCACTCTTCTCTCTTATCCATTGTCTTCGTCCAAACAAACTAATTGAATAGTCTTTCCTTGTAATACTTCCCGTCCCTTCCTTCCCCTTCCCTTTCCTCTTCAGATGTCTTCCTTCTAATTCTTCGATGCGTCTCGTGTCCCTTCGTCTGTTCACGAAGGATGACCAAGTGTGCACTACACCGTATACCCTCCAGGTATCCCTTCTGCTTATCTCAACAGACTACATCTCTCCATTCTCATCCCAACGTCCGTTCCCCTATCTCCATAACTCAAATCTGTCTCTTGCTATGCCTCCCGTTCTCCATCCATCTCTCTCTTCTCTCCTACTGACCCTTAGACACTATCAACCTTACCCTATTCTCCTCCAACACGAATGTTCCAGAAGGATTGGTAGTTCCTTCAAAGGAGATATATTTTAAAATTCCTAAATGCAAATAAATATGTCTGTCGTATAGGTAGATGCTAGTGAATAAATGATATATCTTTACTACCACACCTCGTTATGTGGTCTACCCACTATCCCTCTATCTCTTCCCCTCCCCCTCTCCCCTATCTACCCCCCCTCAGTTGTTCCTCTGATTGTGTTCCTTCAGTCATTCTTCCATGTCCCCTCTGTTCATAGTCCTTCTTGATTTCCCCTCCCTCGAGTATTCATCTCCTAATTTCTTCTAGCTTGTCTCTTCCAACTAGAGTTTTCAACAAATGACACCAGGCCTAGACATCAAGGCTCATGTATAATCTGCTATTCCTTCATCTTTGTCGGTATCTTGCAATAGCAAATGGTTTGCACTTATTGTTATTCAGACGATGTGTCATCTGTCAGATATAGGTACTTATCTGAATCCCTATCTACATGCTGGTCCCCTTATTCTAAAACTACACTGAGCGAAATTTCACCACCAAACAGCACCTAGTGAATCATTCACCACACAAATTTCACTAGCCCGCTGGTGAATGGCTCACAATTCACCAGAGGGTTGGTGAAATTTGTGTGGTGAATGATTCACTAGGTGCTGTTTGGTGGTGAAATTTCGCTCAGTGTAGCTCACGCCGAACACTCTCATTTCTCAACATTCGTCTTCACGAACGCAAAGCAATAATATAGAGGTCATTACATTTCAAGTCATTCCTCATTTTCGTGCAAAGTGTGCATTCGCACTAAAAGATGAGTGTCACAGATCTCCAAAAGACGTGTCTTTCCATAGTACAACCCATCTACTTTCCCTCCAGCCAACTCGCTCTCCCCTTTAACCCTTCCCCCCACCTTATGTTCCCTTCTTCTCCATACCAATCAGTCCCCTCCCGACTCCGCCTTCACTGTGATTGTCGTCTCCTTTCTGGATTCTCTCCCTTCTCCTCTATCTTCCCTCCCTCATCTCCCCTCATCTCCCTTCCAACCCCTCATATCTCCCTCTCCCCCCTCATTCCCCCATCCAATGGAGTGTTCTACCTACATAGACCAAGGAGATCCATCAACCGAAGAGGAAAGGTCTCATCGTCCTCAGTTCCTAGTTAACCTCGACCGTGCCAATAAGGTATCTCTCTCTACCGTACCCCATCAGTCTGATTAGTACCCCATTGTCCGTGACTCCTCCCTCCCCTCCCCATCTCCTCTCCTTCTCTTCTCTTTTTGTCTCCCGCCCCATTCTCGGCTTCGCTTGTCTCCAGTTATCCCTTCATGTCTTCTTCTTCCCTTCTCCGATACTGCCCTATTCCAACTCCTTTGGTCCCCTCTATCTCTCCTACTCCCCTACTCCCCAATTCCCCTATCTCCCTTACCTGTATTCCTTCTCCCTTACACCCCTATTCCCCTACTCCCTTCTCCCCTATCCCCCTGTTCAGATGTTGCTGGACCGTCTCCGTCAATCGACTCGTTCCGTGGTGTCTTCTCCTCTTCTTCGTCGTCTCGCTCCCGTTCTTCTTCTACTCGTTCTAATCGTTCGTTTCCATTAACCATCTACCATTCCATCACCAGACACTGTCTGGTGATGGAATGGTCTCATACACTGTCTCATACAGTACCCCTCAACCCCCGCCTACTGTATCCCCAGATTCCTCTCATCAGGTCTACCTTCTGCTCGGAGCGACAGCCTTCTTCTTCTTCGAACATTCTCTCCACGAGAGCAGCGTTCGGCGATGGAACATGAACCTTGCGGTCAATCGGTTCGTCCCTCTTTATTCCGTCTCCACTTTATCCCGCGAAATCTTCTCTGATATTCTTCCCGACCAAAGAATCGTGCTCGGTTCTTGCAAACACGATGTTATCCCGTGGGGAATTCGTATTATGACGATGCTTTGGGGGCTCTTTTGTTCTACAACCATGTGGTCTATGCTGTGACCTGAGATATAGTAGGGATAATGCGAAAAATCTGCTGAACGGTGTAGGACATAAAAACGAATCACAAGCATGATCCGAATTTCGCCACAACGGATAAGGTAATCTTCCCTGAACTGCGAGGGAATGTCTGTATTCCCCATCGTCTATCGTATCCTCATTTGTCTCCTTCTTCGTCTTCTCCTCTTTCACCATCATCTTCCAGTCAGAAACATGTTTATGTCCTCTCCCTTCTGCGTCTCCCCCCTCTCCCTCTCCCTCTTTCCCCTTCGTGCTGCGGGTGCATCGGAAACCGAAGCGACGATAAAGACTCTTCTCCCCCCTCGTCCTTCCTCCCCTCTCGCTCCCTTCTCCCTTTCCTCCCTCTTTCCCCTCTCCCCTATTCGTCGACTCCAACTCGAGTTATCAGATTGTATTGACTAGTGAAGAGAGATGAAGATGATACTCGAACGAGTAAAATGGGAAGAAGGATAAGGGACCTTTGTACGGAAGGCAAAGGGTTCCCGGGGGAATGGAGGGCTGGACGAAGTGTGAGAGTGTAAATGAGAAGACGAATTTATGGCCATCCGAGATGAACAAAAATGGGTAGATAGGAAGTATGATGATAGGACACGAGTACAAAGAGAGGTCTCTAAATTGACTAGCAGACTAGTTCTCCCTGCTCATAATTTGTGAAATTCTATGTAGCCTGTTTGAGGACTTTTTCTCCTTTTTCTCCTATTTTTTTCCTTCAAATCGTGGAAACACTGTTTGGGAAATTTTTTCCCGTTCATTTTTTTGCACAGAATACTGCATAAGCCTATGAATGAGTCCCTCATCAGATACCTAATACTCCGTATTCAATCACGTGGTACAAATTGTAGCTATGAAAGAGGTCTGAGTGCATGCTCAGGCGAGAGACTATCTATGTTTATCATACTTCGAAAATCTTGTGTAGAATGCTCTTGCAGCCGTCACTTCGCTCGTTCCATCTCTTCTCGAATATTCAACGACACGAGAAATCTTCTCATTATCATTGACAAGGATCAGACAGAACGAGTACAGGTCAGTCCTTCACTCTACCGTAATATCTCCTAATTCCTGAAGGGAATCCAGGCTTCTTCTTTTTTCACGCTATGCAACAAAAAATCATTGGCTTGGACTCCGAATACTGTTTCTCTAACATCTTTATCAGTAGATTGTAAATGCAAAGAAGCAGAAGTCGATATAGATAGGAGAGGCCGTATCTTAGAGTACAATTAATGGATTACTGGGGAGTAACGAGGGAGTGGGGTGCTTAGTTGAGGGATGGAGGATGGGGGAGAGGGAGGGGGAAGATGCACCCCCTTGACCTCATTGTACATCTACCCTCTATGCTACCCTCTCCCCCCTTTGCCGATTGTAACCAAGTAAAAGGGGGGATAGAGATGTAGTTAGAATAGGGACATTGGAAGGCAACAATGAAAGAGGAAACGGAGAGGGGAGAGAGATAGGGGAGATGAATGATGTACTAAGTAACAAGGAGGGGGAGGGGGACAAGACTCCCCTTCTGGAAGGGGGACGAAGAGTTCTTTGCAGCAAATACTCGTAGACTCGTTGAAGAAGTACGAAGGACGACTGGAATTGGAGGTGGGAACTAGAAATAATACCTAAGTAGCTATTCAGTCCATGTTCAAAGAATATCTCACACATTTTATTACTCGAGTAATAAGTAAATCAAGCGTTTTTGAATCAATATATCTCATGCGATTAAAGGGCCCCTCCAGGCAATATCTACCATATGCATTTTTGACATCATTGGATAGCTCTCAATCTCCTGAGCCTCATGCTCTCTCCTTTTTAGCTGAATTTTTGCCGTTGCTGAGAAAAAGCTGTTCAAAGATTTCTCTCGCTGTCTGCGTCTCTTCATTACTCTCTTGTCTCTCACAATCAATCAACCGCTCTTAATTGGTTATCTCTTGAAATGAATGAGATGGTTGGAGGGACCCTTTAAATAATTGCCTGCACAGGGGGCTTGAATAAAGTGTATCGTGTGCTATATAACACTGTTAGTTTATCATGAGCATTACCATCTTTCATGGCTAATCACTCTAATGGCCACTTCAAAATGAGTACGCCTTTCACGCAAAAGCCAACTCTCGCAACAATTCGATGTTTGGTGCATAACTTATCAGTTTGCGATTCGTCTTCACAATGTTCTAGACCTTTGGAAAGCGAAAATCACAAGGAGGTCATCTTTCCTGAGTTCTAGGAAGCTCTTGGTGGTTGACAGAAGTTAGCTTTAGTATCTACCGCTATGCCCTTCCCTTCTCCTTCATGACAATGTATTCGTGGTGAGCGGCACACCGATCTACCGTATTAGGAAATGACAGAATGATTTTTCGCTTTCCAAAGGTTTTGCATTGGGGCAGAATACCGTGTCTTTAGACCCCCGACAAACAGGACTGGAATCTTCTCAATTCATTCAACTATGCATACGGTATCCTTCTGACCCTCGGACACAATTCCCGTATTCCGGAGACGATTGGCGGGCAGGTTTGTATTGGGTGGTTGATTGGGGAGGCTGTAGGGATACTGACTGAAATGGTAGATAAACAAGTGTGATCCCCTCCACCAAGCAGCCCTCCTCATCCTCCTCAGGTCTTCTCCCTCGTGTACTGTCTCTTCGGAGTGCCCCTCTTCCTCGGAACCCTCTTCTATCTTGTCAAGGCTGTCCTCTTCCCTCTCTGGAAGGTACTCTCTCTCTCCCTCTACCTTCCCTTCTCTATCACCCAGTAGCACCAAACCATCCACCTGCACTGAGCGAAATTTTACCACCAAACAGCACCTTGTGAAATATTCACCACACAAATTTCACCAGCCCGCTGGTGAAATATGCTCCTTTGGTGAATTTCTCATTGATAAATGGCTTGGTGAACGATTGACAAGGTGTTGTCTGGTAGTGAAATGTCCGAGTGTCTCCCCTTCAGCCCCTTCTCTCCACCCCCCGTCGTCGTCTCCTCTCCCTGACCCTGTCCTTCCTCCTCCTTCTCCTCTGGTGTATCCTCATCTCGCTCTTCCTCTACGGTTGTGCCAATCACGATGTCTGGTCCTCCATTTATGTCGCCCTTTTCTCGTCTCTCACTATTCAAGTAAGCCATCCATGCATATCAATAGGTGCGCATATTGCTTCGGAAAAGAAACAAAGTATAATGCGGGTTACTGTAGGTAGCAAACGGAGAAAACGATACAATACACACTGCCTTTCAATTCCCTTTCCTTCCCATCTTTCCTGATATGAAAAGCATAATCTGAATCAGCGCGGAATGAACTTCCGAATGAGATGTCTCACATGGGGTGTATCAGCCATCCCCTCCCCCGTAATACCCCTCAGGTCAACAAGTATGACAGTCTGTCTGCTCCTGCCCTGCTAGTTCTCCTTCTTCTCTCCACCGTATCCCTCGTCCTCACTCTGCTCTTCACCCTTCTCCTCATCGACTGTGTCTCCAAGTGTAGGTCCCCTCCCTCTCCTCCTCAATCCCCTTCTTCTCAGGTTCGTCGTGCAAGGTAGCCTCTTCCGATGTTCCCCCCGATGACTCTTCCACTCCCAAGTTCCGTGTAGTGGTGGATGAGTCAGGAGAGTCGCATCTCACTCATTGATTCCTCTAGTTAGAGTATTCATCTCTACTCTATCCCCCTATGCAACAAGTCTTCCTCTTCTTCTTCGCAGCTTCTCTAACTCTCAGCCAATCGATACTCTTCTCATCTCTCCCTTCATAGCGCACGTCTCACTTTTATGCTGCTTCATCTCTTCACTTTTCCTTTGTAACACACGGCTTTATTGAATAAACGAGATTCCTTATCCGGTAGTTATTATGCTCAAAGGGGTAATAATACAGAGAATGCGATACTGATGATCGGGTATTAGAAATGTTTGATGAGACAGGTAGTCGGTCAATTGCATAACATATAACAGGATGAGAGGCTGAGTATCGTGAGTCTGAAGTACTCATAGGGGGAAAAGCATTGCTTGGGTTATGCATTAAAGGGGGAGAGGGGGGAGGGGGATAAGTTAAGCACGAGGTTAGAGGGAAAGCTGTTAAGCGGGACGAGAAGGGAGGATGGTATCCAGAGGGTCTCACTTGGTCACAACAATCAAAACAGCAGAGGCCAACACCAGGGACTGAACTATAAGTTAACGGATAACTGATAACCAACGAAATAAATACTAATAAGCAACTTAGAGTGGGGGATGGGGAGGGGGAGTCCTTGTCCTTCGTTCTTCTTACTCAGCCGCAGCCACCTCTTCGGGAGCCTCTACAGTCTGCAACGTCTTCCCTCATCCGTATCCCCATATCTCTCCATCTCCTAATCCTAAACTCTCCCTCATCTATCTCCATCAATATATTCTCCATAGCAACCTTGTCCTCTCAGCTTTCCATTATGGTTGCTTATCCCTCTGCCTCTACATCTCCCCCTCACCTCCTCAGCCTTCTTCTTCTTCAGAGGTTCGTCAGTCTCCTCAGTGGTCTCCTCCTCCTCCTCCACGGCCCTCTTCCGTTCATTTCCATTCTTGTCATGGCCATTCTCCTTCTCCTTGTTCTCCTCAGTCTCTTCACTCTCCTTCGCCTCTTCTCCCTCTCCGTCCTTGCTCTCTTCTTCTCCATCTCCGGTAGCCTCTTCCGAGCCCGAGAGAGAGCTACAATACAAAAGTCAAGGTCATTCCAGAGGCAATTTCATCCCTCCCTTCCTCTATTCCCGCCCATTTCTAACGTTCCTTCAAAGTGACGAAATAAGTGCCCGTATTCGAATATAGTGGAATCATTTCGGAATGCGATCTCTACACCCAACCAAGAGCCGTGTTTGCATACAGCCTTGTTTGCGGAAATGTAGCCAGAGCACGCCAAGTAATCCTCTTCTCTTCTTCCCTCTTCTCTCCCTCTTCACTGACCTTTCCCTCACACCCTCCTCTCCTCTTCTCTTCTCACCCTCTCTCACGTTTCTCGCGCCCGTGTCCACAGGCTAGCACACATACATACAAAGAGGGACATCAGGAGAGGGAGAGAGAGAGACCATCCCAGTTCCCTCAAACCCCTAATCCCATCCCCACAAGACTCACTTCTCATTGGCGGCGGTGTCCCGACTCTCCTCGTCCTTCGATTCCTCCTCCACAACCTTCTCAGGCACTTCCTCAGCTACCTCATCCACCTTCAACCATTCCCTTCTTCCCTCCATTCTCTCCCCTTCCCAATATCCACTCACCTTCTTCTCCTCAACGGGAGCAACAACGGGGGCTTCCTCAGACGACATCTTTAGTGGAAGAGATTGAGAGGGAACGAGACTGAAAGAAAGAGATTGGGATGGAGAATAATGAAGGACGGTGAGTACAGAGGGACACGAAAGGGGGAAGAGTGGAGAGGGGGGAGGGAAGTGAGGGGAAGGAGGGAAAGATGGACTATGGGAAGAGTAGTGAAAAGAAGGCGGGCATTCAAAGGGAAGAGTAGGGACGAGAGAGTAAGAGGCGAATGCGAGTAAGGGAGAGAGAGTGACAGACGGGCAGAGCATTCGTACCGCCCTGTGATGACTCCGCCCACGGGCAGGAGAGACTGAATGTGGGTAAGAGACGCAGACAACACTACACCTGTGGGGAGGACATTGCACGAAGACAGAAGACAGAGGCTTATAGCCGAATCAGATAGCAAGCCAGTCATGGACTGGTAAGGCAAGTCGACTCGTAGACAACTGTAAAAATACATTTATTGAGAAAAAGGAGATGAATACAATTGACAAGCTGGAAAGCTATTGTTATACACATACAAGACAATAGCCATGTCCGGAAGAACAGAACAGATAACGAGTTCGTCTGAGACTAAGACACGGACTATTTAGAGAAACAACCATCGAGATAAGGAGGGTAGAAGACAGTAAATACTGTTAAGGAGGGTCGAGAAGGGGAGATGGATCAGTCGTCGGCCGGACTCTCGCTCTTACCACGGGGAGATCTATCGGGAGACGCCGACGCAGACTTCATCTGCAACCTTCCCTTCAACCCTCCTCTCCCCTCCACAAATCACCTTTCCGTTCCCATTCGCATCAGGTGACGCGCTTTTATCTCTGCGAGGAGATCCAGACACCGACCTCAAGCAGTCAACATTAACCACTACCAATCACAACGACATACCTCGACCGACTTCGCTTGTCATCAATACTCTTGCTGCGCGATCTGCTTCGCTCCTGAATCCTCCATTAGTAATATTCGTAGACAACGAATAAACATAGAAGGGTAATTGATAGGGAACCGTGTAGGGCTGTAGTTGTTCCGTGAGCTGCATGAGATTGAATCTTGCATCAACACGAATCACCCACTCTGTGGTCTGAGCGCTGCTCGACAATTGATCGCGGATTGATCAGACTCAAAGAGAATACACTCACACATGCCTACATCTCAAAATCACACTCCTTCAAAAGTTCCAGCCAAAAACTCCTGTTTTCTTCAAGTACATCGAACATCTCCCTGATCAACTACTGTCTCTACCGCCCATCCAATACTATTCTCTACTTTTCAGGCCGGAGAAGCCGGTGCCCACGAGCCGTTGCAACCGTGCTCAAGTGTTGGGGAATGGGGAACTGCTTGACCGGGTGAGGTAGGTGAGGGAACGAAGAAGGGTGATCGAGGGGGCTGAATCGACGACGCTGCACAACCCCCCACGCAGCCCCTCCCCGAGAGACACAGACAACGACTAACAGATAGACCGTACCTTCTTGTCTCTCTTCGGAGATGGAGAACGGGACACGGACTTGGCAGGGGACTTGCTCTTCGATCGGGAACGGGAGACGCTACGAGAACGACGACTGCTCTTGCGAGGAGAACGCGAACGGGAACGACTGCCTCCCCTTCTACGTCTGCAACCAACGACTCTGTTAGACAACGACATTTAGCAAGCAGTTGAAAACATCATCTCATAGCATACTTAGGTGGGCATAGCTTCGGTTACCGTTGTTGGGTAGCTTACTGTAGATTTTTCATGTATTGGGTAGCTTGTTGCTCTTCTAATTGCAGAAAAATATCTATAATAAATTGCATGCTCTTTATGTATAGGAGGGTTACTGCAGTTCTATCACGCACCTCTGATCGTCTATGGTATACTTCGTTTAGCGCAAATATCAAGGTTGACAATTTTAAGACGAGATACACTTATCGTTAGTTTAAGGTAATATCTAACGCACATAGCGAGTTATATCACATTATTTACTCAGCTACGACCTCCCTTTTACGCCAATACCAACGCAGAATTTAGATGCTACATTTAATACAATAGTCGCAGAGTTTGCGGTAGAACATAATGGCTGAATAGTTTAAACTGACTTGCGGTCCTTGCTCCTAGAACGGCTTCTTCTGCGACGGTCACGGCTCCTTGAACGACTCCTCTTCCTGTCACGGCTCCGGGATCGAGACCTGAAAGAAGAGTGTACCAATTTTAGCCAAACATAGGCACGAAAAAAGATGAGGATCGTAGACCGGTTTATTATAAGCGTTTTTTTTGCTCAGCCGCGTTATTATTATCAAAAAATCTCAGTTCTACCAGTCTATGCTTTTTATCAGTAAATTCTGTTTATCGAGCTAGAAACAGCTAGTCATATCATTGACAATAGAAAAAACCATCTATGAATCTACCTGGATCGTGATCGGGAACGAGAACGCTTCTTGCTTCTGTCGGGCGACCTCCACTTGTCGTCATAACGCCACGCGTCACTTCCGCGGGGAGTCCCCTTCGCGAACTCCACGGTCACTCTGCAATCATTCCCTTCCCAACTTGTGACGACTTTCAGAACTCCTCTGGCTTGTAATAAACAAACCTTTGAAATATCTACGCGCGCCATGCGTTCAATTATTTATTATACAGAATCTGATTTTACTCTATAGCATCCCAAACCACCCCACGAGTCAAGCCCCTAAAGCTGACCTGTCTCCCAGAATAGTCTTTCCGTGGAGATCTTCAACCGCATCTTCGGCATCTCGGTAATGCTCGAATTCGATAAAAGCGAATCCATGTTTGAGTGCCACGTCCGTCAGTTTTCCGTAACCGCGAAAGAAGTCCTCGATATCTCGGTGCCTTGCGGCGTATGGTATTCTTCCGAGGTAGATTCGGGTCTTACCCATACCTTAACCATATGAGAATTAAAAAGCAACGCAAAACCAATGAATAAACAAATATTTTAAGTAAATACACGTACGTACGCCAAGCAAAACCCCGCCTTTCCAGAAAATTCGAATTTCAAAAGAGTGCCACGAAAATGGCACGTTGCCAAGACTACGGTAAGGCAAGCCTGCACGTCAAACATTTGAATTTTTCAGTTCAAATTTTCGTGACTCCCTTTAGATCCCGTATCGTTATTCGTTCGATTGGTTTTTGTTCTATCTTAGTCAATATTCAGTCATTTGTGACACGTTGTAATTGAGAAATTCACGTGCGTCAGCGTCTTCTCATTCGCAAGCTTCGTAGTCTGATCTCTACATGCAACAATGTATAATTTCGAAAATGTTTCAGGATGAAGTTGGTGCGGTTTCTGATGAAGTTGTCACACGAGTCGGTGACGATCGAGTTGAAGAATGGAACCCAAGTGTCAGGTATTACATACATGATAGTACGAGAATCGCATATAGAAGAAATTGACGACATATATGGGCTCATATCAATCGGATGGTAGTATGGATGCCCACCCTAGAAAATCGTAGTGTACGTGTAAAATACTTGCAATGATAGATACTGTTTTGTTTTCCTTAACCATGTAAGGTTGAGTGCAAAAATATTAGGACAACGGTAGCCCATGTATGCATGGGTTACTCTAACTTCAATTATTCCAGACTCA
The DNA here is from genome assembly GCA_900490955.1 of Micoletzkya japonica. NCBI lineage: Eukaryota > Metazoa > Nematoda > Chromadorea > Rhabditida > Diplogasteridae > Micoletzkya > Micoletzkya japonica. The sequence goes on from LS834145.1 coordinate 703,547, forward strand.
AGCCTACCAGTGCATACATTGATTTCTTAGTTAATACCAGTAAGGTATCTGACATGCTGAGAAGCTAGATAAGTTAAATTTCTGGCACGCCTATTACCTGACCATCGGGATGTATGGAGCTTGCGCAGGTACGATTGCTGGAGTGGACGTCGCTATGAACACTCATCTCAAGTCGGTCAAGATGCAGCAGAAGAGCAGAGACCCCATCAACCTCGACTCCCTCACCGTACGAGGTAACACTTTCTCACTTTTCGACTTTTCATATGAACTTTATTCAATCACTGTTACAAGCACGGCGCAAATCAAATGTTGATAAGGTAAGTAAACAACGTAGCTGTTTAGGTAGCAGGCTTTATATATGTGAGTCTAGTAAGTATGATCACAAGCTATCAGGGTAAGCAATACGATCAGAAGTGGCCTACCCACTGCTCAAACGTTCGATTATAGGAATGGACCATTCGAAAATTATGCCTGATGTACATGCTGGAATGAAAAAAACACCCTTAAGAAAATAAAAAAAAACTTACGATATGCATAGGATATAATTACGAACCCTGCCCACGTAAACTAGATCATCTATAATTTTTTCAATTTACGACAAATTATGCTGGATTTCTTGATTATTAGCGTAAATCGAGGCACCTTTATCTGTTTCTTTAGGAAGAGATCAAGGCACTTTGAAATTCTACGACGTGACTATTTTATATATGTGCTTATGCGATAAAGACAATTGTTGTGCAGGTAACAACATTCGCTACATCATTCTGCCCGATTCGTGTCCCCTGGACACTCTTTTGGTGGACGAGGAACCGAGGAAGAAGGCTGCGAAGAGGGCCGCGGGACGGGGAGGACGCGGTGGTGGAATGAGAGGTTTAACCATTTCTATGATTCTTTCATTTCAAGCTTTCCAGATGTGAGTATAGTAAAGTAGAACTGTTCGAAATATTGATGATAACATGGTTCGTAAGGGAGGAACGTGGTCGTAGTAAGGTTTTAATGAACGGTAGAAGTTCAGTTAAGAATAGAGGGCCTCTATTCAATATCTTTATTAAAGGAACGGTTTATCTGATGGTCTACCCCCTCAAATGTTATGTTTGTAGGAGGAATGCGTGGAGGTCGTGGAAGAGGACGTGGAGGTCCCCGAGGAGGAGGAGGAAGGGGAGGACCCCCTCGACGTTAACCTGTGTGTCAGTCACTCCTTCCCTTTTCATTCGCTCAATTTTACCATTTCTAAGCTTGCTAACCACTAAGTCTTATATACATAACAAAAAAAGATACTAGAAATACTGCTGAGCCATAGGCCAAACAGTAATGCCGTTAAATTTTAAAGTGCCTTGATCCATGGAGAAGGGGAAAAAGTGCCTTGATTCATACTAGTAAGCTCAATAAAACATATTTTGACATAAGACGATAGATTTTTTGGCATGGACCCAACGGTCAGGTACCGTACTGGCTTATATAGTACAATAAAAATTTTTAAAATAAAAAAAACGAACTTTCAGCAAATGGTATCATAGCCGAACTCCACGGTGTCTAAAATGACCTCCTTTGTTTTTTTCAGTTTTCGAAATTCAGGCCAGAGCCATAGGTGGGCAGACTTGCCGACAATTATTTCAGTTTGTGGCCTAGCATACATTGGGATTTTGAATAGTCTACCAGTGAGGTTTCTAGTCTAATGTGGCGCCAACCAAACTAAGGTTTTGACCAAATCAGGGGCCTACCATCCTACCATAAGTGGGCAGTCTGTACCGTCCATTATTTTGAACGAGAGCGTACCATTGAATAACTTGAGGCTTTGGTTTGCCTGCCAAGTTCCTGACAAAACGAGGGGCCTACCACCTGATAGTTGGGTCCTTGCCCATGTATGCATTAGAGATGTGCATGCGACTTCTTTTGGCCAATATGTTTCATTGCTTTTGGTGACGAGACGCATCGCGGTTATGTATGATTTGTGAAACGTAGGCATCAAAAGAACTCTCATGGACATCTCTAATATGCATGCTACCGTCGGGTCCGTGTTCATGTATGACCGTAATCTATGTATTTTATCGTATGAAAAGCATACATTGTCTTGAAATTTTATTCACACTGTTTTAGCAATTATTCCAGTTTTGCTTGGAGTTAGTTCAAATACTACGTTACTCTTTACATAGTGACTGCACTTTTCAGACATAACTTTCTAGTAAAATATATTTCATTTCATTTCATTTCATTTATCGTTTTCATCGGGATTAAGACACAGAGGTAACAAGGACAGATAATACAGGAAGATTTGATGAAAGGTCCGTCGCTCTAGCGAATCGGGTGGAGCAGAATTATATACAATTAAACAAGGAAAGGGGATATTAGATGCGAATATTGGAAACGGCTGTGATAGGAGTATTGGGGTTATATATGAAGTTACGGAATGCACGAGGGGGTAGGTCAATAATAGATTGAGGAAGAGAATTTAAGAAGGCTATGGTACGGGAAGCACAGGTGGAACGGGAGGATTGAAGACGAAATGGGATAGAGAACCTAAAGCTGTTACTATTACGAAGAGGGCGAATGAGGGGACAAGGGGTGTAGAGAGAAGAAGTGGATAGGGAGTAATAAGTGGGTAGGTAGTAATATGTCACTAACTCTAACCATACTCAGCCTACATAGAACTCGAGTATAAAGTAATGAACGGGAAAACCGTTCATTACTTTATACACCTAATGTCTATTTCTTTTTTTTTCAAAATGACTGCTTTTATTTTTGGTTTTTTATCGTAGAAAATTATTATGACATGACCAACCACGTATACTATAAAATCAGGGGAAAATACTGTATTTGATTATATTTTTCGGGGGGAGACCCCTCCCGCCCGCAAACCGTCGTTTACTATGAAATGACCCATAACGCACAGCAAAATTTCCCCACCTCTGTTCTAAATTCTCGATTTACATGCCCACCCTACCGCCGCTAGAAAATTACCCTTACCGCAAAAAAATAAATTTCAAATACGAGTATTTATCCCCTGTATAAAATTCTGTGTGGACAATTAAAATTAAAAGCTCACATTTCCCGAAGAGATTTGATATATTTGCTTGCAGGAGACGGTTGTTCAGTTTGTTGATGTTGTTCTCAAGACAATGCAGTCGTTTCTTCCCTTCTCTCAACTCGTAATATCCTCGTCCCTCTACATAGTCTCGTTGCATTCCTATCCTTTCGTAGTTCACACTTTTCATTATTTATTAAGTTTGGTCCTCCGATGTTTCTTACGCGATCTCTGCACATTGATAAAATGTAAAAAGGATAGGGTTGGGGACATGCGAAATGGTAATATTGTGGCAGCTATGGCGTTCTCCTCTAGCGAGAGTTTATAACAGGCTAGCTTACAAAAATTTCCGGAATATCGGAATGAAACTATTATTTTCTCGAAAAATTCAGTTGCATGCTTGAAAGTTTTCAATAGCGTGGAAAAGTAGTGTATGTCTAACTTTTTCACCTACCATTTCTGTAACGTAACGATCATTTGTTCGCAAGTTAGAAACTAGTAACTAACTTTAATTAAAGGTGACTCAAACCCATGGGGAGTCTTTCGAGTACCTCGATTGTTCTCTCTTCATTTAACCCATCGAACCGACCCTTGAGGCCATAGCTAATCGTATGGAATGTAAGGAATTGTGCTTCCCCTCTTCCCTTCCCTCTGATCACTACCTTCTCTTCCCTCCCACTATTTAATCCACATCATTTCCCTCAGACATCTATGTTTATGCCTGTATCGCCGACCTTTCTTACTTTCTATTAATAAGAAGCGAAAGTGGGAAGAGGGCAGAGGGGAATGTGAAAGCAGTAGAGAAGGTTGGCTTCCTGTTTCAACCGATAATCAAGTAGTAAATAAGTAGTATGCGCATGCAGGTGACATGAGAGTACTCACTCTATATTTAGTGGGCAATACACGTACAATGAGCAGTATCCTTCCGGGAAGTATTAGCAACGGTGTACTGTAAGGTATCAAGGGTCTGCCCACGCATGTCAATGCGTTGCTCCATTTCATCTCTGCGTAAGCAATCCCTCCTTGCAATTCCCCTATTCCCTGATTCCTTAGCAATCCCTCCAGCCCTCTTCTTGCAGTATTACCTTCGTTCACTCGCTGAACGCCAATCTCCTTCCTCATTTGTAGTTGTTCCCTGTATGGTTTCCCCCTCTTATTTCCTCCCTTTCCCTCCCGTTCACTCTCAGATAGTGAGTGCATCTCACTGGAATAATCGTGTCACACGTACTTCATTTTGTTTCTTTCTCCACTAAACAAGTGCCACACCTTCTTCTGTTTATCAATTCCCTTTCAACACGTAAGCTTCATACGACAACTTGTTGTACATGAGACAAGGCGTAGCATAACCATAAAGGAAAGTGATTAGTTGTTCGCAGTTGTTTTGTCTGTTACTGACTATCGTCTACTTTCCTCATTAGATATGCGACTGTAGAAGAAGCTTTGTGACGTCATGAATAGAGGAAGTAGATTGGGACGAAAATAGAGAAGAAGTCACGACATTCAAGGGGAGACAGTTGGGCAAGTAAGAAGAGGGGAAGAGGAGACTTTGCATTGAGAGACACGCTCACACTCCAACAATAGAAGACTTGCAAGCGAATACAAGGCCCTGATTGGAGGCTTCTTCCGATTTGAAGAGCTATGACGCACTTGCTGAGACATAGAATGGACTCTGATCGAGGGAAGAAGAGAACGAAACTAGACTGTAGCCAGGGAATGAGACAATGGAATACAAGAGTAGGAAGAAGTGATCAAGGAACGAAGTAATTGCAGATTAGGGGAGAGGGCAAAGGGCGAAAGGGGAAGAGAAGAGAAGGGAAGGGTGGAATGGGGGGAAGAGACACGGAACGGTTTAATTGATTAGAGAGGGTCAAGCAGGAATGGGAAGGGACACAAGGGAAGAGAGACAGAATGGAGGGAAAGGGGATAAAGATAGGCGGATGAGACGGGTCGATTGTAATCGACTAATCTAATGATGCACTTTCACTATTGACTCTATTTATAGAAGGGAGTCACACACACACGATCACTGGCTACTCACAAACAATACGACAAATAGGAGGGGATGATGCGATCGATATAAACAAAGAGGATGGACATGAGGTTGAGAGGGGAGGAAGACGAAATACGAGTAGAGTTTACTGGAAACGAGGAGCGAGAATAGACTGAGACGACTCGAGAATAGAATACCCACTCAACCCACCTCACTACCCCCCCCCCCCCCACCCCACCCAATCCCATTACCGAATTCCAATTGGAAATATGCATTGTGTTAGCAACCAGCACGTAGTAGATAATCATTTATTAGTCTCCGTCTGGAGGAATAACAAGAAATTACTCGTATGACAGTCGCGGAATGAGAAATGAGAGGAATACTCTCGAAGACTTGAGAGATCGACAGAAGAAGACTTTAAAGCTGATGAAAGGAGGAGAGGAGACAACGAAGAAATGACTACTGCATACATACATACAACAAGTACAACGGTAGACCATTACTGTAGATTACACGAAGGGTACTGTAGACTCGTCGAGGTGAGATCCAAGGGGGATCACTGTAGACTAGGCAACGAAGAGTAGACGTCGAGTAAGGTGTGTGACCCACGGAGGGACCGGAGGGGGAAGGCGACGGCCGTGGTTACGGTAGCGAGGAAGGGAAGGCAGTCCCATACTCAGAAGAGATCCGCGCACTCCTCCAGAGAGTATCTCCAAGGAGGGAGACATGCAGCCATCAGGGGAAGTACTGTAGGAGGACACGGTGAGGGAGAGGAGTACGGTAGATGAGGTTACGGTAGATGGGGGAGGGGAGAATACGGTAGTCGAGGGTACGGTACTGCAGAAGCAGACAGTCGATGTGTGGAAGGACACGACTGGTTAGCGAGAGTGGAGAGAGACTGAGACTGAGTTAGTCGCGTGCGGGAGACAACGAAGGCCACACCCTGCCCCACCTTCCCCCTTTTATAGGCGACACTTGAGGGGGAGGAGATCTCGACGCTCATTGGACGAACAGACGAAGGGGCGGAGTCTGGAGGTGATCAGACTGACTGGAGACGGGGGTGTGGGAACAGTGATGACGTCAGAAGGGAGGAATGGAGGGGGAGGGGAGAGGGGGGTACAAGCGAAGATGGGGGAGGCGATAGTGATACTGGATATGATGGGTACAAAGGGTCATCTCAAGAGCATTCAGAAGGACTAGGGCTGATTCCGGCCTTCTACACGACGTTATCTATTATTAGATATACGTTATCTACTATTCCCTTCAAGACCAATCTCCATACAGTTCACCACAAGGTCTACAGTAACCCCTAGACTGGCTACCGTACCCTTCCTCGTCCATTCTTCCTCCTCTTCTTTCCCTTCATTCCTTCTTCGTTCTCTTGTGTTCCGCGTTCAACAGGGCCTAAGTGGATTATGAGGGTGCGGTCGACTGAGTGAACTTATTGAGGGAATCGAAGAGGGAGTGGGGGGAACGGTTGAGAGACTTCATCGGGAACCTAGGGAATAGTGAGACTGAGAGATCGAATGCGATTGGTACAGGGGGGGCATTAAATGAGTGTCTGATTGAAGCAGCAAATCTGTGGTATCTATGTTCACTTGGTCGAGATATGTTTCAGTCGGGTTAGTCTTTCGTCGAAGAACCAAAAGGTGTGGGCGGTTGAAGGTACAAGTCTGTCTTCTCCCCCGTACTCCTCTCCCCTCTCCCCTTACCCCGTCTCTCTAATTTGCATGATGCAAGCTGACAGTCGGTGTCGATCACTGTGCACAGTCGCAGTCTCCCATCAGTCTCAACCTACCGTACCCTCTGGTCGTTCGTTGTGTCGTCAATCGGGTCGCATTCGTGATTCGTGGAAAGGTTTCTTCCTCATAGTGGAATATACGTCATAGTGATCGTCTTTCTCTCGTAAAGTGATCCGAATCGGAAGCAGAGCCTTCGTCCCTTTCCCTTCTATTCTTAGCATCGCTTGCTTCTTCGAATTCCTCTATCTTCACAAGACAACGTATCATATTCTCGAGGGTCTGCATACCTCTATTCTTTGTGTGCTAATCTCCAGGCTGACTTTACGCGCTTAGTTCAGTTAGATAGAGCTTCTTTGCAGATATATTGAATGAGTAGTTTAGTTGACTATTCTGACTACTTGATGACCGTGGAGTATGTAATAGTGATAAATTGGTAGTACTAATCTGTGCAAGATGCAGTGTTGATTGTGTGCTGTTTGAGTGGCATCGCAGGGTCACTTTCAATTAGTGATCGGGTCGAGTTGAAAGCGAAGACAAATGACCTGCAACCCGTTATTGGCCGAATGGACTCGGCTCACTCTTCATCTGAGTGACTGTTTGGATCACAACCCAACAGACTTCTCTTTCATCTGCGTCCCCGAATCGAGATCGGGGAATGTTCCCCATAAACTGCAAACTACAAAAGACCACAGTTCACTCTGCTTCAATGACGTAATATGTCGAGTGTGGTCAATTAGCGAAGGCTATTTAAGGAGAAGAATCAGCACGAATCGAGAGAGCACAGTACGGGAATTGAATGTAATCGAAAGGAGTAGATATACTGGATTAAAAAGATCCGTCGGAAAATCGTTCCGAATATAAGGCGAGAAAGTGTGCAAAAGTGAGAGAATTAGATTCATTTTGGAACGAAAGAAACGGACGGATCGGTTTATTCCAGTATACACGATGATGAGGGAAGATCGTCTGGGACAGTTACGAATGTACCTACAGTAAAATAAAATGATACGTTAGTTTTTTGGTTCCTAATTCTCTTAATTCTTTCTATTTTGCACATACTCTCTTGCAGATGAACAATGATCTATTGACGGATCATTTCATTGAACTCTAGACAAGGATATCGGGAGAAGGAAGTGACGGGGGGGGGGGGGGTTGGTTAGAAGAGGAGACCCTCCGTCTACACGTGCAGTTGAGAGTGGTCCGTGAGAGGGGATCACAGTTCTTCCTCCTCGACTATTGCAAAGCGAGGACTTCCCCTCGTAGACACGGAATCCTTCCACGATTGCAACGACGTCTCCAGACTCCTCCTACAATGAGGTCCAGGCTATAGAGCATTCAGGTCTTTTTAACGGTTATGCTTCATCCATCACAGGATAACTAGCCAAAAGCTCATTTTCAATTTATCGTGAACATAATCATGAATGAAACCCGAATAGAATGCTTTATTAGATCAGCCTTCCGTCGAATAGCCACTCTTATCAATGCCTTACCCGGTTAAACAAAGCTGCAACAGATTACATCAAAAGTCTCGAGAGGTTGACTAAAAAGATGACTCGTGTGCAGAAGAACTCTGCTGTGCACTCCGATCGTGAGCAAGAGTTGATCCAACAGGAATATCATCATGATTACGTCATCATGACTAATCTCTCTTGCTATTGTTAGTACCTTCGATGGTCATCCACTGCCTCTCCTATATATCGTCGAATTCCGTCCGTTGTTGCTTGTCTCGGCATATTGGCTGAAGTGAGCGGGATGAGGGGGAGGGGGTAAAGGGGTGAAAAGGGTAATGGAATGTCATAGTCAACGGGTTCACCAGTGACACCCCTACCGTGCTCAGCTGCATGAGTCACTCTTCGTTTGTACTCGCTTTTCCTCTCTCAGTGATCGATCACTTCTCACCTCTCCTTTGATACAATCCTCCGTTTCGTGGAGTGGGCAGGATAATTCCATTGTCCTTCGGTACTATGGTAGATCTGAGACAATATTATTCGCGTACGGTAATCTACAGTAACCTGCGTGATCTTCGTCGTCTAACGAGTCTCTTCCATCGAATAATCGCCTTCATCACGGCCGTAAACGATCTGTATTTCAGTTCTCGATACTCTTCCCGTCTACCGTATCCACTCACTGAGTAGTGAACTTCTTCTCCACTTTGTACTTGGCTATATTGTGTCCAGCTAGTCCGTGTTCCCTCAGATCAGCTCCTAATTGCTCTTCCCACGGTTCAAGTCGAAGTCCGATAGGGGAGTGGTTTAGAGACTGAATTGGAGGATACCTTCAGGACAACAGTGAATTCCGTTGCTAACTTCCCTCCATTTCAGGACTAAACAGGGAATTCGGTACGGGTTCAGATGTATTGCTAAGAGAGACTAACCACAAGAATGATGATTGCGCAGAGTGCACTCCACAATGAAATGACCAAGACTGCGAACAACTAAAAGGATGATTTACCTTCCATCTTCCCCAGACCAAACCTGTAGTCCGAGAAGTCGAAAGCCTCCTCCGTAGAACAGCCCGTTGTTGCCACGAGTCACTTCGAACTGAAATACTGTAGATGAGACGAGATCACTAAAGAGTTTTCCTACGAGATTCACATAATGTAATTTGCAACCCACACTGTATTTGTCGTTGTGCGCGAAGAGTCCAACAGCCAGCATTCCCCACGTCGATCCGATTACGTGGACTGGAACGACTCCTACTGGATCATCCATCTGAAGAGAGGGGAAGGGGGCTTAGAGATGAGAAGAGGTGGGAGGGAATGATGGGATCACCTGTAGCTTCTCCAGAATTGGATAGGACAGAAGGGCCAGGAGAGCACCAATTATGCCGATTAGAGTGGAGTGCCACGGATTGATGCAGAGACAGGAGGCTAGAGATGGAGATGATTACGAAGGGATTGGGAGGGGAAAGATAAATTTAGAAATCTGCATATTTGTTCCGAATGACTCGAGGGTCTTAGGGATCACTGCACAATTTTGCATTGCAATCCCGTTTAGTTTGGACTCGTGCACATTTTTTTACATTTGCATATCTTATATGAGTAGGTAAACCTGTAGTGGAGACAAGCGAGGCAAGAAGGCCGTCGATGAGCATGTCTACCTGGAAGGAATGGAGTCATCGATGGGAGGAAAGGATGGCTCACTCGAATCTTACGATCGGAGAACCAGGGAAGGAAGGAGAGAAGAACGACTACTGTCAGTCCCCCTCCCGAAGAGGAAAGGATCGTGGCTACTGCTGATCTGACAACAACAAGTTCGCAATCTTATCTAATATCGATTATTCATATGTACTCGTAATGTTCTGGATAAATAGGAGCGCAAAGTAAATACCACTGATTTCGGTAGGAACCCTCACACGGAAAACTACTTACCCTAACATATTGGATTGTTCGCTTGGCAATTAGGGCATTGCATACCGTACCTCGCAGCGAGTCTCCACTTGTACTTGCTAACTCCGTACGTGCTTCCCGTATTGAATGCCAGCCATCCCCACCACAGCATGAAAGTGCCTGAGACTCATCCATAGTCGACTAGGAATTCCTCTCATTATACCGAGGACAGCATTGGTCGGATTGCTCAGTTGTTGCTGTCCCTTGTCTCCGAATCGATTCTGTCGTGGTTTGAGATACAACGAAGCAACGAGTCCACACACGCCCCCCACGAGGTGCACCTGTAGGTCGAGGGTTGACGAAATGTTCCGTCAGTCGTCTCATTCCTATTTCCGGTGAGGGAGCTATGCGGCATGAAGCGAGTGCAGACAAAGTAGGATTAAGTTTGCTGACGATATAGGGGAAATAGCAAGATAGATAGTCATTTCTATAGACTGTTAAAGGGCCGCTCCAGGCAATATCTACCATAGGCATTTTTTGACATCGTTGGATAGCTTTCAATGTTCTTAGTCTCATGCTCTCCTTTTTAGTTGAAACTTCGCCGTTGCTGAGAAAAAGCTGTACAAAGATTTCTCTCGCTGTCTGCGTCTCTTCATTCCTCTCTTGTCTCTCACAATCAATCAACCGCTCATAATTGGTTATCTCTTGAAATGAATGAGATGGTTGGAGGGACCCTTTAAGTATAGTGGAAAAAAGGAAAGATATAATCGTTCCGATTGTAGCGCCAATCTCGGTGCCTTCTAAAGAGATCTAATCTCTTTCTAGTGTGTACTTTGCGAAACTTGAGTAGGTGCCGATCTCGAAAAGCTATTCATGTTCATGATTCCTATAGGTAATGCCTCGGAATGAAATTGCATCGTTCAAAGCGTCAAAAATTCGCTAAACACCGTAGCGACGGAATTACGACTTATACGCTCCTATTTTTCAGACTATGTTGTTTCTGTAAACTTTCTGAGAAAACTGATCTGTCGTGTGAGAATGATTCCTTACCACACTACACCCCGCAGAATCGATGACTCCGAGTAAATAAAAGTATCCTTGTTCAGACCAGATCCAATGAGCGGGAACCGAATGAACGAGCTGAAAGAAGGGTATAGTGGAATCACGGGAAAATGGGTCTTACGGATAGAAGGAAGGATATTACTATGTAGGCTTTCAGGCGGATACGTTCTGCCATTCCAGCTAAATCGATGGATTGAGAAGAGTCAGAAGGGAGAAGACTTGCCTGAGACTATCGTACTAGTTGTTGTTGCAAAAGACATTTGAAAGATGAACGAAGCGTAGTTCCAGCCCTGAGGGGGGACGATTATTGATTGATTTACCGCAATCTCTGGTACGATACGCTGGGCTTCTGGTAGGTGAAACCCCATGGGTAAACTACCAATGTTCAAGAGGATTGAAAGGGCGGACTTTCGTACCTGTACCGTATCATGACTGTCATCGGGGTCGAAGAAGTACTTTCCTACGCCGAGAAATGGATTGGGAAGGGAGTCCCCGAAGGTGAAGCCGAATCCAAACATCCAGTAGGACAGACCTGCAGAGAGTTCTTAGCTTGCAAATAGAACAAGTCGTGTCTTTTCATGGTTATGTTCAAGGGTTATGTTCGCATTGTTTATCCAGTGGAGGAGGAAGCATGACCATCAGAAAGGCACTATCTATCACATGGGACAAATATTTAGTTGAACGCAGCTTATTCAGAGGTTATCAAGAGTCCCCATTCAATGAGATACCTCCAAAGATGACATCAATGACGTTCTTGACCATTATGTTCACTTCATCTTTCGATGAGACACGACCGCTTTCCAATAGACCAAATCCTGCAACACGATAGCTCAGCGGGATACGGTATAAATAGATTTGCGGCTTACCACTTGTCATAGTGAATATCGTGAAACTGCTCGTGATCACCCATACTCCATCGTCCTGCACGGTGGGTTACGGTATTACAGTAACTGTGCTGACTATAGTTTTTTTTTGTCTTCCCTATAGGGAAGACAAAAGGGACTTACTTGTAGTTGTTGAGTGGTCAGGTTGAGGTCCTTTATTCTTTGTTCACTTCCGGGGATCAATGCATCCAATTCGGACCAGCCCCCACTGGCCATCTCTAGAGAATTATAGACGGATTGGACTATCATCGAGGGAATGGAAGGAGAAGACTAAGGGGGCAGAAGCCATTGAATAGAAGTACACTCGATGCATAAAGAAGAGCTCCATGACAACATAATTGAGATTATAGCTCCCTTGAGGATAGATTGTAGAATGAATATAGATATGAGAAGGTAAGCGATTGGGAATTGAGAAGAGTATAGAACGGGGATATACGGGTTAGGTATGGGTGGATGGACAGAAAAGGGTAGAGGGGAAATGAGAGGGGGAAGGGGAGGAAGGGAAGGGATAGGACAAGAGAGAGGTACATTTCATGCTATGGAGTCCGCGAGTAGACAACGATAGTATCTATGGAAACATACACGGGACTCTGTCTATCACCCCATCCCCCTTCGAACCCCTTTATGGCTTCGTCTTCTAATTATTAAGGAAGGCTGTCGACAACGGGAATATATACCAATCACGGGCGATCGAAGAAACTTGTAATATTTACTTTAAAAAGCATAGCGCTCTCTATTTCCCTATTATATTTAGAAAAAATAAAGAGGTACATTTGTGGTCCTTCTTTCTTTTCAGCTGAAATCAGTGTCTCACAGCATTCCTAGCGTTCTAATAGCGAATGGCGGTTTCCGCTGTGATCTGTCGTCACTGCGTCCACAGAAATGAGTCAAAATTAGCAAATTTAAAAACTTAAGCTCCTCCTCATCAGTCTAAAGAGCTGCCAAAATTTGGTGAAGATTCATTCAGCCGTTGTGGAGTAAATTCAAAATTTGTTGCCAATTCGCTATTAGACACTTCCCCTTTCGGTCGGAATGCTGTGGTCTTGCCTCATAAATGCCAGAAGGGAAGATGCCGAAAGGATTGTTTACTGTATCTACAGTTACTTCTCTTTATTCGACCTTGTGATATCCCACGCAGACTGTATGCTTTTATACAAATAATATATAGGTCAACGAACGATAGAGTAGAAGGTGCAGAAGTACTCACATAATTCAATGAAAAATCCGAATTAGTGTAGATCGTATATATAAGGAAAACGTTCCATCTGTTGTATCATTACTACTTTCCGCAAGAGAACAAAGCGTTATCAAAAAGTGCAGACAAAGGAGGAATGAGTTTACTGATGGAACAGTAATATCATAGACGAAAATGTTCGAAAACGGAAGCTCATTCTTTTTTTTCTGAATCCTCTTCATACGCTATGCCTTCTTGTCGGAAATAGGAATTAGATAAGTGACGGGCATTCTCCTTAACCATCTTTGTGAAGTAATTTGACCGGACTTTTCAGAAGTGCAATAGAAATATAGTCCATTTTTGGAACGTTTCATACCGTTCCATTCGGTGCCTACTAACAAATTAACCACTATATTTAAACTTTCGCAAAAATGGCTGAATCAATCTTCACTAAATTGTCGGAGTTTTTTTTAACTTAGTGAACAGTTTAGGTTTTTTAATCTACGAGTTCACTGGCTTGATGGAATCTTGCTACCGCTATTCGAAAACCATTCGACGCTTGGAATGATGTGTCTTGAATTAGTGGCAATGGAAAGGTGGCCTTCGGTCCACCTGTCACGTACGATTGCAACTCATCCTTCGACAGTTCCAGACAATCATAGCAAACATTCAATCTCTGAATGATCTCTTGCACGTGTGTACCCACTTCCACTTCGTAGAAATTAGGCAGATCAGTCCGAGTCGCCTACACTTCCCTGTTTCATCTCATTCTGTGTACCCTCCCCTTCGTCAGGAAATGTTGTTTATAAGCCGGGAGTGAATGTATAATATAATGAATAAATATGGGACGAGTACGACTGAGATAGTACCGTACAAGTCGAGAATGAGACCTCGTGGGGAAGAGGAGAGGGAGAAACCGGGAAGAACCGTAGACAGACAGAAATAGAAGGGAAAAGGTACGACGAAGCAAACAACCAACCAAACTATTAACAATATGCTGCATACGACTCTACGGGTTAAGGTACTTATTAGGGTTAGTACTAAGGGAGGGACGATTAGCGATGAGGTATTAAGGGGAGAAGAGGCAGTGAACAGTCACCTCTTACACGTAGACATGGAGACCACCGGCTGTGACCGGAGGGTAGGGTAAAATGGAAGTGGGGGATAGGGGAGATACAGGGGGAGGAGGGGGGAGAGAATAGGGGGATAGGGAATACTGTAGGGGAATGCATGGATAGATCTAGACGAGTCGAGGGGGTTGTCTGATGAGGACGACGAAGAGGAATTGGTTGATGAACTTGTTCTTGAGGAAGTTGGAGCAGTCGGGGTACTTGGACAGGAAGTTGTCTGCGAACTCGGTCGGGGGGAACATGTGAAGCATGTACGTCGTTCCCTGAAAAACAACTCTCGATCGATACTCCCCCTCCACTCCCCTCCCCTCCTACAAAGAATCCCTGCTCTCCTCTTGCAATCAGACTCAGTGGAGGCTAATACGAAGATAAGACGAGAGACACGTAAGAGAGGAGAGGCATTCCGAGTATGGATATCGAGTAAGAGGAAGTCTGGGGGGAGAGGGGGGAGGTAAAGGGGAGAGGGAAAGAGGAGAAGAGACTCACGTCGATCAACACTTCGGCTATGCCTGCGACCATCTTGGACTGGAAGTAGTTGACGAAAGAGGAGGTGATGATTGCCCCCGAGGCAAGTACTTGGTCGGCCGTCGAGCCCGCAGGCACTACCAGCAGACACACACTCTCCTCCTCGCGCATTCGGTTGAGCAGATCTGCAGGGAACGGGGGTTACGGTAGGGGTTTGAGGGGGACTGTCCCAGGACTCCCTTTGTATGACACTATTCATCCATTACTCCCCTCCCCTCACATCTCACAAATCGTCTTCTTTCTAAAAGAATACGAAGAATGAGTGTCGTATCCGACTACACTAATAGTCCCCTTCCTCCTTGCATTCTCTCCATCTAATTCTGATTGTTCTCCTGAGCTCCCGGACCCTCATAGATCTAAACAGTTCCCCCTCTACTTACCTTGCAATACATTGTTCTCCATTCTCATCTTGCCCGTCACTCGAATGACCGTATCATTAGGAATGGAAGAGAAGACAGTCTTCGCCAGGTTCTCTTCCCCTTCCAATCTCATCCAAATCGTCGACGTCTCTGCATTCTTCATCGCAAGATTTCCATGCCAAGTTGGTTCGAGTTGGAATCTCTGCAAGGGAGAGCATTCACTTCCATTCCCTCTCCCTATGTATCCCCTTATTCCCTTCCTACAGTCCCCTTCCCTAACTACCCTTCACATGTCATATTCCCTTCTCTCCCTTCCCTTCCACTATTTCCCCTTTACTTTCAACCGTTCAAGGTCTCTACAGGTCAGTGTCCCTTCACCCCATCACTTCGGTTCCATCCCTCTCTCACCCCCTTACCTCTCTCTTTATCTCTCTCCCTCTACCCTCCCCCGATTCTCTCTATTTTCATTCTTTCCTTTTCCCCTGTCAATCAGATCTCCTTCAAACAAGTTCCCTACTCGAGTGCAACATTACAAGAATGGAGACAGTCAGGAATTCAGAAGGGAGGGGGAGAGGGAAAGAGAGAGATCGGAGGGAAGGAATGAGACGAAGGGGAAGCAAGGACGTGCAATGCTTATCGGGTTGAGATCGAGAGAAGGGAAAGAGAAGAAGAGAAGAAGAGGAGAGAACGGGAAAGAGGGGAAAGAGGATGAAAAGGAGGAGATACAACAGAGGGAAAGAGACTGTCCCTTCTACAGCAAATGAAGAGAATCTAGTAGGGAGTAATCGATATGGAGAAGAAGGAATGAGAGAATGCAATAGGGAATAGATGGATACCTGGAGAAAGTCGGGGATGGAGTCATCCAGGGAGATGGAGGGAAGGGTTCGAGGGTGAAGGGAGAGAAAGGAAGAGATGGAAGAGAGAGTGGAGTCGTCGAGGGGAGAAGGAGGGGACGAAGGGGAAGACGAGTGGGACGAGTCCGAGGGAGACAGCGACGAAATACGACGGATTGGAAGGGACGACGGGGCTTCCAGCGAGAGGGATACGGTAGAGGGTACGGTAGATGGGGGGACCGTAGGGGAGACGGTAGAGGTGACCTTGCGGAAGGCGGACAGGGGCGAGGCGGAGAGGGGTACGGTAAGGGGTACGGTAGTATTCGTGGTGGGAGGAGGGGAGTGCCGGTCGAGGGACTGCTTCTCCTCCCGCAACTCCTCCTCCATCATGTCGAATATCTCCTGTTTGAGTATCCTGGTCATCCTCTCGTCCACCTCTGCTCTACTCACATCCACATCCACTTCCCTCGTCTCCTCTGCCCTCCAATTCCCTCCATTCGGTAGACTCCTCTTCCTTCCCATTCCACCCCCTTCTTCTTCTCTTCCATTCCATCTTCTCTTCACACTCATCGCCCTTCTTCCTTCTTCCAAGAGTCTTCCTTCATTCTGTTGAGTTGATCCGAGAAGCGAAAGGAAATCGACGGTAGGAATGGAAGGGAGAGAGGGGATGAAGGGGACTGGAGGCACTGAGAGAGAAGGAAGGAGAGAAGAGAGGGACGACAGGGGATGAGGGGATTGATGCGAGGAAGACAACGAGAGAAGAGCTGCCTTGAGGAGAAGCTGAGAGTGACGGGCTTGTTGGGAGAGAAGTCCATTCGAAGTGACCAGGTTGAGAAGGGTTAGGGGATCGAGGGAGGGAGGGGGAACGAGGGAAGAGTGAGGGAGAGAAGTTGATGAGAGGGAAGAGAGGGAAGACAGTTGGGGAGGAGAGGGAACTGCTTCCGATGAAGAGGGAAGAAGACGGTGCGGGTCTGTCGACTTGCGAGAACGTTTATTCGAAGAGGGATCGAGGGACGAAGAGGGAGAAGAGCCAGAGGAACTCATGGAAGGGTAGGATATCGAGAGAATGAGGGCGATGAGATACGATGAGGGTTGAGGGTGAGGTAGATGGGGGGAAGGGATATGACAAGGCGAGGGAGAATGAGGTAGATTAGGGGAGATGAGGTAGATGGAGAGGAGGAGAGGACCGAAGTCACACTCCGAGGTAGATGAAGATTAGAATGGAATAGCGAGGGACGGGGACAACTCACTCACTCACGACATCCCTACGCGCGTCGACTCGATACGAGTTCACTACACAAGGCTGTCCCTCCCTCCTCCTAGAGAGACGGCCAGACGACAGACGACAGACACTCTGCGTCTCTGACTCCTCCCGTCCGTCTCACTGACAAAAAACAACGAGAAATCGAGGGAGGAGTCGGGCGAGGGAGTGTGTGGAGGATGGAGGGAGCAGACGACGAGATGGTGGAGAGGGTCTGGGGGACAGGGGAGAGAGAGAGACGCGTCGCGGCTGGCACTCCGTCCCCTTCCCCCTCGTTCGTGCCAGCCAGTGTCCCTTCTCTTACTCTCTTTCTCTCTTTTCTTCCTTTTACATTCGTAGCTACAGGCAACATTGGAGAAGAGAGATTGGTGATAGAGAGGTTATGTATTGAGACAGGGAGGGAAAGGGAATGAGAGAGAGTTAAGACGGAGGGAAAGTTGAGAGGGACAGAGAGAGAATGCAAAGAAAGACTACTACGAAGGCAGTAACGACATGACATTCGTAGAAGAAGGAGACAGTAGACATCTCATTCGATTGTAGACTCACAAAAGAGAACGACACCCACTATACACAATCATCCATTCACGGAATCTCTCCATTCATCCTTCGATCAATGGACATTGGACTCGTAGACTTCTACTTGCAGAGCTATCCCTGCACCCTTGCAGAGTGCCCATGCTACAGTACCCCTACAACCTCCATCCCATACTCTCATCAACCCTCAACTCACCATGGGTCTCTGCAGCCGTGAACTAGACGGTGTGTCCCTGTCTCCATTATCCGGATTCCGGATGGTCCCTTGAATCCTCGCGATGACCTTCTCCTTCTCTTCTTGGCACTCTCCTTCATCTTAATCAGTCATTCTCTCCCATCACCCCCTCTTTTAAAGACAGACAAAACAGAAGAGAAATTAGCTCACTTGAATGTGCGACGGAATGATTGGAGAGTGGACGAGGGGAGACGAGGGGATGACGGGAATCGGAAGGGGAGACGAGGGGAGAATGGTGGTGGGCAGGGAGGGAAGAGGAGGAAGAGGAGGAGAGGACTTCGTCGCGGGGGGAGATGAGTGGGTGAGGGTGCGAGGACTGCAAGGCAACACGGTCATCTAAGCTAGCAATCGGCTAGGAAAATACTTTGTCTTTACGGTACTGCCACCCGGAAGGTGCCCGGACATGATTTTACACTATAACCTTCACTTTTCCACAAATAATTACAAATGTAGATAGGCTTCCTCTGTCCAATCTTCGATCGATAATGCCTATCTAAAGTTGTACCTGTGAATTGTGGTCATTGCTATGAGAGGGAGAAGTGTGTTGTTGCTGTTGATCTTGTTCATCCGACTCTTCACTTTTCACACGGGAATCGTCCTCAAATGGAGGAATACTGTCAACCATTTCATCCCAATCGTCTCGCAAGGGAATTGTAATCCCCCTTTATTTACAATTCTACCGATTCGTAAACGATATTCATCAGACTTCCGCATTGTTCTCACTCGTCAGTCCAGTTAACGGAGAGCTTGAGAAACATTTGGGTATTTCGTGAGAATCTTCCCGAGCAAGCCCAGTTATACCCACACTACGTTACTTTTCACAAGGTGAGAGTACTTTTCCAACACATTATAATAGTTTTCTAGTGAATCAAGGCGATAAAACAGTCGAACAAGCACCTCCTCTCGCATTTCACCAAATAAATTCACTTCTTTTCATAAGAGCAGTAACTAGAAATAACTATGGTTATCGCAGTCCCCACCTCAGCCGGAATCTCAGCCAGAAAGTCTTCGCTGGGATACATGGCCTCGGGCTCATCTTCCTCATCAAATATCGATTCCACGGCTTTTTCCGTCTCCTGAATTCAGTAATCACTTCCTCGATAGACTAATGGAATCAACGAAATCAACTATTTCTATTCAATCACTGGGATGCACACGACATCGATAGAGATACAGTATGTTATTGGAGGAAATATCAAAAAGTCTCTTCAATTGATCATTACCGTATAACTTGAATTACCAAAAGCTGGCTAAAGCTGGCTCAGCCATTTTGCGAAGCAAGTTAGTGAATGCGCTGATCTTTCAACGGACCTTTTCCTCCAATAACACATTACTTACACAGTATACTGCTTCAAACAACATTTACTCTCGTCTTCATCTCACATTCACTTAAGCACAGCCTCAGGCAGCCATCTATAGTTGAGTGAGTTCCGTCAGTTGTTTCATTCCCATTTACGGTATTCCGAGAGTCAAGACAAGATGGGAATGAGTTTTAACTGACGTCTTTGCTCAACCCTACAGACAAGCGTCTGCTCATGCTTCCCCCCCTCCCCTTCCCCTACTCACCCCCAATATATCGTTCTCCAACCCCCTCACGGCTCTTTCAGCCTCTTCGTCCTGCTCCATCTCTTCCTCCTTCATTTCTTTCTCTTCACTCTCTTCCTTCTCCTCTCTTCCCTCTTCTTCCCTTTCGTTCTCTTCTCCTTCTTCTTCCCTCTTCTCCTCTTCCTTTGGCTCTTCTTCTACAGTATCCTTCATCTCCTCCTCTACCGTAGCCTCTTCCTTTTCACTTTCACTACTCGATTCATCCCCTTCTCCAGACTGCGAATTCGAAGTAATCGATCGTTTTCTTCCCTCTTCTTCCATCTGCAAAGCACAACACAATACACAATGCACACTACATGCCATAATCATGCACGATACAAGGCAAAGCGAATCAGTCGGATGAGATCAACACTTTAGTATGATATCACAATCCTGAATAATCTCATCCAATTGAATATTGCACAAGACTTGCTCTTCACTTACCGTATTCTCAATGGCATTGGAGGCCGAGATGAGTCGTTCCCTCGAGACTCCGAACTCTTTCATCGCGGCCTTTGTGATGAGACGAGGTCGTTGTTCCTTTAATCGACTCCATATACTCTAGTTCTCCATACAATCAACACTTCCGCACAACTTTTCGGCTACAGTAATCCTTTAAACGAAAGACTACCACTCCTCTACAGTACCCACCTCCATCTCCTCCTCCTTAATCTCCTTCTTCTCTGATTTCTGTGCAGGACTCGCCCAAGCATCTTCA
Source organism: Micoletzkya japonica (assembly GCA_900490955.1). Lineage (NCBI taxonomy): Eukaryota > Metazoa > Nematoda > Chromadorea > Rhabditida > Diplogasteridae > Micoletzkya > Micoletzkya japonica. The sequence continues at coordinate 723,925 of LS834145.1, forward strand.
CTGCGTCCTCCGAAGTCCTAAACCACTTCCGTATGCTATACAGTCCCCCTTAGTATGTATTTTCAATCATTTATAGCTGGCTTCTCTGGTACACTGACCAAAGTCAATAAACCGTACCTTCTCGGAATGAGTGGCGATACTGCTCTCTGACAGTCTCTTTCCCTCCCTTCGACTCCCGAGAGACATCCAACTCTTCTTGCTGCTCCTCTCATCCATATCATCCGAATCACTGCTCGAATCCGATGTCTCCTCCTTCTTCACCTTCTTGCTTGGCGGCTTCGATCGAACTGCAGCCAAGATAATTAATAACAGTTCAAGTTGATGCATCCTCGCAGAGATAATTCCTCATGCATCTTTTCCTACTTCACTTTGACAATTCCTTGTGAATATCACAAACTGCGTATACATCAACCATCTACTCTAGTGCCGTACCTTGTTGTGCACTTCTCTTCTTCTCATTTCCCTTCTTCTTCGTGTCTTCCTCTTCGTCTTCATCCGAGAACAGATCATTCGTACTCATCTTCTTCACAGTTTCTTTGCTCTTCTTCTTCGGCTTCTTCTGAACGAATCTCTTGTTCATCACAACTTATTAGAGATATCAAACTTATTGCTACTCTATTAAAGAAATAGATGTTCTCCTTCCTCAACAATTCTCTCAATCTCTCCATGTTGTATATAGGGTTAATCCCATTATACCTATTTTGTATTTCCCCAACACCTCGTCTCTCAGCCCCATTAGCCTATTGTCAATGTAAGGGCGACGGCACGTCGCCTAGTCATTCTCTCGCTGGGCTCTGGTGCTGGCTGGTTGGCTCTGGGCATTCCCCTCTCCATCCCTACTCTCTTGTCTTCATACTCGCCTCTCCTCTTCGATAAACCATATTGGTTACTCCACCGGGACTTGGGACACAACACTCCACATCCCACCCCTCCTCACCTCAACTTTCTTCTCTTTCCTTTCCTCTCCACTGTCGCTTTCCTCAGTTGTCTCTTCCTTCACCTGTAAGCATTCTTTTGATTCCCCTCCAAAAGTTCCCCACTTAACCCATCCCTTCTACAGTATATAACGGTATTCATCCGTATCCCCTCCCCCTCGTACCTTCTTCTTCGATTCCTTTCCACTCTCATCACTCTCTTCTCTCTTTTTCTTCGCTTTCTTCGTCTTACTCGTCACTTCTTCTTCGGAATCCGACGACGAGAGATGTACTCGTTTCTTCTGTAACACATAATATGACATTAGCTATTCTGGTTTCATGATATGCTGTGATTTGTCATGATATGAAGAGGTTGCCGAGTGAACCCCCCCCCCCTCAGTTACCTGTTGCTTCTTCATCTGTCGTTCCCTGATCAACTCGAGTGCTTCCTTCTTCTTCTTCTCTTCCTTATTCACGGCACTGCTCCTCCGTCCCTTCACTCTATCGTACATCGAAGAACATCCCAATCCGAGATCGGAATCAGATCCGAAGGTCGACTGTTGGCGAGCGAACGAGTGCTGCAATCAAAGGCAATCGTAGCATTTCTATACCTACGAGACCCACCAGTGCCAAAGGACAAACCAGACGAAGAAAGAGTGCGGATACCTTATAGTCAAGACTGACGTCACTATCGGAATCGCCTTCGCTCTCTTCACTCTTCGCCTTCTTCTTCCTCTTCTTCTTGTCCACATCCACACTGCTCTTCTTCTTCATCTGCAATCACTTCCTATCTCAGTCTATTCCCTCCCCTCCCCAATCCTTCTCACTATCATTCTGTCACTCAACCCATGCCTACTTTGCTCAACTCTGTCATCAGACAGACTACCCCCCATCCCCCCTCACCTTCTCACTATGCTGACTATTCCTCTCCTTGTCCTTCATCTTCTTCTTCAATTCCTTTCTCTTAGCCCTTTCCTCCTTCGTCTCTTCTCTGTCCTTCTTCTTATCCTTCTTCCGATGTTTCTCCTTTTCCTTCTCTTCCTTCTTATTTTCCTTCTTCGGAATTCTCTGCATCTTCTTCACATCAGGGGCACCCTGAATTCCCTTCTTCTTTTCCTTATTCTTTGAATCCCATCATTCCAACAAGGAGAGTGATAAGGCATAATAAGTGATAATATATTATTAGGCTGTCTCATATATTTCGGTGCAGTTGTTCAAAAAATCATATCTCGTCTTCGGATAAGGGAAAAGTGCTCAAATGAGTCATTCGTACCTTATTATGGATGATCCTCTCGAACATCTCGTTACTCATATCCCTGACTGGATGCTTCTTCTCACTGACACTTGCAGATCTCGCAAGGGGAGTGGAGGGGGTGAGGGGAGGGCGAGAGGAGGCGGAGGTGGAGGCACCCTTCGAAGAGGAGAATGACTCGTGCCGGACACCGAACGACTGCAAGGGACAGGATACGGTAGGAATGGGCAGGGGTACGGTAGGTGTAGTCATTCTACAACATCTGTTGGACAGCCTGTATTCCCGATCACAATGACTTGTCTTCTTCTATAATTTCTGTAGGTAAAAGGTCTACTCTCGAAATCGAGGAAATGGAAATGAATCAAGCTATAATTCTCTGTCTTCACATCTCGCCAATCGCTTACCTTCTCCTGTGGTTTGGGTAGGAATGGTCGATTGATGGAGGGGTTGGTCTTGGCATCGAACGACCCTCTTGGTCTACTGACGGGGGTGGCTGAGGGGGACGACAGAGAGGGACCTCCCTTCCATGCATTCAGGCTGAAACCACACCGTTTACACCATCATCAAACTAACACTAATTTGAAAATAGAGAAGTATTACTTGATAATTAATTGGCCAGAGACACTCACCCGGATATGGGAGGACTCTTGAGGGAAGAGGAAGTGGGAGTGGAGGCAGAGACGGGAGTGAAGAGGGGAGTGGATGAGGTCGATGCTGACGAGAGGGATTCACGAGTAGACTGACCCAGACGGAGGGAAGAGAGGGGCTGCAATGGGGGATCATTGGGAGGAGATAGGGAACAGTCGCTTGCTCTTATCTTACTTGTTACAAAGTCCGAAACTTTAGAATGACAAAGATATGGTGGAGTAAACCGATCCGTCCGATTCTTTGATTCCAAAATGAGTCTACTTCTCTCACTTTTGCACACTCTCTCGCCTGATATTCGGAATGATTTACTAACGTATCTTTTTATTCCACTATACGAAGACTCACTGTTGCTGCTGAATGTGGTGGAGGGGGAGGAATGGAGGGATCGAAGTGATGCACATCCAAGGGAGGTACATGGGAATGTTGGGAGAGCGGATGGAGAGGGTGCAGGGGGTGAGGGGGTTGGGACGGGAGCGAGGGGGGAGTAGACACTACCGAACCATGCAGGGGAGGCACTCGGGGAATCGACACCTGCAAGGGACGCAATGAGTACTAGTGGGTATTATTGGAGGAAAGGGAACGTTGGGAAATATTTGCTGCGCACTTTGCTAAATACAGAGAAACTCTGTTGGCAGAATGCCAGCTTAGGCTAAAAGCTGGCTCCGGCTGAAGTTTTATGGTGGTTAGCGGAAAGAACTGTGCAGCTCTCTCAACGTTCATTTGACTCCAATAATAGAAGGGGACAGATTAAAGGAGAAGGAGAAGGACTGACCGACGGAGAGACAGTCATCACACTGCTGGGAGTATTGTGAGCAGATGAGGCGACGGGGTGCGAGTTGAGATGAGAGGGAGGAATGTGGATCTGGAGGGGAGTGGGACGGTGGGGAGGAGGGGGAGGGGGAGGGGGGACCGACGTGGACGACCTGCAAAGGGAAAGGGTACTCAGCGGCTGAAGAAGGCTACCAATGAGCAGAATCATGAGCTTTTGAACAATCTGCCAAACAATTCTATACTGATATTGAGTAACTACCAAGCAATAGATATGAATGATAATGTTTAATTGTAAGTGAGTTCATTGAATAACAAGAAGAATGATATACTAACTCGTTCCACTCTTCACTCCACCCCCCTCCATTCGTTCGTGGTCTTCTCAATGGAGACAACGGACACTCCTTCGACGGTTCCTCTCCGGGATTCTATAAAGATACCGTAATCCTGCGGGCATGCCTTGCTTGAGAACTGCCGCATGATAGCCGATCACATGAGAACCGTCGGATGAGAATGATTCTCATGGGAACTGCACGTATGAGAACCAATCGCATAAGAACCAAAAGCTTATATAGTAAATTTGACGTATGCAAAGTCAAACCTGGTCAGTCAATTTGAAATTTCACATTGCAGTGTATAAAAATAACTATGTGTGCATTATTTCTTTTTCTCTAGAACGGTAGCCTACTATTTTTTGCTCAATAAACGGTGGTTCAGATGGGAAAAGTCTTTGCATAATCCTTGTCAGCTTGTAAATTTTCCGAACAAATACTAAAATTAAGCTTACCTCAAGTCGCGAAGATTGTAGCTTGATCTTGAGTGGAATGCGACTGCCCAATAGACTCGTTTTAAACGTGTCCAGTCCGACTCCCTTCTCTCCCTTCGGTTCTTCAACGGTTTGTGGTTGAGGAGGAGGTGGAGGAGGAGGGGGAGGGACTGGAAAGGGGACGGGTACTGTAGGAGAGGGTACGGTAGGGGGAGGAACTGGAGGAGGGGGGGTAGGGTTTGGGTACTGTAGGAGGGGGAGCTATAGGCGGGGAGATGGGAGGAATACGGGGAATAATTGACCTGGATGGTCTCTCAAGCAAAGGAACGAACCTTCTTCGACGTCCTCTTCCACTTCGGCCGATCCCTGTCTCCTGACATAGTCGATCTTCTCGTAGAGTGTTCGTATCCTCGGATTGGAATAGGGGGAAGCACTCCCTTGGTTCTCCTTCCATCGCCCGTCCGCCCACTGCAAATCGACACGTTGTTCCCCAATAGGCAATCCTATCCGGAGTGACTCATTCCGCTCTTTGATTGATTCATACCCCACTCACAAACCTTCCAGCTACTACTACACTACGGAGTAACGCAATACAATTTCCCAATCTGCACCACAGTTAATCTCATTTCAACTCGGTCGAAATCTATTCTATTCCGCAAAACTGTACTACGATCCTTCCACATGCATCCTTACGATACTAGTGACAAGGTGCAATAAGTGTAGTTGGTGAGCGAGTCTCACATATTCCTCGATTCCCTCGATGTTTCCCTCCCTCAACCGTTCCCTCTCAGCCTCTTCCTTCTCCTTTTCATCATAGAAACCCGAGTCTCCGGATCTTCGATCTTCGGGGGTAACGACGACTGCTTCTTGTGGAGAGTTTCGATGGGCCGGACGAGAGGACGAACCTGCAAATTATTAATATCATTACTATACTTACGGAGTTCAGCCATACGTGGGCACCGGCCCGAAGTATGGGTGGCCCATAATTGTTCGGAATTTTACTTTGGTAGGCCTATATTTCCTACAAAATTTCAATTGGTAGGCTTCGTACCATGTATGAGTTCAGTACAGGCATATTTGATAGATTAGCGTCAAAATAGCATAAACTTTGGATGGTACAGTGGAAATTGATGTGTATTGATGTGAAATTGATGTGTATTGATGTGTTGGAGGATACAACATTCTTTTACTTTTCAAAATTTACATAACTACCGACAATTTCCCGGAAAATTTAATATGTGATTCGTCTGGCAAAGTCCCCCATATAGTTGTTCCCCCCTCGACAATCAAAGCCCCATTATCTGCGTGGACTGACACAGTCTGATACAGGGAGTACTACTAAAGGGAAAGAGGGCTTATCAACTGTACAGATACCATTACAGACTACGAATTGGCGGCCAGATAACGACTCGAATTGAACAGATAGGTATCGGCCCCGATACGAGCACCAGATATTGTTCCACAACTAATCTAAGCTAGACAGGAACACGACATTCAATAAATACGCTAAATTGGTAGACCAGATGATGGATGACTTTGCATTAAGGAGGGTTCTTCATCAATCGTAAGCCTATTGGAAAGGGGACGACTGACCATTGGTACTAGTCCTTCGATCGCTTGAGGTTCCCTCTACTTCGTGATGTGAGGAAATGGACGAAGTACGAGAGATGGACATGTGAGATCTGTAGTTGACAGAGATCGAATAGTCACATTGCACAATTTTGTTTTCAACTTTTTTTCACAGAAAATATGCCTGAATTGCGTGTGATAAATTAAGAGCCTATGGTCTACCCGCCCCCACCGTATCTCTCCTCCCTACAGTTCCCTCCCCCCACTCACGTGCTATGTCTCCTGTCCTCCTCTTCCCTCTTCTGACTACTGCTTGCTGCCTTCTTCGAAGCCCTTCAATCAGTCCATAAATACTCTTCCCTTCCCTTCACTCCCATATATCCCTCCCTTTCCCTTGTCCCTCTGTTCCCTTACATCTTCATCTCGACTGCTTTCCTCTCATTGGCAGTCTGTACAATCTTCATCGTCTCCACTTCATGGGAAGACAATCCCCTCGACCTCCTCGAAGTGAAGTGATCGTAAACTCCATTGCTACAGTAGTCTGCTACTATCCAGAGATCACGTTGATTGGCATACATTCTGAAGGGAAGGGATGATACAAGGGAGCAGTGGAGGGGAAGGGAATGGGGGGGGAAGGAAAGACGAAAGATGCAGAGGGGAAGAAGGTTCTTTGTACAAGACGGAGGGAAGAGAGGACATAAAAAGAAGTAATTGGATGTGAGAATGATGGAGAGAGTGAGAAGAGAACGAGAAGGGGGGATGGGGGGAAAGATGGGTAGGGTAGGCAAGGGAGTAATCCCCCCATCATCTTAGTCTATGTATTCCCCTTCATACACATCCTTCCGTCCCCCATTCCCTCCGATCCCTCTCTGTATTCTTTCCTCTTCTCATTGCCTTGTATTCATCCCTCTATCTCTCCCCCTCCCTCTTCCACTTCCCTTCGTACTCTCTACATCAAGTCGCCATCTCCACGACAACCACGACATACTCTCTCTTAGTCATTGATTACGATTACTAACTACGAGGGAGGAAGAGATAGAGGGGGAGCAAAGAAAGAGCAACTACTCACGGCGTCTTTCGGAAGGCCTCCAACTGATCGTGAGCGATGCTTGGTTTGAAGAAGTTGAGTATTCCCTCCCTCCTCTTCATGTCAATCATCACTTCCGTATTGAGGGGATCCGTCCGATCCCTAAGTTTCCTCTTGACGTAGTCCTCGTCTCCATGCGGAAGATTGGCCACCCAGAGACGGGGGGAAATCGGACTGCGACCGAACCATGGACCGTACTTCTGAAGGGAGGGAAGGGTTACGGGGAATGGAAGAGGGGAGACGAGCAATACACTACATTACAGTCTTAAACATAATCAGCTAAACCTTTCAAAGAATCTCTCACTATGACTCAAATGCTATGATCCTCCCCCCTCTCCCTATCCCTCTCCATCCCCTCAACTCACCCGATTCTTCTTCGGGAACTTCTCCGGATGCTTGGCATAAGCATTTATGACGTTGACGACGGATTGGATGTGATCGAAGTGGATGAGGGCGAAGGGACTGGCGCTGTCTCCATTCTTCACCTCCACTTCCAGCACAGTTCCGTAGAGAGAGAAGCACTCGGAGAGGGAGGAGGGGGTCACTCCCGGGTCGAGACCACCCACGTAGAGCACTCGCGAGGCCTGTATTGCCGAGTGAGAATAAGGCAAGACAACAACTTGAGGAGACCGTCAGGTTCCGCTATCAAATACAGACTACTACTACTTAAAAGGTTCCGAATACGCTTTCAGAAATTGCTCATCTCTATGCTTTATAAAAAATAAAAAAGTCAATGGCTGGGTTAGAACGTATTGTGCAGTGAGCGCACAGCGCTATACTATGTGTGCCATGTTATGATCTGTACTTCTCCGACCAGGCTTACAGAATACGGAAAAATGAAGTGAATATTCCGCAGTTTTCAAAAGCATATTCGGATTCTACTCATTTTTTAGAGCTTTCGAATGGTATATAGATCATAGCAAAACAACACGGTTTCATGAAGTAATTAACTTGTAAGAAGTTAAGGATTAAGTTTAGGGACTTAAGCTAAAGGTTAAGGATTAAGGACTTTAGGCTTAGACTTAATGACTAAGGATAAGGCTTAGGGGCTAAGGTTAAGAATTAAGGACCAAAGGCTTAAGGACCCTAACAAGGGAAGTTGTTTCAGGCGCCGTGGCCTTTCGATATGAGCCCTAGAGCATTTTGTAGCTCTTGATGCGCTGATTTCGAATCTGCTTTCCAAGTTTGCTGAACGGTCTTTACAACCATTTCGCGAAACTACAAACAAATTTGGCGCTGGCGGGGATCGAACCCAAAGGTTCAGCGTCGCAGCGATAAATTTACCTGCTGCGCTACATAGACACGTTCCTTGGCCCTCTGGCAGGGCTGATGAAGCGACGTGAAATATGTGCTTGAAAAATTTAACGTTCAGCAAATGTGGAAAGCAGATTCGGAATCTACGTTTCAAGAGCTTTAAAATGGTCTAGGTCTCATGCCGAACGACCACGGTGCCTAAAACAACTTCCCTTGTAAACCTCACAAGGGAAGTGCAAATGGTGACCATTTGATCCAGAGATGAGACATAGGTCATTCGATAGAGCTTGAAAGTTATGTAGATTCCGTGAAAACTAGCTGCCCACATGCACGCATCGTCGAGAACGACGGCGTCAACGATTTCACTGCATCCCCCATGCACCGCTCTCTCACTGCCTTCTATCGCTCCGGCTGCAGCTGCTGCAGGGTCGGCGTGGCGCAGCAGGTAAGA
>LS834145.1:734933-766044 GCA_900490955.1 Micoletzkya japonica
TCTTACCTGCTGCGCCACGCCGACCCTGCAGCAGCTGCAGCCGGAGCGATAGAAGGCAGTGAGAGAGCGGTGCATGGGGGATGCAGTGAAATCGTTGACGCCGTCGTTCTCGACGATGCGTGCATGTGGGCAGCTAGTTTTCACGGAATCTACATAACTTTCAAGCTCTATCGAATGACCTATGTCTCATCTCTGGATCCAATGGTCACCATTTGCACTTCCCTTGTCAGGCCTTAAGCTAAGGATTAAGGACGTTAGGGACCTTAATCCTTAAGGACCACAGGTTAAGGCTTAAGGACCCTAGGCTAAGGCTTAAGGACTAAGGTCAAGCATATGTGGGCAGCTTTACCATCCATTATCTTGAACAAGGGCTTACCATTGAAGAACTTGAGGTTTTGGTTAGCCTACCAATCAGGCATTTATTTGGAATAATAAGACGCCAACAAGCTAGGTTCCTACAAAATGAGGAGCCTACCACCCGACCGTCAGGTCTGTGCCCATGTCTGACATGAGGTCAAGGCTTAAGGACTAAGGTTAAGGCTTAAACGCTTTAGGCTGACTTAAGGACTAAGGACCTTAGGGCTAAGGTTAGGGAAAGGGAAATACTTTTGGTTACCCGGGAGTTCAGGCATGTGTAATATACCGTTCGAAAGCTTATGTCATGCTGATTCAAGAAATCGATATGGTTTTGGCCGAGCGGCTAATTTTGAGAACCTATTTCATTACGAATTCGGCCGTAAGTGTATTTTAAAGGATACAGTTTTCCGCAATTAAACACGTAAAAAACTAAGGACTAAGAACTCCATGACTAAGTAGCGTACCCGGGGCGAGAAGACGGAGACCTCTCCCTTGCGGTAGTCCCTGTATTCCCTCGAGGTGGATGGTCCCTCCGTACACCATTCCCTCTCCTCTCTCGTCCCTTCATTTCCCCTCTGCAACCAATTCCCTTGCCTTCCCTCTCCTCCATCCATATTCATACCTTAATAAAGTCATTGTAGACCTCTTTCGTCTCCGATTGAGTAGCGCATCGAATCTTGCAGTCCACTCCCTCAATCCATTTATTAATTCTCCATTTAAATGCATGGACCCTCTTCGTTTTCCTTGTTCACTTCTAGTATATCTCATTCCCTTTATTCCTCCCATTCCTATCTCATGCCAAGTGCACGTGCTCTACCCAACCCATCTCTCCCCTTCCTCCCTTCTCACTTGTATGCAGATCTGTCGATGTAGAAGGGTGTCTACACCGTGTGCATCCTTCAACAGGACGAGGGCCTTCCTTCCCTCCCTCTCATCATACGAGATATGGTGCACGTAGCGACCACACTCACTCACGACGTCTCCGATGACATCCTACAAGACACTGCTCACTCCATCCGTGCACAGCTTCGCCCTCTTCTAAGATATTCATACTAGTCCAAGCAAAAGGCCATTATCTAGAAGGGAACTCATCAAAAGGAAGTATGCTTTTCCAATACCGAACGTGGCAATTCGACTCTTACTTTGGCAGGCTCAAATTCGAAAGAGATTGGTTCGCTTCTTACTTTACGATGACGCTGATAAGCCCATTTCGCGAAATAGGACCATGAAGGCCGACCATGCATGGTGTGGCTGCCCTCCCCCCAACCTGGGCAGCCTTCCCAGCAGTATTTCGAGAAACAGGGCTACCAATGTACAACATCGTGCCTACCAATTGAAATTTTCGACTAAATATGAGTCAGCTAAGGCAAGATTTCGATAAAATGTTGGCCTACGACCCATACTTCGGGTCGATGTCCACGTATGCTCCACCCTCCGTCCATTACCTTCAGAGTCCTAAAGGGCAGTCGAGGCAGTCGTTCTACGTACACAGCCACGTGATCCTTGTAACTGCTATTCCACTGTTTCTCCTCTTCCCTTCTCGATCTACAACACTCTTTATTCCTTCTTTTCCCCACCCAACCCCCTCTCTATTCATCCCTTTTCCCTTCTAGTTCTCTCCTAACTCTCTTTCCCTTAGTTCCCTCTCCCTCGCAATTCCCTCGTAACTCTTCCTCTCCTCCCTTCCTTTTCCCATGTCAATGTTTCTTCCGTATGTGAGTCCCTCTCACTTCTTCAGACAGCCCTCACAAAGAGAATGAGAAGGGAGAGGGGAGAGGAGGAGGAATGGGAAGATGAGAGGGAGGGAATAAAGAGAGAGTGGAGAGAGAGGGAAGAGGAGAGAGAGTAGAGGGACAGAGAGGAGCGGGGCATCGATTGGTTGAGTCGCGTGCGAGGGGAGTTGGCAGGGAGAGAGAGTGTACAAGGGGAGGAGAGCGGAGGGAGAGAGTATTGAGAGAGTACAGGGGGACAGACGAGTCAAGGGGAAACGAAAGCAAGGGGACATCGGAGGGATCGGGGAACGAATGGGAAGGGAATACGGGAGGGGGCTAACGGGGAATGGGGAGAGGAAGGCCACCCATACACGAGTCACGTGAAGCAGAGAAGGAGGAATACGCTACATCTCCATATCTCATTTCCCTTCACATTTCCATCGCATCCCCCGATATCTTTCGCTTAATCAACCCGGGATAGACTAAACCTTACTTATACATGAAACGGTATGTAGGCTTCCATACATACATGACAAATGATCATTTTCGGCGGTTAGATAACCTACTTTACGAGAACTTCGAAAACGGCCATTTTCACTTATGGACACTCCTTGACGATCTTCCTCATACACCAATCCTTCATGAGTTACACATCACTCAATCAACAAAACGCGCTTCGCCTTAAACAGACACCAAAGGGTTGCGTGTACCGTGGTTGGGGGCACTTTCCAGGCAGAGAAGCGTCTTCTTCATTCTTTTCCAGTCCAACCCAACCCCTTTCCTCCCATCCCCCCCCTCACAATTTCGCCCACTAACCCATGTCTACTCGATCCACTCGATTCCTTCTCTCGACTTCGATCATCCGAGGTCGAGGCTCGACTGCAATCAACCACTACGTGATGCACTCTCTCCGTTCGGTTATCTTTCAACCTTCATATAGTCAAGACTCTTATCCGAAGCACGAGTACTCAACACAAGCAGACTAATCGTTACCCCCTACCTGTTATCCTTGTCCTTCCTAACTCTCGGAGATGCTTTCTCCTTCTCGGCTTCTCCATTGCAAGAAGGAGCCATATCGTGTCTGAACCTCTTTCTTTCCCTTCAATTCCTTCATTTATTCCCTTCTTCTTATCTCATTTCCACTCTTCTTATTCCATTTCCCCTCAATCTTCTCAATATTCTACTCCCCCCTCAATCTCATAATTCCCCCTCATTTCATCATATTCCTCCCCTCTCCTCACTTATTCTATCCCCTCTCCTCTCCACTTTTCCTCTTCTCTTCCCTATGTACCCCGACCCCTCTAGAGTCGATCGATAGAGGACGCAGCTGACCCTAGCAAAGAGGGAGAGGGGAGAGTGAGGGAGGGAGAGTGCGAGGGAAAGAGAGAGAGGGGGGAGAGATGGAGTACTCCCCTATCCCCCACTACCTCACTCCCGTAATATACTCACTTGGAAGGCGAGGGATGAAAGGAAAGAGTGACTTGGTGACCGTCGATTATGATGGGAGAACGAAGGGAAGAGACGATTTTAGAGGAGAGGGAAGAGTCGACGAAGGATATTATGAGAGAAGTGGGGAGGAGACGAGTGGTCGAATCGATTAGACGACTGAAATGACGGAGATTAGGGGGATAGGGGAGTAGGGGTGATGGGGAGTGGAACAGGTGAGAAATGAGGGTGTGGGGTGTGAGGTAGGGTGAAGAAGGAAGAAGGGAAGAAGCATGGCCAAGGGGAATTGAGATGGAAGAGGAGAGGGGAAAGAGCTATAAAGAGAGAAAAGGGAAGAAATGGGAAGAAGAGAACTGAAAGGGAGATTTGTAGAGGGAAAGGGGATGAAGAGGAGCGAAGTAGAAGGAGAACAGACAAGTCTTAAAGGGAAGAGTAGAGGGGATAATTCCAAAGTATCGAATATTCACTCCTCTATTCATCATTGTTCATCTTTCGCTCTTCTCAATCCAAGACATAAGCTAATTATCAAATGGAACAAGTCGATTAGGGGAAAAGCAGGACAGAGAGTGTTATGGGATAGGACAAGCTTGGCGAGAGGGGGAAGGGAGTGTATGGGGGGAGATAACTGTGGAGATAGGGTAGTAGGGTAGTACCCCGAGTGGGACAGTCTCGCCCGAGAGGCTGCTTTGTCGAAGAAGGCGCGGACTTGCTGGGTGGAGAGTCTTGAATGGGAAGAGACGAGAACATGTCGGGACTCGGACCGAGTCACACTATGTCCAGTGCCCTCTACCATTCCATTCGAAGACGACTAGATCACTCGCGATCCTCACTTCCTTCCCATCACGAACACACTGCAAAAGGTCGGCTTCATTCGAGAGAAACGGGGACAAAAACAGCAAAAAAGGACAGAAGAGAAGGGATGGATGAACGGAGCGAAAGGGGGGAAGCAGAAAATGAGAGAGAATTGATAGGAAAGGGGTGAGTTCCTCCTTTCTCTCTCTCCACTTCGATACCCCGTACCCCCTTCTTTTTCCTTCGACGCGCTAGAAGGGGCGGAGACACAGCGTGTATCCCTGACTCTCTCCCTCTCTAGACCCTCCCCCTCCCCCTCCCCTCTCTCTCCCTTCACTCGCACTCTCAGTCACGAGTCCTATCAACCCTTCCATTTCACACTCCGTCCTCACCCTATTACTAGCTTCTCCCATCCATAACTATCTCTCCCCCCTCTCCAGACTACTTCCTTTCCCCCCTCCTTTTCCTCATCATTCCATCACAACAACAATCCACGTGGACGAGTGACTCATTCCAATCGATATCCCTCCCTTTTCCCCTTACAATTGCCATTCAACCAAGCTGTCGCATCGATTATACGTGTCCTTCGTTGGTAACTATGGACTACGAGGAAAAGGAAAGGATACATCAAGCTAGCTTGGAATGGAAGACGACAACTATGTCCCATACGAGGATTGAACGATGCGAAGAGAGGGGGATGAATACGAACCTGAACTGACATGAGGATGGCTGGGAGAAGCGAACACGGGCCTCTGACATGAGACAACTGCAAAATTGAGAATATTGAGGTTCGAATATCACTGAAATCGGGATATACGTGATTGTGTACGAATAACAGAATACAATCATGACTCACACATCAAATTGTGCACGTATATACACGAGTACACGAAGTAAAGTCTTCGAAAAGTGCAAAAAACGCTGAAACGTGTTTAATGCTACCGTACCTAAGAGCTCCGTTTAATAGTCGTAGTGCACACGATTCGTTCTATCGCAAACTGAGAACCGGGTTGCATACTTTTGATCTTAATTTTGTTTCAAGACATGTTTTACCATGGTATACCAAAGTTCTTGTTTGAGTGCTGTTGCATTAGTTATACGTCTTAGTCACAGGTTCAATGGAACACGTCTTCGGTAATCCATTCGTGACCAAACCAGAGAAAACGGCTGTCCCACAAAGAGAAGTAATTTCTTTCATCATATTTTCCATCTATGTAGCTTATCTGTGTGATGAAAATCTTTCAGTTTGTGTACAAGCCATCCCAATATTGTGTTCTGATGGATGAAATGATCGGGACCAGATCACGGCCGTGGAGGGAATCTAACGAACCAATTCAACCTAAACAGGTCTTATTTTTAATATTTACCTTTACCTCGTAATCACATACTGTAAAACATAAACGTGAACTTTTCCCTTTTCCGTTTTCCACTTCCACTCCAATCTTCTGATTTTCAGATGCTCAGTCTTCCCCAGATGTCGAAGGAGGAGCTGATAATGTCTCGCCTCTTCGAGAACTGTGCCGTCAAAGCTGGAATTTCCGGTGTTCTCGGGTATGCTTTTCATCTTCACTTTTCTGAATATAGGTAAGACAAATCATAGTGTGGAATCAGTTAATAATGTGCTTCATTACTGAACATACAAAATAAGATTGCTAGGTGAGCTGAAGAATACACGAATTCGGTACAAAATTCAGTTTTGTGTAGTAGCCATCCAAGCTAAATAATTTGTTACAGGCGTGTCCAAGCTAAATAATGCTACTTCTTACCTGTTACTTCCGAAAGTGTAGTTACAGTATCAGTAAACGAATGAACTGAACTAGTCATTTTTTTCTGAACTAGTTTACCCTACTTTGTGCGTGCTAAATTCTTACAAATGGAAACAGGTAAATATAAAATGTTTTGCTACCGAGTTACTTTCTTTACTCCTTCTCGATAAATGGTGAGACTTGACCTATTAGGTACGGAGTGGGAGTTGCTTTCGGATTGTTCACGGCCTCTGTTGATCCCTCGCTATCAATGGTCGGAGGTGATCCTACTAAACAGGTTTACTCTTTTCCCACCTTTTGAACTTCTTTTTATGCTTGCTTTCCACAGCATGTTATAATACAGACATAATATATTAATTTACTCTATATTTCTGTACGAAAACAGTCATGGTTTAACGTATAACAGATCTAAAGGTTATATCAGAATACATACATGTACATATAAACAATTTGAGTTGTCGTTTCGAGAGACATGGAAGGAGATGAGTGGGAGGATGAAGTCCTACGGAAAGAACTTCGCATCCATCGGTCTTATGTTCTCCGGTATCACTTCTCTTTCTTTCGTTCAGTTGCCATAGATCAACTTCACTTTCCTCTACGGTTTACGGTGATTTGCACGAGTGGCTTTTAAAGTATTAGTTTCGTACTGATGGAGCTTGTAAATTGGCTTAACTAATTCAGGCTTACAAATAGGCATGAACAAGAATGAAATGTTAAAAAATATTGATTGTTTAAAATTCGTTATGAAAGGTGCATTTAGTGCTATTATTTGGTAGCTTTGGAGAGGAAAATGAATCGTCTGTTCGTACAATTGATGAGATATATGCACGTGAGCAAGTTGTGTGTGCTTCTTACTAGTGAACATCCCGGAAGCAGAAATCAAGCCATCTACCATAGATATCATTTACAGTGAGCTTGATCCTGCAGCTGAACTCATTATTTTGTGCGGCACAGCAGTGTGAATAATGTTTTATCAATCAAAGACGTTATTTTCCTTCTATCGAGAAGGTTACCCAAGTACGAGAATGAGTAAAAGAGCGAGCTGTATTATGTAAATTCTATGAATATGAGCTTTTTCTTTACAGGAACAGAGTGTTTATTGGAGACAGTGCGGGCGAAGAGTGACTGGAAGAACGGAACGTATTCGGGAGCGATTGTAGGGGGACTGCTTGGCTTACGGTATGTCTGTACTTTGATCATTGTGCAAGAACATTCTTCAGGGAGAAAAAAGTGCATTTTTGCCTTTTTATGACCAGTTCATTTTTTGCAGCTACTGCTAGGGAAAATTCTGCAGCGCCCCACCCAGCCACGATAACTGAAGGCAAAGAATCGTAGTAATTGGCTTGGAAACGGAAATCATGCATATGTAATATGATGCCTAGGCCGGTGCTGTCCTAACACCTTTGCAGAGTGCTTTGAAAAAATCAAAATATATATTAGATAATTTACCACTTCGTAGACTGGTATTTCCGTTTCTCAAAATATTAGCGCGAAGCACATATGGGCACGGACCCGACGTTCGGGTTGTAGGCCATTCATTTTGTCAAAAACGTAACTTGGTAGGCACCGCATTATTCCGGTACGCTCATTGATAGGCTAATAAACATCTAAATATGTACACTGGTTGGCCCCAAAGTGAAATAATTGTCGGTATGCCTGCCCATGTATGGCGTGAAGGTTTGCCCACAAAGTCACGTTAGACCAAATAATATGCCAGAAACAATGTAACTAAAGCACTTGTTCTTGTGAAAGTTTCTAAAACCAAGGTACATTGACTACCAAATTTACCTTTTTATGCCAAACTATGCTATATTTGAGCTCATTAGTGTGTATCACTTTTACCCGTTTCTCTGTACAAAATTAAGGCTTCTTGAAATTCAACAACATTAATATTTCATCTATTCTCGAAGTATACGGTATGTACCGTATATCTACTAATGTAAAAGGTTTTAAATTGCTCTTTTTGCTACCGATCGGGCAAAATTCAATTTTAGGAAAAGAGAGAAAAAGTATGTTCATGTCAGTCCCGGTGTGTTATTTTCGTTGTGAAATTCTAGCAAGAATGAATGGTAAAATCAAATTATTTCAAATTGGAGGATTAGTTTCATATTAAAAAGAATTACATCACAAAAGAGAAGAATTATACTACAAAAGAAAGATGATCTTCTCGATTTGACATATGATAAAGAGAGCTTCATGCAATAATATCCCATTTTATTTAATGTTTAATGTGCCACATAATTATGTCTAATTTGTTTTGGATTCCTCAATTTAATTGCGTAAAAATTAAATTGAGGAATCCAAAAAAATTTATCATAAAATCGTATTTCATGCTTTTCCATCAACATAACATAAGTTGTGTTTATGAGTTATGGCGAACTATTTATGTTGTTTTAAAATTTATAGAATTTTGGGTTTGGTTTTGTTATTTTTTTGTTGAAAACCCTTTGAATAGTATAATGGATAAATTACAAGGTTTATGATTTTTTTCCCATGCCCCCTCCCTCCCCCTCCCCGCACACTTCCGTCCATAGACACTCACAATTCGAAATCCAGACATGATATTGATTTTTTTAAAAATTAATTACAACAGACCTCAATCGTTCACGCTTTTCTTCATATCGGCTCATTGCCATATATTGCTGCCAATAATTTTATCGGTATGTAAAGTATAATTGAATCGCAAATGTTTGAGGTGTTTTGATGGAAAAGCCTTTCTGTTACTGTAATGTCGAAGGACAATGCAATCTGGATTGTGTAATGCGGTAGATATCGTAGACAATCCGGTAACTGTAAATAATTGATAATATGCTATTTCATAATTGAATGTCTTTCTGGGTAGAAGTATGCAATACGAAGTGGTAGATGGGGAAAATAAAGAAGAAGAGGGAGGGTGAGTGGATTGACAAACGGCCGAAAATAGTAAGAGAAGAAGAATGCCTGAATACATAATTAAATCATAATTAAGGGCGGGAGTCAAAGCCGCTGCTTTCGGCGCGGCTGGATTCGCTGCCTTTTCTACTGTAATTGATTACTACATGCGTCACTAAAGATCAAAGATCAACCGACCCATATTGCATATGTAGTCTGGTGGAACCGATATATCCATTCAATAGTTGTTAGAGATCTTCGATAGCTGCACTGTTATAGTTTGTCTGTTTGATTGTTTCATTGTTTTGTGTATACGGGTACAAGGATTGGAGATAAATGAGTTTACTTCTTGGAGTGTATGAGAGAGTCTTCGAGTTGGATTGTTAGTGTAAGGGAGGGATTGATGGATTGCCCGTCCTGGCTACTCGTCAATTTGTCTTCCCTCCAGACTCGTAGACGCCCTCAGGCCACTGTCCCCTATCTTCCCACGCTCGGTCCATTCTTCTTCCTTGTGCTGACAGTCTCCCCCTTCTCTCCACCTCCCCCCTTCTCTCCCACACCTTCTTCCCTTGGAAGAGTACAAGGTGTCACCTCCCAAGCCGCTCTCTCCTTTGTGTTACACCACACGAAGAGTCGACAAATTGCCGTCTGATTTACGCGATAAATGAAGAAGAGAAGCAGCCGAAGGATGCACGAACCCTTGCCTTCCTTTCACCCTCCGATCCATTCATATTTACACCCCCTCATCCACATGTGTCTCTCTGCATACCGTAATCCATTCACAAGTACCTTCATTATTTGTTCGTATTACGCAAGGGAATACTGTAACGGAATAGGAATGTTCGCATCGATTTATTGGAAGAGGAAAAGAGGAGAAAAAGGAAAAGGAAATCACCGATGACAGGAAAGACTACGGTAGACATGGAAAGAAAAGGAAAGGAGGAGAAGCCCAGCACAGGAAAGGGAAACAGATCATGGAAGGAGGGGACTCGTGAAGAAGAGGAGATAAATACTACGGATGACTGACTGTAAGCTCGATTGGACCCTTGAATGACTAGACACGGACACACTCTACTCAACCTTATCCATCTTGTCTATCTCCTCCGGAGAAGAACTCGACGGGGGAACTATCTGTGCAGCCATTGCAGCAAGGAGACGTTGGTGATCGAGATTGGAAGGGAGGGGATAGAAGGGGAACGAGGGGATACGGTTAGGAATGGAGACAGGAGTGGGGAGGGAAAGCATAGGGGGACGAAGGGGGAGGGGGAGCGAAGGACGGGAGAGGAAGGGTGGAAGAGTGGAGGGAAGGAACGGAGCGAAGGAGAGCGAAGACGCCTCCGAGCTATCCGGTGTTCGTTTGAATCTGAGAAGGGACGATGATATTAGATAGTGTTGACAAGGGACATGTTACACCCGAGACTCGGATAACATTACTGAATATCCCCCCAGGGAAGATTCCCCCGGTCACTCACCTCTTTCGTCTCCTCAAGAAGGATCCGTTGTCGAACATATCCTCTGCCTTGGGATCCAGTGCCCAATAGTTGCCTTTGCCCGGGTTTCCCGGTTCTCTTGCGATCTTGACGAAGCAATCATTCAACGAAAGATTGTGTCGGATCGAATTCTGCCATGCAGGGAATTTGTCTCTGCAAGGGGAAATTATACAACACAACGAGGATTGGGAGACTAACCTGTAGTATTGAAACTTGTTGATGATGAAGTCGCATATCTGGGAGAGTGTCAGCTTCCTCTCGGGAGAGTTGAGTATGGCCATTGCAATGAGTGCTATATACGAATACGCAGGCTTCGTCGCTC
Source organism: Micoletzkya japonica (assembly GCA_900490955.1). Taxonomy (NCBI): domain Eukaryota; kingdom Metazoa; phylum Nematoda; class Chromadorea; order Rhabditida; family Diplogasteridae; genus Micoletzkya; species Micoletzkya japonica. The sequence goes on from LS834145.1 coordinate 745,690, forward strand.
CCGATTTCGATCGGTTCTTCGTTACACATATACTGCAATACTATGCATTCCCACCCAGTCGGATGCCTGTGATACTCATCTAGTGGGGCTAATCTTCCCTTTAGTCCTTCCGATCTCTCCACTTCCTTATCCCCTTCCCTCCTCTACCCCATTAGTCTTCCACTATTGTTCACAAAAGAGTCTCATCAACTGACCTATCAACAACAGTTGGTACGGTTCCTTCCTCTTCTCCATTCGCTATACCGTCCTCAACGGAAGAGGACGGTAGATTGTGAGTGTGCTGGTCTTCAGTCTCCTCTCCCTCTCCTTCCCTCAGTTGATCTCCTTCCCTTTCCTCTGTCTCCTCCACCTCGTCTACTCCTTCCTCCTCTTCCTCTTCTTCTAATTCGTCTAGTTTCCTTCAAAACATTTCATAGTTCATAAGGTCTCTTGATCCGAATACGCTGTACTTGAACCGAACAAAAGAATTCCGATCTAGGACAACACTGTGATATTTACTCCTTTCCAACAGAAGTTCGAGCAAGGCTGTACAAGCAAATGCGTAAGAAGAGTTAACAATCTGGAGATACTACTGTTCATCTCTATGCTAATGCATGTACGATCCTTGCAAGAAGTGCACGCGAATATGTATCACCTCTTTCGATTCCTCTCCTTGATTTCGATGTGGTCGAGAATGGACTCAACGGAGAACCGTCCTCGACTCATCTAAGAGAGAGGAAGTAGTCGAAAGTATTAATTGTAGACAAACAAAGGAACGAGTTGAGTGACACATGACTGACATGAAGAAGGAGACAACTTGTGAAGAGGGAAAGAACAACTGACTGACAATCGGAGAGACGAGTTTACTCACTTACAGTAAGATCGATCGAAGTCATCGAAGAGGAAAGGGAGATGAGAGGCAAGATATGGAAGGAAGACGAAGGTTATTGAGTGAATTGGAATGCAAGTAGGGGAGCAGGAAGTGAGGAGATCACTTGATACACACGAGAAGAGACTGATGATGGTGATCAGAGGACAGGTTAAGGAAGGGAAGGAGACGATGAAAGGACTCTGAGACAGTGATAAGTAGACGGAGGCTGCTTCTCCATAACCCACGACTAATAATAACAGATAAGAAGGAAGAGACAGTGTCCCGATTAGAGTCACCCTCTTGCCCTGTTGCATGACCGAGTGACACTACCGTATCCCCTTACGATCTAGGTGATAATCGGTGACTGCGACAAGTGCTGAAATGCTATCCGCTAGCCTAATGATTGTATAGTGAACATAAGTGAGGGCGTGGCCATACGAGAGTTGCTCGACGCTCATTGGCCTGCGAGACCAAGCTCCGCCCCTTCGGAGTTGGCTCAACAAAGGAACACTGTTTACATGCGATCAAACACTTTGACACCTTTTGTAGCGAAGGGAGAGGAGCGGTCACTACGAATAGTTCTTTTTGTGTATAAAAAGTATTCCTATTCCTGGATCATCCCATACTCCTCACATTCCCCTCATTCCCTCCTCTCGAACTGTAGAGAAGACGACTAAGGAGTGTTGCTCTCCTCACAGATTAGATGCGAAGACACTAATTCGAAGGGACAGAAGGAAGATCGACGCACGACAGGCAAGGGCTTTATCCCCTTAAAAGGAGAGACTCGAATAGAGGAGGATCAAGAGGGGAAGTACGGTTAAGGGTGACTATAGGGGTGTTTGTGGGAGGGGGAGATGGGTGATAGGGGAGTAGAAGGGGGTGAGGGGGAGGGATGATAGGGGGGGAAAGAAAGCGATAGGTCTTGTAGAGCAGCTGTCTCGTGTAAGCGAAACATTATTGCAGCAAGAGAAAGGAGGTCTCTCACTTGCATCCCTTCTACATTCTCGCTCCCCCACACCCCTTTTCTACCGTCCCCCCTTAGGATCCTCGCACCCCTTCCAAGCCTCCTTCTACCATTTCCCACCTGCACTCTCCTACCGTAACCTTGTTTGTCTCGTCGGGAGCCGCTTCTCTTCTGTAATCCCTTCAAAGAAAGAAAGCTCGAGCTGGACTATTTGCGGATAAGTCGACAGGACACAATGGACGGCAGTGTTACTAAACTCTGGACTAGTGTCCACTCGCTTGTTACTCCCTTACACTACCCTGTAGGGTGATGATAGACGATGGGGACAGACCATGTAGGGTAGTATGCACCCTCATCCTTACCCTCTCATCACTACAAACTAACACCCTTACACCCTCCCCCTATATCCATCTCCCTCTCCTTCCCTTCAGGGCTCAACTGATCCACCGCCTGTTCATCTAATACATCATTTGCGACACTGAGACGGACAAATTGTTTGGGTAGACCGGACCGAGAGTTTAGAAGAGAATAAGAGAAATACCAAGGATCGGAAGAATGGGGGTACGGTAGTAAGGAGAATGGGGGGAGATGGTGACAAAAGGAGACTGGAGGCAATGTGACAAGGTTGGCAAAACAATCAAGGAGAATACTAATTGTATTGGACATTACTGAAACGAAATTAAGGAGTGAATGGTGTTGGGTGGTTGACACGGATACTCTGTCTATACTCTCTCTCCGTTCCCTCCCTCACTCTCCCAATTCCATCCCTCCCTCGTTCCCTCTATTCCCTCGCACCTGGCAAGAAGCGCTTACGATGCCTTTATGATGTGATTAGTGTCGAATCGTCGATGGCTCAGTTCGCCTTCCCTCCGTTCGTTATACATCTACCCTCTTAATCCTCCTCCCGTCTACCCATTACCCCCTTATATCTCCCTCCCATTCTGTTTACTTCAACCGTCAAATACTAAATGAGTTTTATGAGAAGTCTCTCGCATACCTCAATGGGTATTGTACAGACAGACCCCCACCTCTTCCGTCCCTTATTTATCTCTCATCTCCTTTGCATAATCCTCTTCCATAATATTGATCCCACGATGGGATCTCCAAACATTTTATCTCTCTCGCTCCATCGGAAGTGTTACTTTGCATCGGATCAACGGTTGCATAGAGTAAGACTGAGAGATATCAGAGGGGATTGAGGAATGAAGGGGGAGGGCAAGGAAGGGTACGATATCATGGCAACCAGGAGAGATAATGGGAAGAGGAATCCACTCGAGACAAGGAGGGACACTGCGCAAGAGAGGGTAATGATGCATATGGAATAGTGGGAAGGAGGGCAGGGGATCAGTGCAGATACTGAAGAGACTACACAGATTACAGCTGGTGGAACACACGAAGCATTCAGGAGAGGGGAGAGGGGAGGATAAGGATAAGAGGGAAGGGGGGGGGGGAGAAGGGAAGAAGAGCAAGTGTCGGATTAGGTGAACACCTAGCACTTGTGTTTACACGATCAGATGAAAGACCCTTCCGCCCCCTTCATATCTCCATCTATTCTCTTCCTCCTCTTCTCCCTAGTAGGGACCAACTTTACATCCCACTTAATTTATTGCAACAATTTGGAGAAGCGCGCGAGATAGTGTTTTAAATGACTGTGGGAAAAGGTTGTCGGAGAAGATGAAAGAGAAGAGATCGAGAGGTAGGGAGAGGGATAGAGAGAGAGAGGGACAGGGAAGAGAACTGTGATGGGAAAGGAAGAGCTTGTGTACCAAGGGATACGGTAGTCCAATAACTGTTGGTGGAGAGAAAACGATCGTTGCAAGGGAAGAGGCGATAGGTTTGAAGGAGGGGAGATGGGAGGGGAGATAGGAGAGGGCGAGGGAGATGAACAAAGTGGAGGGGATGACAGAGTGGGGGTGGGGGGTACAGAGAAGGGGATACGGACAGACCTCGCACGGGCGAGATAAGAAGTATTCAGAGGATACCCTTATCGAGATAGATCACACTAATTACCGGACGGAGAGAAGACCACCTTCCGACTATCCTTCACTCCTACTCGCCACTTTCTACCCCTCCCTCCTCCACACTCTTGCCCCTCCGACCTCCCCTATTCAAAGGAACTGGAGTCATCTGTAATCTCAGTTCCGTCAACTCCTCTTGACCCTCTGTAGTGATATAGTCTCATCTAATTAGAGTGAGACGAGAGAAAGAAGAGAACTAATGTTTGGGTGATGAGATAGGGAGGAGTGAGCGAGGTCGAGTCTATGAAACACTCGCACTACTGACGCAACTCTGATTATAGAGCGGAGACTGCTATAATACAAAGTCTCACGCCAACTTGTTATCTAGGCGGAGTACTAAAAAGTGGACGAGATAGATAGCATCTACAAGAGGAAGACCGCCTACAGAGACTTGGGTGTCCTTCGATTATTCAATCTTTACGGTCACTCACTCTATACTTAGTCAGTTAGCTATTGATATTCGAGGCACGAATGTTAGTCCGAACAGGTTTCATATGTCAATGCGCGGAGAGCGATACGAGGAAGAGAGGGAGAGACGAATAAACTGTAGACTCACTTAGCTGTTACACTCGGCCGAACTATCGTGTGAATCATTGTGTTCGATACGCACAGTGAATATCTCGTACGTCAGTGTTCCTAACCATCTATTTAGACATTTCACCTCAACACTTCTCATTTTAACATTGTTTTGTACGAACATTTCTTCGGCCCACTAATCGAGAATTTCCACAAAATGTTTACATTGCGGGAAATTGCACTTTCAATTACTACAGGTCGTCAATAAGAACATAGTTTTCTGAATTCTAAGATTGTTAATATCAATAAGCGGAAGTAAAATAAAGAAAGGGTAAACGTTACCCGCAAAAATTAAAGGTTACAAAAGGTTGTTCTGGAGAAGTACTCCTAAACAAAAAAAATTTTCATAATGTGAGGCACGTCCTAGTTTTCAAGAACAGAAAAAATCTTACTTAGCTCAGGAGATCCTTACAAACACAGCATTGAATTACGTGAAACTTCCTTTCATAACGTCGGTTTGATCGGGCGAAGGGACTTCCGGACATCCCGGGATGATGTTGATAGTGTATTCACAATTCTTCGCCACAGGCCATCTGAAAGTGTTGGAATAAAAAACATATAATCACAACATATTCGTAAGCAAAGAACTCTGGGAAGCTATTACACAACGTTTTTTCTACGTAGAATAGGTTCATATGCAAATTAAGAGAGTGGAGGCGAGAGAGCATGAAAATTGGAGAGACGCAGAGACATTCGGAATTTCGGAACGCGGACTGGTAAAACGTCGTGCTACTACTTGTCTTAAAATTACTTTTCGAATACTCAGAAATATACATGCACAACGTTCTGCTGCGTAGAATAAGTTCGTATGCAAATTAAGAGAGTGGAGGCGAAAGAGCATGGAAATTGGAGAGACGCAGACATTGCAATTGCGGAACTCGGACGGGTGAAACGTGGTATGCAGTAAGTCTCCCTCTGTGCATACATACTAGAGATCGCGCGTGCATGCTAGAAAAATATTCCTAAATTTATGTGCTGTGAAAAGACAAAAAACTCCGTTGGAACAGACTAGAATTCAAATATTTTAGCAAATGGTACTGTAATTCAAAATGTGTAATAACTTTGCCCCGTTGAACTACCGTACTTGTGACTGCTGAATTATAGCCAGCCGGGAAAAAGTATTTCCTTTTACCAGTCCGCGTGTATTCCTCTGGCTAAACGTAGAAATGGCTACCCGGAATTTTCCCGATTGAAATTTTTTCCCTTGCGAAAGCCTTAGGCTGTGAAATCACGTCCTGTTCCAGTATATTTCTTCGTGCTCTTTATGTTAATGTATTCTACGCTCCGTTCATTCACGTATAGGAGCCCATTTCAGATGCTTCCTGTGCAAATTTTGAAAGAGAACGCGCAGGAGGAAAAGGGAGACAATGCCCGTCTTTCCTCATTCGTGGGTGCCATTGCCATCGGAGATTTGGTGAAGACGACGCTCGGTCCGAAGGGAATGGTTAGTCCTAAGTCTTACAGTAATGCAAATAGGGAAATTGTATCGAGTAGATACCTTGTGAGGCGTAATATCTTCGGTTTAGGACAAGATTCTGATCAGCGGTGATCCGAGTCACCCGGGAATCAAAGTAACTAACGACGGAGCGACGATTCTCAAATCGATCGGAGTGGACAATCCCGCTGCGAAAGTCCTCGTCGGTCAGTCAACCTTTCTTGGTCCTAAAAAACGCTTTCCTTATTCTCTATTCATTTTTAACTCTTCTTGCTTTTTGATATTTTAATATGCGTATGCGAGAATTATGTGCTTCCCTCTCAAGAATTAGGCTCTTTTTGTAGATATGTCGATGTCGCAAGACAACGAAGTCGGAGACGGCACTACTTCTGTGACTGTTCTTGCTTCGGAACTGCTCAAAGAAGCAGAGAAGCTGATCAACATGAGAATTCACCCACAAACAATCATCAGTGGATACAGGAAGGGACTGAAGATGGCACAGGACGCCTTGAGGGAAAGCTCCGTTGAGTCCGGGTACGGTAGTTTATGTACAGTTCGGTACTGGTCCTTGTTTTGTCTTTACTTCTTTTAAGATTAACACTCCAGATGAAAACAATTAGACTGGTCTGATATTTGCGTTGAACAGAAAGGACCTTGTCTGATAGGTACTGCAGTTTTTTGGCTAAAAGTATGAAATTGTAAATAGTCAATTCTAGTCATTCCAAGCTGCCAGTAGACTCGATGTTTAGTGGTAGCATGTTGTCTTGAAATGGTGTGTTTCATACATGCGCAGAGTTATCGAAAAATTTTTTGACTGGGGCCTAGATTTACGACGTGAGTAGCCTACCAATTAAGTTGCTTAAGTTCATGTGGGGCCTACCAAGTTTTAGTTTTAACAGAATTAGGGGCCTACCACCCGACCGTCGGGTCGTCCGTGCCCATGTATGGTGTGTTTGTTTTAGAGCGAAGCTGCGTGAAGACTTGATCAAGATCGCGAGGACAACGTTGAGCAGTAAGATCCTCTCGCAGTACAACGAACTATTCACCAATCTTGCTGTTGATGCTATCCTCCGTCTCAAGGTTCGTTGTCTCGGGCGATGAGGCAGATTCAGCAGTCCTTCTGCTGCTTGATGGATAATTTCGACTGTAGTAGACTTACACGAACTTGAGTAGTTGTGTCATTATAGAGTTTTGTTTAATTCCACTTCTACAGGGATCTGGAAAACTCGACGCTATCCAAATCATCAAGAAGTTGGGAGGATCTCTCAATGAATCGTACCTGGATGACGGTAGGTTGTGTATTGAATACCACCTGTCCTTTGCAATTTTATTTTCCTATTTCTATGCTTTTTAACTTAAAAAATGTTTGTAGGATTCTTGCTCGAGAAGTTGCCTGGAATGTACCAGCCACGACGACTCGAGAATGCAAAGATCCTTATTGCCAACACCCCGATGGACACGGATAAGGTAAGGACTTTCTTTTTATCTTTGAATTTAGTACTAACATGTCCGTTTGTTTACTTTTTCATCGGACTTGATAATTGTACAAGTGCATTGTAGGTGAAAGTGTTCGGATCGCGCGTTCGTGTTGATGGAGTAGCGAAAGTGGCTGAATTGGAAGCAGCGGAGAAGCTCAAGATGAAGGAGAAGGTTACTCTTATACATCGTTTGGCCTGGTTTTAATGACTTCGCAAGTATGGGAGCTCTTACAAGCTGCATACTGCAGAAAAATTCATCTTTCCGAATAGCATACCCTCTTAGGTGGACAAGATCCTCTCGCACAAGATGAACGTGTTCATCAACCGTCAGCTCATCTACAATTACCCCGAACAGCTCTTTGCCGATGCCGGAGTTATGGCCATTGAACATGCAGACTTCGAGGGAATCGAGAGACTCGCTCTCGTACTCGGTAAGGAGTATAATTAATTACATATATTTATTGTAGTATAACTAGGGAGAGCGATAAAAAGGAGGACATACAGTAACTACAACGATCAATATCTTAGCTACCCATAACCTTTTTCTAGTCTAATATTTACCGTCTTGTCGTCCTCCTAACATGCATGCCTCCAGGAGGAGAGATCGTGTCTACCTTCGATACCCCCGACAAGGTGAAGTTCGGTCACTGTGATCTCGTGGAGGAGGTAATGATTGGAGAGGACAGACTCATGCGATTCTCGGGAGTCGCACTGGGAGAGGCGTGTTCCATCGTCCTGAGAGGAGCCACCAATCAGATCCTGGAGGAGGTATGCTTTATTCATTTGTCACACGCTCTATTTCGTTTTACTGCTTTATCGTAGTTGATAGTTTTATAGTAGTCGTGTGATTGTAGCTGAAGGTGTTGTGGTTGAGCCAATCATCACTTTAGCCCCTCTCCTTTCACCTTTCTCCTTTCAGGCTGAGCGTTCCCTTCACGATGCGCTGTGTGTGTTGATGACCCACGTGAAGGAGAGCAAGACTGTGGCGGGGGCCGGGGCATCGGAAGTACTCATGAGCAATGCCGTACTCATCGGGGCACAGAAGGTAGCAAACCATCCGTATTGTAGTCAATACTGAATACGTAGAAGGGCAGGATAGTCGGGTTATCCAAAGTTTTGTGGTAGACTCTACATTACTTATGATACCTAATTTGTAGGATAAAAAAAACACAGCTTAGCGTAAAAATGGCGGTCAAGCTGCTCTCGTAAGTCTGAATACTGTACGATACTATTGTTTATTGTTGATTGCAGATCGCCGGCAAGGAGGCTCTGGCCACTCAAGCATTCGGAAATGCTCTGGCTGCCCTTCCCACGATCATTTGTGATAACGCCGGATTGGATGGAGCTGATCTGGTGACGAGATTGAGGGCGGAACACGCGAATGGAAACCATCGGAAGGGAATTGGTTAGTACGGGGGAGGTAGAGGATAGGGGAGGGATACTGTAGGCAGCTAGCTGACATGAGTGAGGAGTGGACTTGGGTTCTCTTTTGACGCTTTTTCTCGGTTATGTTTCAGACCTCTATAAATACCGTGGCATGCCTACACAGCGTGAACACTGAAACATAACCGAGGAAAAGCGTCAAAAAGAGAACTCTAGAGTGGACATTGGGTGGTCTCAGTGAGATTAATGAATATTTTCTGGTTAAGATGTGGTGAAGGGCTGTGTGAGTGACGTGGTCGATCTGGGCATCATCGAGTCTCTCGCTGTCAAGATGTGCATGGTCTCATCGGTATGTCCCCCGTTATACCGTATCCCTCCCTCCTACCTATACCTAGTGACACTCTTTTGCTTTGCATAAAGCTAGATCTATTGTCTCTTTATTCTCTGAAAGTATCCTTGCAATCTTCAATACTCCTACAGTACCCCTGCCTTACCGTGTCTTTCTCTTTGCAGGCTGCAGAGGCAGCGGAGCAGATCATCAGAGTGGACGACATCATCAAGTGTGCCCCCCGTCCCCGTGCACCCGACAATCGTCCCTGCTAATCTCCCTCCCTCCCCCCTCCTATGCTTACTGCTAGATCTTCTCCTTCCTCTTCAATCTCATCAGCGCCCCCCGTTTGCACTACAATGGCTTTATAAGAATAAGAAGATGTTGTTTGTTGAGTTTGTGCAAGTTGCGTATTCTTATGTGTGTGACCGTGTGTGTCTGTCCTTGTTGTCCCTTTGAAGTGTCGCTTTCGCCTTTCCACTACGCTTCACTTCGTTGTTTCGATTGTTTGTTTGCATAAATGAATGGTTTGCCAAGGTCTCCTTTATCGAGTGCAACGTGTGATTATCGAAGCAGTCCTTTGCTTACCACAATCTGCGCTGGGCACACACTCGTTCCCGTTGGAATTTGCGGGCGATTCGCTTTTCGGCCTGAAGGGAAGGATGAGTGAATTGAGGGGGGAAGAGGATGGAAGGGGACGGACCTGGCAGAAGGGAACCGACTTGTCTCCGTTGTACCACGAACACACCACTGACGGAACGTCGTTCAGCAGGAATTGCGCATCTGTAAGTGTTTCCCACTAATCTTTTTGCCAATCGTGGAAAGTGTGATGCATCTATGAACGCTCATACACCGAAAATTGAGTTCGGCCATGGCTCATTATTTCGTATGCCGCCTTTTCGGCGCCTATTTTGATTCATTTCAATCTGTTTGCCTGCGAGTGAAGCGTTATTGAAGAGAAGCCAGGGAACGTGATCGTGTTGGTCGGGGAAGACATTGGTGGTGCGCAGGGCTGCCGCCTCCTGCAGTTGCGCCGATTCATGGGTCACCAGACACGATCTGAGAGGGTACTGTAGATTGAAGATTACTGTAGGCTTAGGTAGATTGAAGATTACTGTAGGCTATGGGGATACGGTAGGGGACTTACTGAATGAGTGTCTGTGTGTCCATCGTTACTCCGAGAGTCTTGAAACATTTGTCAGTCGCATCGACGAATTCGACTCCATTCTGCAGTAAGACAACGATTAGATGAAGGAAGAGGAAGAGGGTATACCTTGAGTTGGAGTTCGAGACACGAGATGACGGGAATGTGCTTGGTTTGATCGGGAAGGGCTGAGATGAGACAGGACTCGAACTTGTTGATGGAACACTCCTCCTCCCCGTGCTGACACACGATGGTTCCATTCTGAACAGTACTTCGTATTACTCGACTGCTTACTGTAAATGGGCATGACATAACTGTTTAAGGGCTTCGCAAATTTTTTTGACTAAATATATCTTCTACAGCCAACAAATCAAAATTTTTATAAGATCTGAAAGTATACCGTGCCAATAATTAAGAAAAAAATCGGAAACGCCCAAATGCAATTTTGAATCTCGACTCTCCTATGATCATGAACCCATCCATCTACTCTCTCATTACACTCTCCACTGCCCTCTTGACCCCTTCCACTCACTTCGTAAAGCTTGGCATTTCCGTACGGGACAATTTCAATCTTCAGAACTTGCGGAGGGAACAACTTGGTGAGAAGAGGAAGCTGCAGAGGGATACTGTAGACTGCGAATTGGGGTGACTCTCACCTGTTCCGTCACGAACTTTTGACAGCCGGGACAGAGGGATTCGTAGAAGAGAGTGAGGAGGACGGGCTGATTGTGGGTGTTGTCCTTGTAACTGAGAAGAAGAGAAGGAATTGGAGAGGACGGAGAGCAACTACCTCTTGCACTCATCGTAGTGACCACACTTCCTGGCGAGAACATCCGATGTGCACCAAAGGGAAGGAGGAAGACTCTTGCAAACGTTGGATTCAGGAGAAGGGTTGGATAAGGCGATCGGAAGGACGATCAGGAGAAGCGAGAGTAGATACATGTCGAATCGCGAACTGACTCGAGACGTGGTGACCTGTGTATATCCCGTGCAGCTCTGTTCTCGTCTCCTCCCTCCACCCTCCTTCCCTCCCTTCCCCCCTTCCACTCTCTAATCAACATCTATCAGTCCTCGCTGCCTTCTTATCACAACCAAAGCCAGTTGTTCGCTCAACTGGTCAATCGGTTCTTTGCTCCATTTCCCATTCCTTTCGTTTAGAAAGGTCCACTGAAATCCACAATCTTTATTCAGCAGAGAGAAGAGCGTAACAGATCTTTTATTTAGTCAGAGCAAGATTCTCTTCTCCAGATGGCGATAAATACACACCGATAATTACATACAATTAACAGCGTTTTAGCTTTTAATATAGCATAATATTTAGATTATGGCAGGAAAGGGGATGATGTTTGAGCAAGTTAGAGGAGTTGAAGAGAAAGAGCAAGAAGGAGAATTCGGTAAGGAGGGCTTGAAGAGGAGGGATTGATATGAACTGTATACGGAGAAAGGTTGGGAATCGGGTGGTATGAGAGGGTATGCATAAGTGAATGAGAGAGATAAGAGTAATGAAGTGCACTCGTCTTAGTAGTGATATGTTCCCGGTTGTGGTTGCTGAGGGGGACTGATCGTCCGGTGGAAGCTCTCCGTTGTCGTCGTCACTTCGTACGTTCGATCCGCCTGCCAGGAACACATAATTACGTTATATTAGTTGCATGGATGTAATAAAGGTCTGTGTGGTCAGTTGCTGTGTGCATTGACCATTGTTCGACCTCCTCCCCAACATACATTGTTCCGTCGGTTGTGTCTGGGAACCGTTCCGTTCTGTGGTGGCTGTTGAGGGACGTCCTCTTCGTACACTCTGCAATCGTCCCCCTTCAATCCCTCCCCTTCCCTGCTCACTTACACGTATTCCTCCTTGACGGAAGGAGCGTGAATGCGAGGAAGACGGAACCATGAGAAGAACGGAGACACGCGCTCTTCCACCTGAACACAATCGGATTAGCCTTGTTGATCTTTGATCTCTGGGGTTACCGGCTGAGCGATGGCTGGAAGAGGAGTCTTCTCCACGATGACGTGGTACACTTCTTGGAAGCATAAGACGCAGAAACACTGAATGAGTTGTTTTCTTCGGTGGTTGGAGGAAGGAACTCACGAGGAAAAGCGCCGTTGCGAATCCGATGAGCCATCCCACCCAGATATCCCTCCAGTGGTTCTTGTATCCATTGATACGAGAGAAGGCATCGACAAGAGCAAGACCAAGAAATCCGAAGATGAGGAAAGGACGGAGAAGGGGAGCTCCGCGAAGGTTGATCATATAGTAGATGTAGCACTGAGAAGAAGAGGAGATGGAGGGGATCGAATGAGGACACTCACAGAGGCGAAACACGCGGAATAGGAGGAGAAGGCTGCATGGAGAGAAGGGAAGGTCAACCACGCATAACGAAGCTCATCTGCGTGACGGTAGTTACAGGCGAGTTGAGGAGACGGAGAGGGTGAGTGTTCGAGGGGAGCAGTGCAGGCACTGAAAGGGAAGATGAAGAGGGAGGGGATGGAGAGGAGGACTCACGCGATGGACACATTGCACAACGACAGGAAGTACGGTCGTTGGTAGCCAGTCATGAGCTTGATCGTGTCTACGAAGATCTGCACGATGAGAGCACCGAAGACGAAGACAGCTGAAAGGGAAGAAGAGATGAAGGGAGGGACGGAGGATGGCTTACAGACGAATCGGAAGAGTCTTCGGGTGAAGAGGTGCACACGACACTCGCCGCACGTGGCTAGCACGGTCTTTCGTGGTTTGGTCGAGAAGAGCCAGAACATGATCTCCCCGATGAGGATCTGCATGAATCATCGCTGTTTATGCACCCTTCCCCGTTCCCTTCGAGTGATCTTTCGGTTGTTGGCTCGATTTGAATGGGCAATCGATGCTGCTTCAGAGCGGGATTATCGTCAATGGAGGAGTGGCCGGTTCGGCGTATGTTTGATCAAGGAGTTAGCACCCTCCGAGCGCCTTTCTTTTGCCTCTTGTCTGCACCGTCTCCTTATTCTACATGATTAGCGCGCAAGAAAACGCGCTTAGTGCAAGTGGCAAATGAGAACGAACCACTAAGGGAGGAAGGCAGAAGGCGAGGATGTAGAGAAGTGGATACGAGACGTAGACTTGGAAGTCTTCCGGACGGAAATTGGGCTTGTACAGAAGAACATCACGGCAATAGAAGACTCTAGCATGGTAGGGAAAGACTGTTGTAAATCTGAATGAAAGGAGTGAGTGGAGGAGAAAGACCCAATGTGCACCTGAGATAGTACCAGAGAGCCCAGAGACAGGCAAGACCAACGATGTGAAGGATGAAGGTTGGGACGAGGAAGAAGTTGATGTTCTGGTACCGAGGAGGTCGCGGGGCTACGGAACCATACTGCGAGGCTGAGAAGACCTCGGAGTGGGCCCGTGAGGGCGGCACTGACATATGATCGACCTGAGAGAAGGGAAGAGAGTAGACAAAGAAGGGAAAGGAGATGGCAAGCAAAGAAGAATACGCAAGACAATGCGGATATGCGAGGAGATGAAGGAGTCGTAATCGGACGAATCAATGGAATGGGTCGAGGGACAGAGCAGAGAGACAGACTATGCACTATCTGTGGAAACAGAGTGCCCCAAGGGGGGAGAGGGATCGGGAGTGATGAAGGACGGAGCGAAGAGGAAGGGAAGAGATGCAGAGACAGGCAAACAATACGGTCGTATGCAGGCCACTCGAGGGACGACGACAGTCTAATCCAATGAGGACATCAGAAGATGCGAAGCTGACGACGACTACGTCGACTTGGATATGGTAGAGGAATGGGGAGGGGATGAGATGGAAAGAGATATGGGACGGGAAAGACGGGAGAAGAATGTGACACATCGAAAGATCAATTGGAGTAGGCTCAAAAGCAGCAAAGGCGTTGTGCTTCGTGGGGATCGGGAAAGAATCGCGCATTCAATAGCGTACACGTTAGGATGCTGTAGCGATATAGATGTAAGCGTAGGAGCTCATTCCCAAAGGGAGCAGATAGTTAATGGACGAAGTTGGAAGACGAATGAGTGTTTGCTATTGTACACTGAACACCTCACGACACGACCGACACATTACTCAATAGGTGAACAAGAGACGAATTTACGGGATATGCAAACAAAGGAGGAGCGAGTGGAGGAGAAGGTTGATGGATGTACGATGGAATGAGAGGGATTGGAGGAATGGATGGGAAAGGGCACAACGAAGTGAAGATGAAGAGTATGGAGGGCGACTGAGAGTGAAGGAGCTTGAGGGAAGTCTCCAGCAACTCGTCACTGTTTGCCATCTCCTCGCCCTTCTCCTGGCTCTCTCCCCCTCGGGGGCCGGAAGAGAAATCCGAAGGGGAAGAAGAAAAAGCGTGTGGATTGAGAGGGCAGAGGGAGTGAGAGGGAGAGACGTAGTACACAGACACCTATGACACTCGTACCGTTCACTTGTCAGCCCATCCATTGTTGCCCGAGGCAACTTTGTTCCGAGCTTACTCGAGACTTATCTGAGGGAAGGAACGAACTGATTCCAGCACAGGCTACGAACAGACGTCTTCCCTTAAGCTGTTTGACCGCAGTTTAGAGTCTGATCACGAGAGGCAAGAAAGCGAGCATGGATTGATACGTAATTACGAGATGATGACTAAGGAACTGCTGAATTCATTTCCTCTTCCTGTCTCAAGCAATGCCATGCCACCTTTGATTGGCTGTTGAATTGAACGACATTCGTCTTGCACGAAGCAGCAATTACCTCGACTCGAGGAGGGCCATGCCCGCCTTTGCCTATTGTTATAGTGTCGAAGGGCCATGACTGGAAGCAGAGCTGTAAGTCTCCCTTTCCCCCTTATACTCCCGGGATATCCCATCTCTTGTAGAGGGAAGTCATCTCCATCCATGTGGGACAGGCCGGAGTACAGATAGGCAATGCCTGTTGGGAGTTGTACTGCTTGGAACATGGAATCGGACCGGATGGAATGTTGCGAGATGGAGAAGGTGCGTGATTGGATTGACTGGAGACTTGTTATGTGCAGATTGTGTCGATGACTCTTTCAACACCTTCTTCCTGCAAACTCGCAGTGGGAAGCATGTGCCTAGGGCAATAATGCTCGACCTGGAACCTACACCAATTGGTGAGGAGAGGAAAGGATTGGGAATAATAACGAATGTTGTGAGATGAGATCCGAACTGGCACCTACCGAACACTCTTTCATCCGGAACAACTGATTAGTGGAAAAGAAGATGCGGCTAATAACTACGCTCGTGGACATTATACGATCGGAAAGGAAATGGTGGGAAGACGATTGATTGAGAATGCGATTGCCACTTGTTGCAGGTGGAAGTGTGCATGGACAGAGTGCGTCGACTGGTTGATTCTTGTAGCGGGTTACAAGTGAGTCGCCAACCACCCGAGCATCTCTCACTCGTATTTGCTCTAGGGCTTTCTTGTATTTCATTCGTTCGGTGGAGGAACGGGAAGCGGATTCACGGCATTGCTTATGGAACGACTTTCCGTAGATTATGGCAAGAAGGCCAAGCTCGAATTCTGCGTGTATCCCGCACCTCAAGTTTGTGTTGATTGAGTGACGTTATCCACGTCTCAACCACGTCAGGTGTCCACTTCTATGGTTGAGCCGTACAATTCCATTCTGACTACTCATACTACTCTCGAACACGCGGATTGCTCTTTCATGGTGGATAACGAGGCTATTTATGACATATGCAGGTTTACTGAGGTCATTATTCCGTGTAGTCTGTGGAAACTCTGCAGGAAAAAGCTTGACCTGGGACTTCCTACCTACACTAACCTCAACCGACTCATTGCTCAAGTCATCTCCTCAATTACTGCATCTCTTCGCTTCGATGGGGCTCTAAACGTAGACTTGACTGAGTTTCAGGTTGGAAACCGTCTTCTTATTGGCAATACATTACAGTATTGTAGACTAATCTCGTCCCATATCCCCGTATTCATTTTCCTCTTACTACATACGCCCCAATCATCTCTTCGGAGCGTGCTTTCCACGAGCAAATGAGTGTGAGTTTATGAGAACGAGCATTGGACAATACGTATTAGGTATCGGAGATCACTCAACAGTGCTTCGAACCAGATGCACAGATGGTTAAGTGTGATCCAAGACGGGCCAAATACATGGTATGATGTTCCACTTGAAGACTTGAAGATCCCTTCTTATCTGTGCACAGGCCTGTTGTCTTCTCTTCCGTGGAGACGTTGTTCCGAAAGACGTGAACGCTGCCATTGCAACGATCAAGACCAAGCGGTCCATTCAGTTTGTCGATTGGTGTCCAACCGGATTCAAGGTTATTCCCTCTCTCGAACCTTCTCCGAATGATTAGTGAAGTGTGTACTATAAGGTTGGCATCAACTACCAGCCACCCACTGTCATTCCCGGGGGCGATGTGGCCAAAGTGCCTCGAGCAGTCTGTATGCTATCCAATACAACTGCCATTGCTGAGGCATGGGCTCGATTAGACTACAAGTTTGATCTGATGTATTCGAAGAGGTGATGAGATGAGAAGGACGAAGAGGAAAAAGGAGACTTGGTAGGGCATTCGTCCATTGGTACGTCGGAGAGGGAATGGAGGAGGGCGAGTTTACGGAAGCAAGGGAGGATATTGCTGCATTGGAGAAGGATTATGAAGAAGTGAGTGAAGGGAGAGAAGTAGGGTTTGAAAGCCAAACCTTTTAATTGAATTATCAGAACGAGAGTGTGAGGAGGAGCATGTAAGAATGAAGATAGTCAGACGATAAATACGCTAATCGTGCTTGGTTTTCAAACCCTAGAGAGAATGGAAGGAAGAAGGTAGAGGTACAGGTGGGCATCGATAATATGGAAGGGGAGTTTGTCGATGAGTCGGAGTACTGAAGAGATGAAGAAAAGGATGGACAGAGAGGGATAAGAAGAGACGAGGAGATGGGTGATTGTGACAATGCGAGTCTTGCTTATGTCTACTGCTCACCCCGCTCCCCCCTCACCTTCCCCTCCTCCTCCCTCCTTCTCCCCCTCACTGACCCATCCACACTCTCGTCACAGCTGTTCCCCTTCTTTACTTCCATTTACTATCTCTATTCGATCTCCTCAATTCGCTACTTGCCTCTAAGCAACGACATACCCTCCGTTGATCTTTTCACTTGTTTTCACGAAGAATGTTTGTATAAATCTCGTTTACTGTACCATAACGGGATGCAGTCAAAGGGTGCCGATGGGAATATCTTAATTTGAAACAATGTGGTCTACTGTAAAACGATGAAAACAAAGACCAGAGATTGAAAATTGTGGTGAAGAGGGTATGATGTGTGTTGATTGATGGAGCTCGTGTCTACTGCCCCCACTCAATCTCTCCTTCTCTCTTGTTCTCTCTCGTATCTTCCACCTTCTCTTCCTATCTTCTTACAATAACAGTCCTCCTTCCAGTCTGCATGAGTCGATATCCAGTATACGGAGTGCGCGACGAGGAGACAGCGCCCGTGTGGAGTAGAGGGGGATCGGTATTCGAACCGGCCAGAGGCAACTCCCAAGGGGTACGCTCTCATCACTGTACCTACCGTACTCCCATCTCAGCCCAGTGCGTACCCTCAAGTATACGGTAGCTATGGAGGAAGGCCACTGGGGGAGACTACGATAGTTCACTCGACACGCAAACCCTTCTCGGATGCGAGTATGTACAAGTGAGTTGATTGACTGCATTAGGCTAAGTGTCCTTAACTCGATCAATCAGTTGTTATCTTAAGAGTGGGAATCTACGGTTGGCGCAAGCGTTGTCTGTATGCCTTCATTCTCCTCCTCACCATCTTCGTAGTTCTCAACATGGCCCTCACTCTATGGATCATGTCCGTCCTGGACTTTTCTTCAGTAAGTCATTCCTTCTCAATCGACCTCTCGTTCCCTACTTTCCATATGTCCTCTCGATCATTCTCTCTCAAACTCCCTCTCCCCCCTCATATCCCTCTCTGATTCCCTCTCTCCTCTCCCCTCTCTCCCCTCCCAATCGATGCTTCTCCCTTGCATTGTAATGAACGTGGAGGTGTTGCCATTGGATCATCTGTTCGGTTCTCGGCCGAAATGAGAAGAATTGAGGGAGACAGAGAGATCATTGCATTATGAAGAAGTAAATTGGAAAGACTGCAATCCTATTTGCAGGAGGGAATGGGAGCGTTGAAGATGGACGAAGGGGGAGTGAGAGTGACTGGAAGGGCGCAGTTCGACCTCCCCGTCCACTTCTCTCAACTATCCACATCCAAGGTAGGGATGAAGAGGGTTACGGTAGCTGTGGGAGTACTGTAGGATGAGGCACTGACTATCGACTCGTATCGAGGAGTCCACATACAGTCGAGGAACCTCACGGGATCTGTATCCTCGCGATTCTCACTCTCGCAGGTATATTGTATTCGTAGAGTATCATAACAATAGTTATGTTTCAAAGTGATTATAAATGTACTATACGGTGCTAGGCGATCAATAACGAACTCATTGAACACTTTCCATGGTTATGCCTCACCTTGATAACATAAGTAGACAGAGACAGTTCATTAGGAGTTCACCGTGAAACATATCCTTGAAAAAGATCGGAATGACATTCTGTATTGATAATGTATGGAAGGTATTCATGTTGAGGAGGGTCGAGCTACTGCAGTTTGCGAGAAATTCGAGGTTTTCGATACCACGAACAAGCTGCTTTTCTACGCTGACTCGAATGAAGTCGGACTGAAGTTGGAGAATCTGAGGATACTTGGTTGGTGGGATTACGAGGGAGGGAAGAAGGGGAACGGGGGGAGGGAGGATGGGGAGAAGATGGAGGATTGCAGATGAGGGAGGGAGTGTCTTCGAGGGAGCTATACAGACCTCTCTGCTCAGGCCCGAACCAGACACTCCACTCAGGTATGAAGGGGTTGAGAGGCTATTCATGAACCTGTTGAGATAGTGGTAATATTAGAGAGACCATGTGTGGTTGCAAGCAGAATTGTGCATATAGGAATCGTGCATATAGGAAAAAATTTACTTACATAGAAGAATAGTATTGCTTCCTTCAATCTTCGGGTAATTCTACCGTTTTCAGACTGGAGTCTCCGACCCGCGGAGTGGTGGTGGACGCAGCACAAGACATTGAGTTGTTGTCCTCTGCGGGGGAAGTGAACCTACACTCTCTTCTCGATATGAATGTAGTCTCCAAGCAGGGGGTCATTCGACTCGAATCCTCCTCCATCTTCATGGAAGGACTAGGCAAGTCGTCGGGACGGGGAGTCAACCAATATCAGGTAGACCACTCTCTCGGGTTACTGTAGCTATCGCGAACTGACTACCGTATGCCACGAGTATACCCCAATGTGTTCAGTTGTGCATCTGCCAGAATGGACGCGTTTTCATGGCGGAGCACAGAGCCGACTGTAGAGCGGATCGGAGTATATGTCAGTGATGATCTTTGATCTCTCTTATCCCAATGATCCCATCTACCTCTCTTTCTTGCCCTCTTTCATCGTCACTTCCCCTCCCCCCTCGTCTCTTTCACTTCTTGCCGTATCCCTCATATATGTGTATCTGTTGTACATATTCATGGTTTCTCGATCGATAAATCAAAGTATCTACCGTAATCCTATCCCTTTTCCGTGTGAGTGTCCATGCATCACGAGTGTATCTCACTTGGCTGTCCCCTTCCTAACCATCCCTCCCTTCATTCGAGATGGAAAGTCCATGGAGCAGACAGAAGGTTCTGTGGGTGTCTCTCGCTGTCAGATTCATTCTCGTGGGGTACTCAACTATACACGATTATCTATTTAGGGTACGAGGATTACTGTATGTTGTTGGATTACGGTAGATAGTGCTTTGTATACGGTAGTTACTAGAGTGCATTCAGCTATCGTTCACTGATATTGACTACAGTGTGTACCACGATGGAGCAATGGCAGTGTTGGCTGGAGGGTCACCATACGACAGGTATACGGTAGACGAGTGGTGGTATACTGTAGATGGGATTCCCTGTGACAGTTACACGGTCGTAGATACGGTATAAATGGGATACTGTGGGTTATCTAAAGATTACGGTACTTTGGTGTTCCGGTACCGGACTCCGTGCTTTGGTGGGCACGGAGTCGTGTGTCCAAATACGCTTCACCCCGCCTTCATCTTGAGGCATGACATTGGGAGGGTCCATTGGGAGGGTGTACAGTATGCCATCCGCTCAGAGCGACCTAT
>LS834145.1:766144-785047 GCA_900490955.1 Micoletzkya japonica
GATGAATAGTTTTCCCGTTCCCTTGCAGTGACCCTTCCCTCAGGGCAGTCGTCTCCCTCTGGCTGGCCAATCCCCTCATTTGTGCGGTCTCCGCTCGTGGAAATGCCGATTCCCTCGTTGTCGCCTGTTCTCTTTTCGTTCTCTTTCTTCTGCAGAGACAACGGGTTCGTTGTGCTCTTCTTTGGACCAGCACTATTTCTAGAGAGGGGCTGGAGCTATTAGATCATAAGATATGACACGTATACGGTAGATATTACGAGAGGTACGGGGATACTGTAGCTAGCCTAAAGACTACGGTATTGCAGCCATTCCTCGCAGCTCTAGTCCACGGATCTCTGGCCATCCAACTCAAGATGTACCCTGTGGTTCTTCTCCCGGCAGTCTATCTCTCTCTTGCTGACTTCCCTCCCAATCAATCTCTGCTACAGTACTACAGGTAGCGTCATATCCATGGTATACTGTAGACAGTAGTACTGTCAATGGCCGTCCATTGCAGAGAGAAGGGAGTTTGGAGTTCGTTGAAGAAAGTTGTATTCAACGCGAAGGGACTGATCTATGTAGTGGTATGCTTTTGAAGTATTGTTTATCTCACTCTCTATTCCCTTGCTTAGTTGTTGTGGAATAACGAGAGAGAGAGGGGACTAAATCGTTTGCTTTACTAAGCAATTCCTCTTCAGATTTGCCTTTCGTCTTTCGCTGCCACTCAATTTTTCTTCTATTTCCTTTACGGGCAACGGTTCCTCGATGAATCTCTACTTCATCATTTGAGGAGAAAGTAAGTCGTTCGCCTTAAAGAGTCGTAGGCCACCACTACTCAAAGCTTTAGTTCTTACAATTATATTACGGTATACAGTAATCTCGTTTAATTCACAGAGATATTCGTCACAACTTCTCCGTATATTTCTTCCTGTTGTACCTGGCGGATAGCAATGAGTTTCTCTCTTCGCTCATCTCTCGATTGGCTTTCATTCCTCAAATAACAGCACTTGTCCTATTCGCAGTCAGGTTAGTGTTCTATCTTACACTATTTCTCTCCTTTCCATCCTCTACCCACTCATAATTTTACCTTGTAGATACTCGAACAACCTTCCTCTGTGTTCCTTCCTCTCCATCTACTCATTCGTAACCTTCAACAAGGTTATTCGTCTCTTAGTTTTCCTAATCTCCTAATTTCGCCTTCCCTTCAGGTCTGTACAAGTCAATATTTCCTGTGGTATATCTCCTTCCTGCCTATCATCGCATCCTCATTGAAGGTACTCTATTCCTTTAATTCTCTCAACGTACAGTAATCTTCTAAGTACTACCGTAATCCCCACAGTACCCTTACCGTATCCCTTTCAGTTATCCCACTCCACCTGGTTCCGTGTGGTCGTTCTTTGGTTCTTCGGCCAAGCCCTCTTCCTCCTCCCGGCATATCTCTTCGAGTTCCAATCCCTTCCAACTCTCGAATTCATTTGGATCGGAACTCTTATCTTTCTTGTTATCAACGTCTACATTATGTGTCTATTCTGTAGGAGTTACAACGAAGGAATTAAAGCAGAAGAACAACGAAAGAAGAACTGATTACTGCACAAGGTTTATGTTAATTTGTTATGAAGTTCTCTCAAAGTGCTATTCGATAGTTTTAACTTTGCATTTGGTTGTGCTATTACTCATGTCATACTGTATGTATATGCGGGTCATTTCCCTTCGGGATAAAGTTTAAGTTATATCTACGGATACTGTATCGTTGAGGTTATTGGTCCTTGTAATCATATCTGTCTGCTGCAATTCAATTAACATAATTTGATTACAGTAATCATGGTGTTCTACTTGGTCGGATTGGGACTAGGCGACGTGAAGGATATTACAGTAAAAGGACTGGAAGTGGTCAAGAAGGTCAGTTTACTACTGGAACTCCTTTAGTCACATTTCTATAGGATAGAAACAATGCGAAAACTGTAGAAATAATACAGCAGGGGTGAACGGTTATGAGCAACACTTGAGATGTTTACAAGGACTGTCGCCATTTTGCAATATTTTGATAATCTTTCCCTTTGAGGCTTCACGTGTGTACCTCGAATCGTACACTTCCATTCTCTGCTATGGACTCGATAAATCGGAGATGGAATCCTTCTATGGAAGGAAGGTTCTCGATGCGGATAGGACATGTGTGGAACAACAGTCAGGTACGGAAGGGGAAGGGATACGGTAGGAGTGAGGTTTGGAGGAAAATGTTATGCAACTAGATAAAATCGATAAACGGAGCTAATCGGAGTTAGCTAGCTATGTAGTTGCCGTGAAACATACTCCATACAGCCCTGCTCTCATTCCAGATGAGATCCTCGAAGGCTCAGACACCGAAGACGTAGTGCTGCTGGTAGTGGGTGATCCCTTCGGAGCAACCACTCACTCCGATCTCGTATTACGGTAGTTCCGTCGGTCGATCGAGGGTCAACTCTGTTACAGGGCACGAGAGAGAGGGGTTACGGTACGAGTGATACACAATGCGTCCATTATGAATGCTGTGGCATGTTGCGGATTGCAGGTCGGTCATTTCAGTAACTGTTTACGCTACGGTACTCCCTATATGCACATTAGCTACAGTATCCTATATCCACCGTATTCCCTTCAGCTTTATCGATTTGGCGAGACAATTTCGATAGTAATGTGGACGGATGATTGGAGGCCCGATTCGTTTTATCCGAGAATCGAGAGTAATCTGCAGAGGGGATTGCATACTCTTTGTTTATTAGGTGTGACGATTTCAGGGAAGGAGAAAGAGAAGAGACATTGCAGATATCAAGACTAAGGAACAGTCGATTGAGAACCTTATCAAGTTAGTTTTCGGTTATCGTGGTTATCGGGTGGTATGTAAAATGGATTTGCGGTAATTGGACTACTGTAACTGATGGGGATTGCTTTGTCACGGGCGGGTTACTGTAGATTGTAGGGATTCATTGACTGATTTGAGGGGACGAAAGATCTACGAAGCTCCACGGTATCTTACTGCATCCTCCGCTGCTGAACAGTTGATTGAGATCTACGAGAAGAGGACGAAAGAGGGAGAGAAGTGCGGTAGGTGGTGAAACATATTTGGAGAGGGTCTGGGGGGATGGAGGGAGGGATGGGTTCAGCGTATACTCCTGATACAATGGTGGTGGCGATGGCACGAGTGGGATGGGACTCGCAGAAGGTTCGTTACGGATTACTCTTGTAATTAGGGGGATCGGGTAGACGAGTCAGCTTCGGGAAGAGTTTAGTGCGATGATTGCAGATAGTGTACTGTTCCCTCTCGGATCTAGTCAAAGTGGACATGGGCGACCCCCTTCATTCCCTCGTTATTCCGGGGGAAACTCATCCCATGGAAGAGGAGATGCTCAATTCCTTCAAACTATAATCATCCTCTTGCCCTTCCCTTCCCCCCTCCATTATAGTGTAGTATTCTCATCGTGCGTCCTTGTCCATTGCATCAGTTTGATAGTGACAAAACCCTCTCAGACCACTTTCCCTCCCTCCCTCCTCCCTCTCCTTCCTTTACTCCCCCATCACAGTTCACTTTGCACCTGTGCTATCCCATTGCTCTGTTCATTTCCTCACAAATCTTACCTTATCAGAGTTGTTTATATCTGTTTTGTTGTTGATTCATTGTTGCTTGTTGTTATAAACGTATTAAACCCAGATGTGTACCCTCTTGCTAATTCAACGGTTGTCATAGCACCAATGCATTACCTGTTCTCACGTCTCAAGTAGCACTTCCCTTTCTAGTCCTGTTCCATCTCTATTCCTTATCCTACCATTCTAATCCTCTCTAGTTCGCTCTTCATAATGTTCCCAATATCCCATTCAGATGTCGCTATCCCGTGCCTATCTGGGAATGCAGTGTTTCTGGGGAGAATCGTCGTTTGCGAAGATAGTAGGAGTGAAGGGAACAAGAGTGGGATACGCGGGGGGAACGACACCTGCTCCTACTTACAGGGATATTGGAGACCATACAGGTGGGTACGTTTAGTATTTCTCGACTATTTGATGCACTCTCCGCACCCAATATTCCATTTTAGCTGTAGATATATGTATGCACTTACTGTAACCTCATCCACTTCAGAAGTGACGGAAGTGACATTCGACCCTTCGATCGTCTCCTACCGTACTGTTCTCGACTGGTTCTGGTCCCACCACGATCCTACAGTACCCCACAAGAAGCAGTATCAGAGTGCGATACTCTATGTGGATGAGGAACAGGCTAAGATAGCTAGGGAAACTCTCGAGGAGCAGAAGGTACTGTAGTGTCTAGTCAGCTACCGTAATCCTCTTGGTATGGGTGATATTCAGAAGAAGTACGGTAGGCCGGTCCAGACTTACGTTGTCAAATTGGATAAGTTCCACCAGGCTGAAGACTATCATCAGAAGTATTGGTTGAGGGCGCAAACGGCCATACTCAGTAAGGTGATTGTACCATTCTAATCATTTTATGTATCTGGACCATTTAGCTGAAGCTGAACGATGAGCAAATTGCAACGTCTGAAGTCGCGGCGAAGGTCAATGCATACTTGGCTGGTAAGTCCCCCTTGCCCATACTTACAGTAATCTACATTTCCTTTCACACGACCGTTTTGCACCTACATTTAAAAACGGCACACACTTTCAGCATACTGTAACGGGAAAATTAAAAAAGTGCTACCGTATGACGCTCTTACCACGAAAATGGGCGCGTCACACCTCAAATACCTTTCGAATGTCTCGTTTCTATCGCAAACTGAACTACACTATCGCGAACTGAAGTGTGCCGCTTCTAAAGCATTTTTGATGTCTTAGCTCTGACCATATAAACGGTCGTGTTTCAGGATACGATAACTTCGAGGAGTTGGACCAGCTCAAGTCTAAGTTTTCTCTGGATTCGGAGCTGGTCAAACTGATTCGAGAAATCGCAGAGAGGGGAGGTGATCCCAGGGCGTGCCATTGAGGTCTACTATCTGAAGTACCTTCTGACCCAGTTGTACATTCGTCTTACTGTAACTTATTTGATTGTTTCTGTAGGTGCCGATTGTGATACAAGTTGCATTATGTTTATCATTATGTCAAGCGAAGAAGGATATGACATGGGAGTATTGCACAATGTACAATGAACCGTAGCAGAGGGAGAGGGGTTACTGTAGGAGTGGGGTACTGTAGAGAGAGTGTACGTAAGGGATATTGTAGAAGTAGGAGGGAGTTCGATTACTGTAGAAGGGACGCATAGGGTACAGAAGAAGGGTAACTCATAGATAGTATTCGTGGGGTTACTGTAGACGTATCAGACCGCACTCTCGACCTTGTATTTAGTCTCTAGTTTGTTTTTGATATTCGAGCAGATCATATTGAGGGTGGAAGATGGAGAGTTGTCCATGTCCAGTACATGGCATACTATGGCGTATGCTAAAACGAACATCATTGGTCCGGATTATCCCTGCGTCCCTCAAAGTTCCCTGCTCTCTTGCCTTCCCATCAATTTACACATTCTCTCGCTTTTAATTTAAGCTGCAAACGGATTCTTGCAATGCAACTCTAAAACCAAGTATAATAAGTCTCTTTTGGTAGCTGACTGAACGAATTCGTCCTAATGCACAATTGAAGTAATTGTACTCACCGCTTCTTATATAATCCGCATGAAACATATGTTCCATCCCTCCCGTTCCCCTCTCTCTCTACTTACCATGATTAGCATAAAGAGCCTTGAGTCCCACTCCCGTCGCAGCAAGGGTTCCCACACAAACGGCTGCTTTGTACCTCAATTTCCTCGATCCTCTCCCCCCTCCATCCCCTCCCTTACCGTATCCTCCTACAGTACTCTGGGTGCTGTGAATCGGTCGAAGTCATCAATTCGAGGAGAATCGGGACCGCTCCGTGGGCGATGAGACATTCTTCGTATTTTCGGGCTGCGAGACGAGAGAAGATTGTGACGAGCTGAAGAGGGAAAAATATTGTTTCTTGCTTACCCTAATTCTCATTGTCCATCATTTACAATTAGCTCACTATCTAAATTGTTTTGTTACTCTAACATGCATTTCCACAGTCTCTGCATTTCTCAAATACTGCTTGCCTCATTTGCCTACTAGCTCGCTTTCATCAATGCCTCAATGTATTCTACCTGTTCCTGTACAAATATCGAGCTGCAGTCCCTCCTTCGATAGGCATTGATCAACCGAAGAACAGCGTTCTTCTGGTAGAGAATGGGTACATTTTGATGGGAGATGTTAGCCAAGGCTGCGGAGGAAAGAAGAAGAAATTCAGATGTAGAGGCACTATCGACCATCTCTGAAGAGGGGATTAGAGGGGAAGGGATGATGTCTGCTCTCTCCTCATTCACACACTCTCTCACTCTTCTCTCACCCAGCAATCGAGTGACGAGTGGCTCGATGTTGTCTATGTGCAAGTAGTTACACGAAGGATTCGTCAGTTGGGTCAGAAGACCCGCAGCTTCGATTGAGACACAAGAGGAAGGGGAAGAGAGGGACGAGAGTACGGTAGGGAGACCTCCCAGCTGAATGGAGGGGTACGGTAGGGGAGGGGATACGGTAGGATGGGAAAGGGCATTGTACTGACCGCCAGCAACTGGAGACATCCCTTGGAGGTTCCACAAAGAACTGCGAGAAGACGAATGAGAAGTCGACGGGTTGAAGGGGGAGTACAGGGGAGTTGGACGAGTTTGAGGGAACGGTCGAGACACGATAACTGAAGGGAGGAGGGTACTGTAGATGGGGTACTGTAGGTGGGGTACTGTAAGGAAGGAAGAGGAACTCACATCGATCGCGTGTATGCACAGTTCGTCACCAAAGAGACAGACGTGCACGAGGTGTTCGATTGCAATGGGAAGCAATCGGTCTTTATTAGAGCACTCCGACAGATACTGGCAGATTATCTGAAAGCCACTGATTGAGTAACAAATCAAATCAAGGTCATGTTTGGAGTTTATATGAAAGTTGTCAAACATATTCGTGCACATTGTTAGTCGTTGATTTGCATGAGTGGGTGGTCTGCCTACAGTTCCAGTGCGTACCCTCGTGAAGAAAAGCATTGCATTCTCGACTTCCTTCCGAATGATAACCCTTCCGTAGTCAGAAATGGGATTGCAGGTGATCGCTTCACGAACCGCCCGTTGTTCCTGTAGAAAAGAGTTGATTGATTAAAGGGAGGGGGATGAGAGGAGAAAAAGAAGAGAAGAGAAGGGAAGAGAATGGATCACTTGGGGGGAGAGGAAGGAGGATAGTGGAGAGGACTGCAGCATTTGGAGGAATACTGAGACTTTGGAGGAGAGGACCGAGGAGGAGTTGGGACGGGACAGAAGGGCGTAGATTGACGAAGCTGTTCGAAGGACGTGGTCCATTGTACCTGAAGGGGTACGGTAGGTTACGGTAGGGAGGAAGAGGGTCGGTATCCGATCACAGGAGAAGGATTAGTCTATGTCAGATTAATGCGAAATTTCAGAAATGTATAAGAAAGGAAGAGATAGGAAAGGATTACTGGGAGGATTACGGTAGACGATTTAGTAAATGATTGATGAGAACTCACTGGCCATTCGTACGTACGAAGGGAGCAAGAGACGATTGTGATAAAGAGGGAAGGAATCGGATGAGGTTCCTTTCTCTGACGAAAAGGACTGCTGAGAGGAGAAGACTGGCTCTCCTATAAGGGCTACGGTAGTTAGCGCCAACTGACAAGGGATACGGTAACTATCTGATTTGAAGAGTACTGACCCGAGCATTGTCCACTGTCTACACTAGCCGTAGACAGAGTCTCCATACTCTTGCCCTCCTCCCTCGACTCCCCTCTATCCAAGTTGTGTCTCCTCTCCATCCCCTCCCTTCCCCTCTTCGCCTCTTCTCTCTCATCCACATTGACAGAGATTGAATGAGTGAGTCTGGCTAATCTCTCGCGATTCGACACATCTTCATAGGAAGGAGGGACACGACGAGTCATCGGACGGTCCTGAATATGGGGGAGATAGGAGGGAGAGATAGGGAGATAGGGCACAGCAGTTACGCTCCAGTATTAAGAAATTTTGGTTTTTTATTGAATTTTCGGGTCTAATGACCAATTTTTCCATGTTCCTGGCCACATGGGCACCGAATGATGTATTCGGTTATATCAAACGACCTATCAGGAAACGAGATACTGCTCAAAATGTACTTTTCTAAATGCACCGCTGTAACTGCTGAGTAGGGGGATAGGGGGGAGATAGGGGATAATTCGAGATGGGGTTGGGGAGTATTTAGTTAGTGTTAGAAAAATTGGCCGAGATTTTCATTTATACTCGCGAAAGACCGATGAAGGATGAAGAGATATGTAGGTACAGAGATAAAAAGAATGGAAATGAAGCAAGTCTCTCTATTTTGCAACCCCTAGAGGGTATCCCCATGGGGGACTGGTAATAAGGAAGGGAACAATCAAGTTATTTAAGGAAGTCAGACATCATAGAGACAAACCGCTGAGAATGTACTCTGTCCAGAAGGAACAGTGGACAAATGCAGTGGATTGGAATAGAACAAGGGGAGGGAGAGACAAGGATTGAATGAGAAGGAGAGGGAAGAAAGAAGAATATGAAGTATGGAAGGGAAGGAGATGATGGAGAGGAACTTACTAAGGTACGGGTAGAGAGAGGAGAGGAATGGACCGACGACGACGACGAATCATCTGCAAGGGGGAAGGTAGTCGACTAGGGTAGGAAGTGGGGAAGGGGGAAGGGTACGGTATAACGCGAAGTATGCTACTCTCAGCGATAATTTTTTTATATACTAAGGTCAAAAGACGATTATATACTTCATATGTTATTAGACCTATTCTAGAGACTTACTCCGAATTGTGGTGTCCACCTGTCAATAGTTACAATAGTTATTCGATTGAGAGTGTTCAGAGGTTATATTCTCGCTTGTGTTTCCGACGTAGAGGGGCCTTCATGATTGCTATGAGAATAGGATTGCCACTATGAACATTGAGAGATTAGATCGTCGTAGGGCGGTTACTGACTTAGTCACTACGTTTAAACTTCACATGAAACTAATTGACGTTCCAGTTGACGATGTATTTATTGTATCTAATAGTACTGTTCGAACTCGAGCCCATAGATTCAAGCTTCCTATTCCAAGATCTCGAACTTCTAAATTCCAGCAATCTTTTATTTATCGCAGATTAAATATTTTGAATAGGTTGCCAGATGATATCTTTTGACCAATCCGTTATTACGTTTCGCAAGACTGTGCTAAATTATCTAACATAACATAATTGCTAATCACATTGAGTCACCTGTTTGACTCTCTTAGCTTACTAGTTATCTTGCTAAATTCCTGTGCCATTATAAATTTTATGCATTATCAACGACTAGTGTGGATAAAGAATGAATGAATAATGTAAAAACTATTACGGCATCAGACATGCCATTCATACACATTTCATAGCAACATGTCGGTATAAAATATGGATGACAAAAAGGTACCGTCAGCCTTCTCATTCCTACTTTCGACGAGAGAGCGATGAGAGTGCAGACGAAGTAGGAATGAGTTTACTGACGGAACTTTTTAATCAATAATATTCATAGCATGCCCGATTATAGATTACAGAGCAAATAATTGGTATAATATTGACGAAAACGTTCCGTCAGCAACCTCATTCCTATTACAGGTTCCACGGGCGTTGTCCTCAAAAACGGAACGATTTAATACTTTTGATTGAAATAACAAACTATTCCCGCTGATTACGCCGTCCAATTGACTCCTTACGTGTTACCATGGCAAAAATTAATAGAATCGGAAGAATATTGGAGTCGGAGAGGTAGATCAGCGCGCGTATTTGCGTAGACAGTTCGCAATCGTTTGCGTACTTTTTGTCAACTTTCGTGGAACTTGTAATACTTTGTCTGCGCTCTCTTCATGCTGCTTCGCTCGCTCGTGAGAAGCAGAAATGAGACGACTGACGGAACATTTCGGCACCTACATTTTCGTTGAATGTAAGGACGACTTACAAGGAAGAGAAGATGAAGGAGTGAAATGAGAAGAGGAGGGAACGAAGGGGGTACTCGCAGTGGACACCGTGCGACCCGCACGACTACTCAGCATTCGGGCAATGCATCTGCAGATAAAGTGTCTTCCTCCAGTTGTCGCATTCTTATTTACAGTGAGAGAGACGTATTATGAAGAAACGAAGTAGATTACGCACGTGAAGTAGCAAGATGGCTACTATCGGAAAATTGTCGTCAATGGTAAGATAGAGAAACATTGAGCAAAATGTTCCAACATGATGTCCAATTCTAATGGTTGGTAGTAGGAAGGTGCAGACGAAGTAGGAGTGCATTTACTGACTTATCAGTTTGCACAATAATAAATACTGACCTTCGTGGCTTGGGTGGACCTTCGATCATTGGATCGGATACGTCGAATCTGAAGGAATGAATTAGGGGATTGATGAGAGGAAGGGAGGAGGGGGCATAGAAGAAGCGGATTTGTCGACACGATCACCCTTCTTTCATAGGAGAGAGAAGGGGATTGAGGGGACAAGGGAGTGGATGGGTATACATACGTATGACTCTTGTGGAGAGGACGAGGAGGGATATGGGGAAGGGAGAACACCATATCGATGGACTCAGGGGATAGGGGGCAAACAACGGGTTGAGAGGTAGTTAGGAGGGAGTTGGGAGGGAGTTGGGGGTGTAGAGTGGAGAGGAGGTAAGGGCCAGTGATTTGTAGTCCCCCTAACGACGTGTGTTGCAATACTCTCACCTCATTCCGATTGAGATTGAAAGAGGCCGTGATCGCCTTCTGTCTCCCATCCCCCTTTCCTGTCGCTCCTCGTTTATCTCCCCATCCTCCTCATCTTCCACCCAGCTCTCCCCCTCTCCTCTATTTCCTCTTCTCACATCTTTCCTCAACTTTGGACTCTCATCCAATAAAGACTTGGCGTACAAAATGGACATACATTCATGTTCCATTGCAAGTCTCAACTCATTCAACCAAATGAGTTGATGGGGGAGAATAGGAGAGAAGAAGGGGGAAGGGAGAGGAGAGGGGAGGGAGGAGGGAGAGGATCGAGGGAGTGGGGAGATGGAGGAGAGGGGTGAGAGGGGGGACTGGAGGTACGGGAGGAAGGAACGGTGTTGGGAGAGACGAGGGGATGGAGACATCATCTGAAGGGGTATCGTTCAATTGTGTGCGCATGAGAAATGTTCGAACAATAAGCTCTGCACTAGAAATCTACATAGAAAAAAATTCAGGTCATCTACGTTTTTCGAAGAAAAAAAGTGATCTGATTCTACTGAACTTGTGCAAGGCGTCTTATCTGATCGTATGGACCAATCTTGATTACCATCTATGATCACGTCACTTCACATTAATCTATCCTCTCATACCAAGAGTAATCTCAGTTATTGATGTCTCGAAGATAATTCCTTTTATAAAGATATGGCCTTTTATTTTGCTTTTTTGAAATTATGCTTGAAGTTTTGAAGTTTTTGAAGCTGCAAGGAATCTGCGTTTCCTTGCACAACATTGTCTTAGATGTTATGGAAAATATTGAAATCTATCATTTCGGGAAACAGAGAAATTCAAACAAATGTTGTGAAAGATTGCTTCATAACAGATCTAGGCCATGATTATATAATTACAGAGGAATGACTCACATGCAAATATGAAGGGGTCTTCTCCCTTTCCTTAGATCGTCTCCTCCTCAATTCCTCCTCTTCACTCTCTAAGGAATCCCAGTGTCTAAGTACGGTACTGCACATTTCAGTCCATAGGGACAGACTGCAATCCATGCATATTAGCGGAACATTTTAATGGAGGGAAAGGGAATTGAATGGAAGGACCGGTAGGTAATCGAGAAGAATAGAAGAGGAGAAAGTGGGGGAGACGGAGGGAAAGACTGTCATAAAGTGGCAAGGAGGGTTGCGGGAGGTATGGATAGGGGATAAGGATAGAGTGAGGGGAGAGGGAGGGATGGAGGGAAAGAGAGGGTGATTATGGCTTCCCACTGGGATCACTTACGATCTCCTTCACAGTGATAAACATCAAACTGCATCTCCCTCCCCTCATTCCTCCCTTGAGCTATCTATCCCTCTATTTACACTATGAAAAGTAGAAGAAATGTATCAAGAACAGAGGCTTTCTAGGATCGTACTGATCACATTGCCAATGCTGACATTATAGTAATATATCCTACCGTCCCCTATTCTAGGTTTTGTGATCAGAACTATCTGAAGGATACTGTAGAACGTATCAGAAAAATAGGGGCAAAGAATGGCTTGGTATGCGTGAAATGGGAAGGTGAGAAGGAGTTGAAAGGGTCCATTGAGTACCGTGGATAATGAGAGAGTGTTAAGGCAAAAAGAGGGTGGAGTGTACTTAGGGGAGAGTGAGAGAAGAGTGCTATGATAAAGGAGGGAATGGCAGAGGGAGAGATGGAAGGGGAAGGGGAACTCGTTACGTGTGAACCTTTGACAAGAATACATGCTTTTTGTTCCACTCTGCAAGGATACATTCACACTATTTTGGGGCTCTTCCAAGCTCAAGTATGATTTGCCTACTTCGAAGATAAGGGATAAAAATGATATATAAGATTAATTAATTTTGATCGTTTTTGGAGTACTCTAAACACCTTTCGCAATAAGGAACAACGTTATATTGAGTAATAACATATTGATATATGGCCCTAAGATCCTTATCAGTTTCACTCTTTGTTTTCGCATTAGCAGAGTTTGAGAAAATGAATCAAGCGAAGAGGCCATAATGCAGGATTAATGGGTTGATGAGTATCTGGAGGGAAATGAAGAATGGAGAGGGAGGGAAGTGGAGTGAGAAATACGAAGGATGAGGGAGAGGAATTGAGAAGAGAGGAAGGATTGAGGGAAAGAGGAAGATATATGAAGGAGGATGGAATAGAGTGATAAGTGGACGGATCGATGATTATACCAATGAGCAGCTGCCATTTGATGGAAGAGGGGGATGGAGAGGAGCGAGGGAGGGAGACGGGAACAGTCACTGTGTAAGGTGTCTTCCACACCTCGAGTCTCATCATCTCTCATCCTCATCTCTCCTTTCATCCCTTCTCTTCGCTTTCTTCTTCTCATATAGATCAGCACAATTGTTCCATCTATAATTCCATATACGTCAATTCTTTTCCCCTTCAATGCAACTCTTCATAAACCGCAGCTTCTCTCATCACTCAAATTTCTTCTCTTTTCTTACTGTTGATGGTCCATCGCTTAGCTCGCCTATTTACGTGCATCAATGCTTCTTATCCGACAGACAATAATATTTATTCCATTGCAATAGATATAGGACTCCCGGGGGAATACATGTCTTGGATATCCTTGCCACGTTCATTTACAACTTCAGTATCTAGATTTTTTCGTATAAACGATGAAAGCATCGTGAGGTAATATATTGTTCAAGTCAGTATGTCTTCTCGAATATCTTTATTAATTGCTTTGGTGATGAGTCAACGCTGCTTGAAATGAGTGCAGACACCGTAAAAGAGAGTGAGCAAACGGCACTGTTTATGCTACAAGTGTGTGTGTATCAGACATATATGGATCAACTACAGACCAAATGGTAGTTCATTTCAATCCCTCATTTACAACCCATCCCCTACTTGTCATGCATCTTACTCATTTGCAACCCGTTCCAATCTACCATAACCTTCACCGCCTGTTACCGTACCCTTGACCCCGACTCACCGATTTCCCACTACTTTACCATCTTTACAGTGTTGTTCAACTCATTTGATAAGGGAATGACATGAATTGTTGTGAACTAGTTGAAGCAAGTTGATATTCTCAAATAAACACATCTCAACTATTTCAATGACGGCTTGTGTCAGATTAAAATTGGGAGAGCATAGACATACTGAAAAGTATCGACACAACTTGACCAACAAGGAAATGAATGGAAAGCGCGTGGAACGTAGTAGTTGAATGAGTAAGCTACTGTTGACTTGTAAGTCATTCTGCTCCCCCGGTGATCATACGACTGTTGTTGTTCTGAGCGAACAACGATTAATTGTGATGAAAGTGAGACGATTGAGAGGGGAGAGTTGAGGGGGAAGAAGGTCGAGAATTGGAGAGAGAAGGGGTGAACGTGTGAGCATGGCACACTATTCATCCACACGACATTCCTCTCCTCTCACAGTCACACCCTTTTTTTACCCGTTCTCTTGCCAAGTTGCGATGAAATACGATGGGAAGGTGTTGAAGTGAGAAGAGAGGATAAGATTAGAACGGGCATATTTATCTCCTTCATGGTCATGTGATAGTACGGTACGTGCAGACTTGGTACTAAGGAGAACAACACTGTGAGCGACTCTTCGAGAGTAGCCATTGGAGATCGTCGTTTCGAATCTGGCTGTGCACTGTATACTTCAGTTGCGCTCGTGCTTTGATAGTTACATGCTGTAAGGTATACTGTAGCCCCTTGAGCCTTGTCCAAGATGTTCCCTTCCTTTAAAATGCACTCCGAAACACACACAGAGTTCCCTTGAGCATGGATGACAAAGAAGAACTGACCACATTCTTGAGGAAGAAAAAGAGACGAGCACGGGAGGGGAAGAGGATAAGGAGGGGATGGAGGGAGGATATATGGAAGGGAAGGGATGGGGACAGCTGATGGGTGCATGGAATTCCTGAAGGAGAACTGAGTTTGCAGTGCATACAAGGAAAGAGGAACAGGAGAAGGACTGAGGGGGAACGAGGGGAGGAAGGGTTGTATACACATTAGGGAAGGGACGGGGACACTCTTCGGTGACCGGAATACTATGTTTGGAATGTGACAGCTTTACTGTCTTGTAGACTTGTAGATATTCGAAGAGAAGGAGAAGCCGGCGATCTGAGATGAAGCCCGAGTCGAATTCGTCAGTGGGGGAGAGGGAATTGGGTGGAACGGCGACTCGAAGCTGTTGTAGTGGCGGGTCACAGGTTGTTTGTGATGACGAGAGTGGAATGAGATAAATGTTCCCTTCTCATTCCCGTCCATTCTCTTCTCTCTACTCAATCAGCTGAACTGTCTCTTCTCTCCCTTAACCCGTTCTCGTCCCCAGAATAGAAATGAATAGGGGAGGGAGCCCTCGGAGTATAAAAGCATCTCTTCCTTTCCCTCTCCAACCATGCTCTTCTTCCTCGTCCTCTCGCTCTTCTTCGTCTCTTTCCAATGCGCCCCTCTCACAGAGGATGCATTCGCAGTTCCCGGAGTCACTCCTCCCAATGAAACACCTCGTCAGTTGCCTATTCCATTCATCTCTTTCCTCATTTTCTCTTTGTTCTTTTCCATTTCTCATCCTCTTCTCCTTCAGAAGAGAAGTTCGTTCGTGTCGATCGAAACGGCGATCACGAACTGAACTTTGACGAGTTCCTGCACTCGGATTGGGTGTACGAGGAGGCGAAGAAGGAAGAGTTCAACATCATCGACCTCGACAGGTCAGTTTACCGTAGTCTACCGTATCCCTCCCTTACCGTAACCTTCAGAAACGGGAAGATCAGTCGACCGGAGTACGACGAACACTACAGACAGCAGAATACGCGCAGTGACAACCTGCGGGCCAAGTACTTCTCCGAGATATTCCAGGTATGCGAGGACATCTCAATTTGTCTTCTGCTGAAGGGACATTAACAGTGACCCTCCTGAGTGGCTTTCCTACCTATTCCCTCACTGATTCCCTTCAGCAATTCGATGCGAATGGAGACAAGTTCCTGACGGAAGACGAGATCAGAACACTACTCAACACGCGATTCCTCGTCCAACCCAGACAGAACTTCGGACAGGTGAGAACTAGGCGAAGCAGACTTTCCTATGACTCGTGCCTTCCAAGCTAGCTGGTGAAAAGGGTGTAATCAAGGGAGGTGGTGGAGATCGGGAGTAAGAAGCAAGACGACCCCTTCAGATCGTCTACGGGTTCGACACTGACCATTCGGGAGGATTGGACCTGTATGAGTACATGAAATTGGACGAGAAGTTCCCCTTCGACCAGACCGACCCCCTCTCTTCTCCCGTTCTACCCAATGCTCTTCCCAAGAAGACTGAGAAGGTCGCCGCTCTCAATGATCTCAAGCTATAGACGACGACACGGGATCGACTATATCTGTATTTATTAGGAACATTGCAATGTACGACCAAATGGGTGCTTTATGTACATAGGACAAGAACGAGGATTCAATTATTTATGACTGTACAAATTGTAAAGTTATTCATGTGATGAATGAACGTTGATTGATGCTGAGTTGGAGATTCGTGCTGAAAGCAGGGATGAGATACTGTAAAGGGGAGACCTACCGAAAGTATTGATTATTTGGGATGAAGCATCCGAAATGTCCGATGAGATAAGGGCGAAGTCAGAAGAGGAAGCAAGAGGAGAAAGGTTGTAGTCCCCTCCATAGGAAAGGGTTACTATGGTATACTGCGACTTGAGAGAAGTGGCGGTACTCATTGCAGCTGATACTCCGTCAGCACTGAACACGAATTTGACGGAATTCGGGAGAAATGGAATAGAGCAAAACGTGTCTTACGAGTTGGCAATGATGACAATCGCCTTTGCGTACGACTTCTCACTCGCAGTTATCGACTGCAGTCCTCTGAACATTCACTATCTAGGGTTTGTATTCAAGAGAGTCGAACCCGTTGATGTCAGAAGTTGCAGAAGGAGGAAACGCCTTGGCATAACTAGAAAACCCGTTGAGGGCTTTCTCTGTGTTTGACAGTGTACTCCAAAATCCGACGTTCGGGTAGTTAGTTGTATTGGGGAAGGGACTGAGGGCATATTCTGTGGAGGAGACATCGAGGGACGAAGAGTAGAGGGTAGCGTTGACTATCGGACTGTTCATCTGCAGAGAGAGGATAAGAGGGAGAGAAGGGAAAGGAGAGAGGGACGGAGGGAGTGAAGGGAAGGCAATTCATACGTCGTCTTCGTGTAGTTCATAGACGAAGGCGACACTAAGAGAGGAGATTGAGTTAGGAGGGGGAGGCGTGGTTACAATACTGCAATGAGCGAATCATGGGTAAAACTTCATTGAATACCTGTCAGTACCGAGAATATAGATATTTATGTGATTCTAACAATAAGATACCTTGAAGTGGTTGTGCTTTGTGAGGGCTTTGTAGAAGTCGCCGATCCCGATCTGTAGCAAATCTGTCCTCGACTCACTGAAAAGGAAGGTTCCTCCTTCCTTTCTTAGATTCCTCTTACTGTAGAAGCTGGTAATATTCGACACCAGTTCGTCTTGAGAACTGGGAGATGAAAGGTCAAGAGTGAAGGCAGGTCCGCTAGAGAGAGGGGAGAGATCGACATTGTTGAGGGATACGGTAATGACATCGAAGCCCTGTTCTTGTAGGGAAGTGGAGATGCCGACCGACGAAGGCACATTCTCCGCACTGAAGAGAGGAGAGATCGAAAGGCGGAAAGGAACTCTGACCTTTTGGAGAAGAGGAGAACGGAGTGACTGATTCCCATGTCGTCCCATTGATCGTTGACCGTTTGCAGTGCACTGTAACAGTAATTGACTCATAAGAACATAAGGTCACCTACAGAGCCATATTGGAAGGTAAGTCCTCCATTGGGATCAGATTTACACTTGTCATAGCTTTATTGAGAGCATCTGATGATTGAAGTGGACCCTGCATTGCATCAATCATTATTCTCAGGATATAGGAAAAAGGGAGGAAACTTTTTGCAGCTTACTAAGCACTTAGTAGTTACTAATTTACTGTTACTTACTTGGATGGGTGACGCCGCTGAGTTGTACGATTCGAGATAGAGAGTTGTTGGAGTTATTCCAGTGACGTCACGACTGAGAACGAACAAAGGATTCGTCATTAGGGTTGATGTGATGAAGATCTCGATTCCCTCAACGACAAAGTTGTGTCTTAAAGGAAATGTCCCACGAAAAAAATCGTTGTTGAGTTATCGGTTGGAAACATTGTGGTATGGGCTAGACAACAAGATGAACAAAAATTCCGATTCGAAATGACCTTCTAGAGCTCAGTACGCCCATCTCAATGTGCGAGATACGGTATATCTCGCGGGGTAGTTTGTAGTCTAGACCGTCTATCTAAACAACCTCTGGCAATGCCTGTTCGCTCTCGCTCTCCGAGGAGCAGGAAGGAAAGAGCTTAGGAAGGGGCGGAGGTGTGTAGATGTGCGAGCGCTGGAGATCAGGCATTGCCACTGGGTTTATTTTGGGAGAGAGGAGCGCTTTGTTAAACTACAAACTACCCCACGAGATTTACCGTATTTCGCACATTCAGATGGCCGTACCGAGCCCTAAGGGTCATTTCGAATCGGGATTTTCGCTCATCTTGTTGTCTAGCCCATACCATAATGTTTCCAACGGATAACTCAACAACGATTTTTTTCGTGGGACATTTCCTTTAAGAAGTTCCCAAAATGGAGTACCATAGTCTCGTCTTCTCCTCCATCGTACAGATTGTAATCGAAGAGTATGTACATCTCATTGTAGATCACTTCACTTCCCTCACAAACCGTTGTTGTTGTTCCCATTGAAGTAGTTGATGTACTTGATGCTAAACAGATGGTATGCAATTAAACAGGCTAAGGAGTTTACCTTGTTCTGTTGTTTTAACGGGAGCAGTTGTTGGCTCATTTTCTGGTGTAGATGTTGATCCGAGTGACGTGGACGGTTCAACTGAACTAGTCAAGGGTTTCAAAGTGGTAATCTGTTCTGTAGTTCCAGGAGAGTTGGGAGATGTGGAGGGTTCAGTTGATTCAGTATTGGGTTCGTGGGATGTAGATGATTGCATGGTTCCAGGAGAGTTGGGAGATGTGGAGGGCTCAGTTGATCCAGTATTGGGTTCATGGGGCGTAGATGATTCTGTGGTTCCAAGAGAGTTGGGAGATGTGAAGGGCCCAGTTGATCCAGTATTGGGTTGATTGGATGTAGATGATTCTGTGGTTCCAGGA
>LS834145.1:787857-823023 GCA_900490955.1 Micoletzkya japonica
ATCCAGTATTGGGTTTATGGGATGTAGATGATTCTGTGGTTCCAGGAGAGCTGGGAGATGTGGAGGGCCCAGTTGATCCAGTATTGGGTTGATTGGATATAGATGATTCCGTGGTTCCAGGAGAGTTGGGAGATGTTGTTGAGGGAATTGCTGATGTCACCATAGTAGAAGTTGCCGATTCGGTGTGTGGTCCAGTGGTGGTCGTGACATCTTTCTCCGTCGTTACTGTATTCGTGGTGGATTGAGTTGGGATAGCACTTGATTGCGTGGAAGATGAATAAGTTGTCGATTTCGAAGTCATAGGTGGCGTTGTTGATGTGGCGTATGCACATGTAGAAGTACAAGGAGGACACGAAAAGGGAGTTGTGGGAGAGGATGTAGAGATGGTGAGGAGAGTGGATGTAGGAAGAGTAGAGGTGGACTGAGTGGTTGAGGGGTTGGTTGAGGTTGAAGTGGACGTGGATGTCGGTAGTAGGGTAGAGGAAACTGTGGAGGTGGACGACGGGATTGTAGAGGTAACCGTAGAGGTGAGAGATGAAGAGGAGGGGGAAAGAGAAGTGAACGGGGAGTTCGAGGGACACGGAGAAGTTGTCGTGGACTCCGAGTAGTTGGTGGCTACGCAGTACTGCATGTCGCTGTCTGAACACTTCCTTACACTCCGCTACGAATCCATCCAACCAACCTTTTACACTGGACGCCCCAGTCTCGTTGTTGCTTTGTAGTTGTTTCTGTATCTGATCCAGATCGGGAGGAGTAGACAGAGAAGAAGCTGCTCCAGATGCATAGGCTATCGCGCCTCCATCTATCGATTGACTGAAGAGATGGAATGCAGGGATAAGGATAAGGAATAAAGAGAATTACTCGAAGTGAGATACGATGACATTGTAGTTGACGGAGGCGGAAGACTCAGCGAGAACGATGAACTCGTTAGACGAACTACTACTGTCTTCCAAAGACGTTGTGATCTGGAATGGGCTAGTTCATCTATATCTTCTCTTCTGTTCTTACGATCTGAGCGACTTTCTCGCTTTGCTCGATGAAGTAGGGATCGGTTGGGTCATTGAGAGAAGCGTTCCATTGGACTATGCTCGGATCGAGAGTCATCATTACTCTGAAGATCACGTCATCGTTAGTAATAACTTGGCTGATTGTCAGTCGCGTTGCTCGCTACCGCTTTCCCCCAATTCTTTCTCACACTTTCATAAATACCGAGACATACCTACAGAGGAGGAATACTGAAATATAACCGTGGAAAAGCGCCAGAAAACGAACCCTATTGCTCACCCGAATTGTTGAATATTGCACGTTGTCGGCCATTCTGCAATAATTTATTGGACGTTACGTGAAAGGAATGTTTAGTGGTGATGTTTGAATCGCTGTGATAAAGAGACACGTTTATGACTCAACGCCATGCAAAATCCTATTCCAGAAATGTACAAGATCCGAATGTTTCTATTTGGGGCGGACAATTGACCTAACCTACAGAAGTTGTAGACATTGAGAGCGCATTGAGTGCACAACGCGCAACGAAAATAAACAACTAATGAAACGGCGGACTCCTTGGGAAGGAAAGTGCACAATGTTCTAAATGTTAAGCGAATCAGCCAAAATGTTTGGAATAAATGTTCTCCGTGCGAAAGTTCCTGCCGAAATCAGAGTTAGTTTTCGGGATCTCGTTCGCTTAACATTTACACTACTGTCAGAACATTGTGAGTGGGAAACCTGCGGAAGAGGAAGAGGAGGTGGATGAGATGACGATGAGTGTGATTCCGGTAGCCGAGAGGGCGAGTCCCACGACGAGTACGACGAGGGACACTACTCGCAGTACCTTCTCGTGTCTCCAAACCTCCTCCATCCTCTCTTATCTCGCTTCTTCTTATCTTCTTCTGTCCTCTTGCAACACTCATCCTATTCTCTCGCCCACGTCCTTTCCTCTTTTTTTCCTTCTTATCAGCAGCCTTTCTTCAACGAGGCTGGATTGAGGGTTGAATGACGGAGTGTACAGGAGGGAGTGGTCAGCGAGCGTAAAATGACTATAGATATTTAGTAGGGTTTGAAAACCAAGCACGATTAGCGTATTTATCGTCTCGCTCTCTTCATCCTTTCATGCTCCTCATCACTCTCTCGGTCTCATAATGCGATTAAAATGTTTGGTTTTCAAACCCTTGTATTTAGTCGTATACGCTCTTGCCACGACTAACGATAAGCCGAAGGGCAATATCTATGTCCTTTGGATTTTCAGTTCCGTAATCTTGTCTGCATAATCAACGCACAGATTGAATATTGTATTGAATAGTTGACTAGAAGACGAGAATGCTATGCGTAGCGTGTCCACATTCTTCAAGTGCAGAAATGCATGCTTTGACCATGGGATTAGGTCCGCAGACGAGAAGAATGTGATTGGATGAAGGAGAGGGAATACATCGAAGGATGAGAGGTGAGTCAACTCTGAACGAGTTCATTGTAGAAGAGGGAAGGGTGACAAGGAGATGGAGAGTATGAGATAAGAATGGCGACAAGGGCTAACGGACTACTGCAGAATGATGTGTCCCGCCTCTTTTAAGGATACCGTAACCCTCACCGTCCAATGTTTCCCTTCCACCTTGACGTAGCTTCGTTCACTCTCGATACCGTATACTCGATATTGATTCGTGCACCGTATACCTCAGTGAACGAATCCAGCACGTCCCTGTCATTACCGTAATCACAATAAACAATCTATTGCTTACTTGAGGAAGACGTCCTCTTCCGTACTGTTAGCAAATAGAAGATTGAGATGTGATATGTCGTGTTTGTCTTCGAGACACTTCTGTATGATCTGAAGGGATTACTAAAGGGGGTACGGTAGGTCAAGAATATGAATACTGAAGACGAACCTGCATAAACGGTGTGATTCCAGTCCCTCCCGCAATCATAGAGATTGTAGACGCAGTCCGGGTCTCCTTCTTTTCTCCTCTTCCAACCACAAACTTTCCCCGTCCCTTGTAAGCTATGTGACCACGCGGACCACTCATCTCCATCTATACATGGTTACGGTAACTGCTCTCATCTTATTCAATGCTTACCGTACTCTCCACTTTGAGTGAATGAATGTACTTGGACAATGCACGGGGAGTATCGTATCTAATAAGTAAACGACTAACTAATCCCCCGTCATCTCAAACCGTTTGATAACGAAATCAGCGAATCCTGTGACATCATTGGCAGTAACAGGAGAGTACATTCGAGTGACTCGTTTACCCTCCACCTGTCAAGGAATACGGTATTTGGGAGTACGGTACTTCAAGTACGAGTACATTATGTCTATCTACTTCATTACGGTCCTTGCATTTAACAATAGAGATATGGTACTTTATGGACAGGAGTACCGTAGTTCTAGAGATTATTCTCAACAACCGTTCACAGCCGGATGAAAACAATAGGACCTATCCGATTATTGCCTTGAACGGAAAACAAATTTTACTGGATACGTATCAGTTTTGGCTTACTTTTGCCTTAAATTTAAAATTTGGTAAATTGTTTCCAAGCGACTCGTAGGGTCATCCGGCTGTGCCGTTCGGCAACTGATCAATCAATATGCCTACAGTACCTCAGCAGTAACCGCAACATGCTGTCCGGGTGGGACTCCGAGAATGTTATCGTGAGAGGGAAGACGGAAGCGAAATCGAGAGACATTGCGGTTGAGTCGAGTGACGGAGTGAAGGGGGAGATGGAGGGGGGAGGAGGAGGGAAACACGGCATGGCCGATCTCAAGAGAACACGCAATACCGTATACCCTGCACTCTACTCACACAATACTGTACCCCTAGTATTCCAGCCAAGGCTCGTCTTTGTTCCGGATGCTTATACAATCGATAGACGGTGTGTACGGTAACAGCTCCTACGAGTCCTGAGAGGAAGATTACCAGGAATACGGTAGATGTCAATGAGGAGCGGGCATACCGAGTGCAACGACTTTTGTCCAATAGATGAGTTCATCTGATTCGAAGGAAATGGCCATCTCAATATAGGGAGAATCGTCCATTTGAGACCAATCAAGAGGAGGGGAAAGAGAAGAAATGGACGGAGCAAGAAGAAACAACGGGAAATTGACGAATATCAGGGATCTGGAAAGATATTTTGTGGAGTATGCCTTTATGATGTATGCAAAGCATTCAAAGTGCACTCTTTATTCGCTGCAAATCTACGAGAGTAAGCAAGAGAAGCATGGAAATACATGAAAGCTCAACGAGAAATCGAGTTGTTTAGAGGATATTGCTAGAGTGAAAAGGGAGACGACGGGGACCCTCTGTGAATACTCGTATTAGAATGAGAAATGGATAAGATGGGTTAACTGAGAAGAAGTAGAACAAGAAAGAATGACTGCACAGTCATCGTAAACAGTCAAACAGTCATCAAGGAACTACCGTAACCTTAGTCGCAAGGTGCTACAGTACCCATAAGAGGAGGAGGACACGATTTAATGATGATAAGGTGAATTAGGGAGAGTTAAGGGAGTTAAGGAGTGGTCCTTAACCCTCAGTATTTAGTCCTTAACGAGACTTAGCGACTCGGGGAGTCTCAAGAAGTGCCTCGACTTGTTCCCTCACAACCGGCCATATCTTCTCCGAGCTATCTCCCTTGATCGACAGTCCAATTCCGAGTTCCCTTCAATGCATTTCTTTCTATCGTCTCTTACAATTAGCTCCTCGTATTATAAAATAAACCACTATGGAATACCCTCACTTCCTATTCGGAATACGATCTCTTTCCTCCTCCCCCCCAATCCTCCCCTCACCTGTAGTAAGCAGCCACCTTGCTCTCCGTCTTCTTGTATACTTCCAATCTCCGTCTAATCGCTTCATCATTATCATCGACTCTTCTCTCCAAATCCTCCCCCGTAACATCGTCCTTCCCCTGAATACATCCTTCGATTACGAATCGAACCCAGAATAATCACAGATCTCGCAACACAGCTTCTGACAAAACATAATAATTCTCGACAAAATGGAATAAATCTAACCGGGACTTTGGGAGGGTTGTAGTCGAGATTGTAGGTTCGTCCCGATCCCGGATGGACCCATCTCTTAGTCAGTCGTTCCTCGATCACCTCAATAACCAAAATTCAACTTAACATCACAAATGTCAAAATACTGAACTTCTTGCTGGATCACCCATTACGAAAATGATTATTATAATAATAAGAAAAGAGGAAACCTTTCTCGGGACATCCAGTTCGATGCAAAGGGAGATGGGAGCGACACTCTCAACC
Source organism: Micoletzkya japonica (assembly GCA_900490955.1). Classification (NCBI taxonomy): domain Eukaryota; kingdom Metazoa; phylum Nematoda; class Chromadorea; order Rhabditida; family Diplogasteridae; genus Micoletzkya; species Micoletzkya japonica. Next base: position 793,109 of record LS834145.1, read on the forward strand.
ATCCCAACTTGCGACATGGTTCGGGGGAAACCTGGAGGCTACGGTATTTATTCGATCAATAGCATTCATCGGCCTATCCCTCGGACAATTCACAGACTCCCACTTAACATGAGAATGCATTAATCAACATGTTGTATTCCTTTCTAACCACCACCATTTTCATCTCGGTTGAAGGCTATTTTCTGAATACTAGTCACTTTCTCCACAGGTTCTAACCGTTCGATCATGTGAGGGATGCAAACGGCAAATTGTAAAGTGGACTAGCTACGCCCTAGTTCGGACTACCGTACCCCTCCCGTTTACCGTAACCCGACTAACCATCCAGAACCAGTCGATTGTGTCTCAGTTCCTGTAGTTCCTTGACAAGAAGTTGATTGACCAATCCATCGGGAATATGCTCCCCTGCCTTGATAAACGAAGCCGCTCTCTTGCCCATTTCTGCAGGTGAGCAAGTCACATTGTTGGCACTCAGATACTACTCTCATTACGAGACGGATTCAGTCAGTTTTGACTGTATGAACCACGTGGACAACGACAGTTGACATCATTAACTATGCCCTTGGACCCTCGTATTCGGCTAATAACCCCCCATCCCCATCCCCTTCCCCCTCCTCACCCGTTCCACTGTTGATCTGGTGTCTCACGACGTCTCCTGCACAGAAATACGCAAAGTTATCGAAGTGTTCGAGGATCTGAAAGGGATACAATTATACTATGAATGGCATAGATCAAATAGTACGTCGGATCCGACGTAACCAAGGTACTTTTCGCCGTGAAAATTTGAAGAATCAAGACACTTTGGCCGTCAAATCTCTCATTTTTTTTGTAAAATATGCTGGATTTTGAGCTTTTTTGTGCGAATCAAGGCACTTTTATCCCTTTCTCCATGAAAGAATCAAGGAACTGTAAAAGTGAACGACGTGACTATTTCATCTATTTGATCCATGATGAATGGGCACGGTTGTCTGATCACACGTTTCAAAGCACCTACTACAAGGGGGATGCACAACAATGCTTCATTTTGCCTTTCCCTACAGCACTTCTTCTATAAAGCGTAGTACCCAACCCTGAGGCGGTTATCCCCTCGATCTCTTCCCCCCTGAGGGGGTATCCCTTCCCTCTCTTCCCCCCTCCAACCCACCTTCTTCGCAATCGTCCCCTTTCCACATCCCACCGGCCCCGCAAGCAGTACTCGCTGCATTCTCCCTTGTTCTTACAGTACTACCAAGTGACGATCGAGGAGTACGGTAGGGAATCGAATCGCGAACTGAAATATGATACTTCTTTGATGGGTAGGGAGGAAGAAGAGACGATCACGGGGCTCGTGAGACAAAGTAGAGGGGAACGAAGTGAGATAAGAGAGGGAGCAGAGAGGGAGAGGAGGGAGGGGGAAGAGAGGGTTACGAGAGAACGAGGGGGAGAGGGAAAGCATGGGGTGCATGTCTTGTGCACACTCTCAATGACTTCTCGCACGAGGAAAGGAAGGAACAGTTAGCAAGCACATAGTGAATGAATATACTGCAGAGAGCTGAGAGAGAAGGGGAAGGTTACGAGGGAATGAGGAGGGAGGGAGAATGAGGGAGGAAGAGCAACTCATCCAGATAGACAAGGCGAGACTGTCTATAAATAGAGAGAGAACACGTCAAACGATCATTCGCTATTGTGGACGATTTGCAGGAAGAAGAGATGAAATGAGCAAATAATTAAAGATTACTGTTCATTCGAGTATTCCTAAAGTTCTAAAAGGGTTAAAGAAGACCACGACGGGATAACATGGACAATACACTGCCATATGGAATATTCCATTCCAGAAATTCGAGAAATTGGAAGTTACACCATAGAAAACTGGTCATAAGAATCTGAGTTTACCCACAAAAAAGAGAGGAAAATAGACAGGAAGTGACGTAGTCAATTCGTTTTAGAGGTTCATAATGATGGCCTTAAAAAGGGAAACTACGTCACTTTCCTTCCCTTCTCTTGTATTCCGTCGTGCACTTTACTCTCGTACAACGGGGAAAAAGCAAGGAAATACGTGATTTCCCAGTGACAGCTGCACAGAATTCTGAAGAGAAGGCAAGGGAGAGAAATTACAACAACGAGGGAAGAAGAGGAGAGAGAGAGAGGTTAGAAGGGTCAAATAGAGGGAGAGAGGGTTGAGAGAGACGGAATACGAGGGAACTGAATGAACTTAAGGAGGAAGCTGAGAAGGAGAGGGAAGGACAGAGAAAGAGAGTATCACATGGGACGAACGGGAGAGGGAAGATTGGTGTGATAGGAGGAGAGGGATGAGATACGGAGGTAATCAGAGGAAGATCGGGGTGGACGGCAGACTCACGGATGGTTGCATAGCGAACTTTACTTTTTTAATATTTTAACATTAAAATGGAGTCCATTTCAGCTACAATTTGACAACTAATGTGTTTGTATTCAAGCAGGTTTCGAACTATTACAATCGCAGGATAAAAAAGGGAATGCATCCAGATGGATTGTCCATCCAGGTGGAAGATGCAGCTGGGAGAGTAGAGGCACTCGAATACTGTTTGGTCACTTTACGCGCTAGACACGACAACACTTCAAGCTGTGAACCAATATTACGGTACCTCTCACCCATACGTGGGCGACCTTACAAGCAATATTTAGAAAAACGGGGCTACCAACGTACTAAATTGAAAATTATCTACCCTACCAATTGAAATTTTCTAGGAAATATGAGCCTACCAAAGCAATATTTTGAAAGAATTTTGGCCTACCACCCATACTTCGGGTCCGTGCCCGCGTACCTCGACTACCGTAATCTACACGTCATGTCAGAAATTTGCATAAAGTGGAGAAGATAACTAGGGGATAACAGGAACAAGCTAGAGAATGCTCAGTCAGCAATAATATGAGGGAGGGGTTGTTGGGGAGCGAAAGAGTGAAGAAAAAGAAGAAGAAGAAGAAGAGGAGGAGGAAGCGAATGGAAGGGGGAGGGGATACTTTGTACGAGTGAGTCAACACATAGTGCTTACACCCTTTTACGCATCGGATCGATAGGAAGAGGGACTGGGTAAATATGTGAGATTGGATTAACGCATATAATGACAAGAGACACGACTGCTTCACTTTTTGCCAGTCCGAATTACCCCAATTGCGCCTGTCTCTGCGTCTCTCCAATGTCCAAACTCTCTCGCTTCAAATAGCCGTCTCCCGGCAAGTTGCCAAGCAAGAATCGTGCAACAGTGGCCATGCATGATGGGGAGAATAAAGAGGAATAAGGGGAATGATGAGAAGAGTAAACAATCACACGACAATCGGATAAACATATACAAGGGGGGAGGGGGAGAACGGACAAATACGACTATGATACAGTCTAGACAGATAACAAGTGTACACTCGTTCATAAGGAGTGCACGATGAGATAAGATAGACAACAGGACTTGGACCTGTGAAAGGGAGCATAATCCAAGCAAGGCAAGGATGCACATCTTTATCCGGCTTCTTCTTCATCTTCCTCTTTTCTCCTCATTCTCATTTCGCGGCAAGACCTACCGACCCGGCATACGGTAATTGCATTACTTGTATCAACTGAATGAAGGGAAGAATGAATGGATAATCTCACTCTAAGAAGAAACGAAGTGAAAGAAATGGGGGATTGTGTACAATGCAAATGAATACGGACTATTGATAGTAATAAGGGGGATGTAGGGGGCAGTGGACTAGCTACACAACTACTTCGTAGTATACAAGTCATCAAAGGGACGAGTTGAACAATACGTAAACGGATTATAAAGTAACACAACAACGATCCTTTAAGGGCGAACTTCTCTGCAAGACTATATATAAAAGAGTATGAATAGACGAATTAATGGCTGCTAAGCTAGAAAAGCAAAAGAAAAGGAAAAAAGGACAACACACTCCACACTTTTTGTACAGTACCTATATATCTATGAACAAGACACAGTATCCCCATCAAGAGGCTACAATCGATTGCGGCTAAAACTATGGCAAAGACACAACTAACGCAAGGCATTAACTACAAGGAATAAACTACTAATCCTTCTTAGACAATTAGCAAATAAAAAAAGAAAGAAAGAAAGTTGTCCTAGAGACTCTACGGGGGGGAACTACGAAGGGACGAGTGAACAGATTGAAGGGAGTGTCCGTGCGTGCGTGTGGAGTGTGAATCCCAGACTACGGTAGGGGACGACTACCGTACCCCAAGGGAATACTGTAGCTACCGTACCCCAATGGGTACGGTAGTCGGTCCCTACCGTAACCTCTGCAACTAGAGTGTAGTCACTACACGACACTCTCTCTCATCGTCTGTCCACTCGCGCGACGTCAAAGATGTTTGACGGTGTGGAAAAACCAGTTCGTCTTCGTTGACCAAGACGACTTCTGAGCCTCTTCGTAGACCTGAGGGAGGGAGGGATACTGCAGGGGAAGGTACGGTAAGGGATGCACTGGGAGGGATCCTGCTAGGGAGGATACGGTAGCACAGGGACCTATTCTTGTAAAAAGCAGACACATTTTTCTTGACAATTTGGATGGCTAGAGGTTAGTTCAAGTCGGATCGACAGGAATTATTTGGAACTTCAAAAAGGGGCGGAGCTTTGAGTTAGCAGGCCGGAATCGCGGAAACATTCGGATTACACAGAACGCTATGCGGTAGGGGACGAATTGGAGAAGTACTGTATATGGTACGGTGAGACGTGATCAGAGTAAGCAATGAAAGATGTAGGAAGAAGATAAGGAAAGGCTATGAATAGTCTATGAATAAGGACTAAAGACTAACCTGCGAGAAGAAAGCCTCGGCTTGCGATCTGTCGTCCGTTTGAGCACAGAGCGCGAACTGAAATGGACGAACTGAATTAGAGGGAGGAGATGCTAATGAAGAGAAGATGGTAGGGAGGGAATGAGAAGAGTATGAAGGAAAAGGTACGAAGGAAGTAGAGCAAGTTAGTGCGAAGGGAGCTAAAGATGGAAGAGGGAAAGAGGGAGGGAGAGGGCGACACAACTATGATGCAATTCTCTCCCTCTCCCTCTGCACCCTCTCCCTTCATCCCTCTTCCGTTCGCTTATTCAGCTGTTTATTCCCTTCCGTGACGTCATCTCATTCACATGGGAATCACCGGAAACGAGGGCATTTGTTCGTGGATCATGGGGTGAGAGGTGACGAGAGGGGAGAGGGAGGGAGAGGGGGATGAGAGAGAGGTAAGGGGGGGAGAGAGGAAAGATAAAGAGAAAAGTGATAACAGGAACAATTGCTCAGCTCGTGGTTCGTACACGTATTGGGTGGGGAATGAAGAGAGGGATTGGAGGGGAATGAGAAGAGGGGGAGAGGGTATGAAGGGGAGGAAGGCAAAGGAGGAAAGAGATAAGGGACAATACAAAGGGCAAGGGGAAGAGGATTATACAGTGGAAGAAGGGGATTGGTATACGGATAGTCTAGGAAATATACAAGGGAAAGAGGAAAGAGTAGCATTCCATTCGGGTATTTCTCTTGGTTAGTAATAAGCGTATGGCTTGTACCCTGTGGAGGGTGAAGATAAGCCATAAATAGGACAGGGATGAGATGTCGTAGGGAAGAGTAAGAGGAGCCTCTGACCTTGAGATAGTCGAGGTCAGCTTCCGTGCTCAATTCAGGCAGTTTCATGCTTCGCATCATCGAGAACAACGACAGGAACAACGTGCGATTCTCCCACAAATACGCGTAGGCGTCGACTGTCAACTGCTTGAATCTGAAGGGGACGATGAGAGGGGGAGGAGAGGAATGACGACTACCCAGAGTAGCTCCTGTCGAGTACGCCACTATGCATCAGCTAGTCCTCTTCTAATGCAAGCTGCGCTACATAATTAGAAAAAAAAACTCAAAAGCCATCCTGGCAAGCGTTTAAAAGTATAACCCAAACTTCCGATCGGACAACCACCCCATATATGCTTAGCCCATAGGGGCTATACTCAATAATGCAATAATATTAGTAATTCCGGTGGTAAACTTGAGGGTAGTCAATATGCGCAGTCCGCTCACTTGTTCATATCGTGTGTTTCCTTTCCTCCCTTCGCTCCCTTCACAATCACACAAACCAGATGCTCCGTCAGCACGAAGGGAGTTCTGTCCCTCTGAATGCATGTTTATCATACATTACTCCCCCCTCCCCCCTACCGTAACCCTACCATATAATCCCTCACCTGAATTCCCAACTTGGTCTTTCCATGACCCAGAATATGACCAAAGTCAATGTGGAAGAGTCGTCCATCTCTCGTCATCATTATATTGTCGTTGTGTCGATCCTAAACGCTACAGTAATCTCCTTACTCACGTACCGTAACCCAATCTCTCAAGATCTACCGTACCTTGATTCCCATGATGTAAGTGGCAACGGAATACGCAACACACGACATGAGAAATCGATCGACGCATTCCAAGTAACTGCATTCAATAAATACTACTTCCCTCTACAGTATCCCATTATATTAATTCAAATAACCAACTCTTTAGCCACGGGGAAGTTGTTCCTGAGATATCGATTGACCGTAGTTGAATCGAGAGCATTCACGGCTGTTCCCATCTTTCCCGTTTCTGATTGAATCTCGAAGACTGTCGAACAATTCGAGACGACCCCGATCATTCCGATCTACAGCAATTCTCCTGTCAATCAATTAATCGATATCTACAGCATACCTTGGTTCCCATCGGGAGTACGGGGTACACACACAAACAACAGTCTAATTTGTGCTTCTTCCAGATCGAATCCATTATCTCAAGCATTTGAAGAACGAGCATGTCCTGTCTCAGATCTGCAACGTCTCATTCTCATAGGCTACAGTACCCCAATCATCTCTCGACTACCTCCCTCAATCCCCCTTACCATCTCCATTCTTGAATATAATTTCGTATACGGGATTAAATCTCTCAGCCAGAGGATTCTCATTAGTCCAGGTAAGTCTCAATGGCATCTTCGCACTTCCAAGCACTTTGCACATATCGATACTGAAACAGACGATAGACTACCGTAATCCCTCATGCATTACCGTAATTCTCCGAGGAACGAATTGGGATCGAGAGGCGAGTCGATGTTTTCCAAGTAAGACTTCTGTTCCCGCAGCTCCTCTCTCAGTCTCTGGAAGGGCCCCTCGGCATAGTGAATGAGTTGTATCCTTCAGTAACTCATTCCGTCGCAAAGTGGAAGATTGAGATGGGTTGGCAGTCAACTCAACTGACTGCCCCAAAGAGTCCCCTTCACCCCTCACATTCCACGACAAACCTTCGTAGCTGCGTTCTTCTCACTGTATCCCTTGACCATTACACTCAACCTAGTCAGCCTCTCCACCATTTCCACCTCAATCGATAGTTTACCGTAACCCCAGTCTGCCTACAGTATACCTGTCTGACTATCACAGCCAGATGTTCAGTGTTTCCTCGTAGATACGCTTCGAGAAGAAGGGCTAAACGATTTGAGACCTGGAACAGATAACGATTGTAATCTTCAAGGGAAGTACTATACGTCCCACTGAGCAATAATAACTCTTCTCCGTTTTTCTTTGTTTTCCTGAGTTTACAGTATGCTACAGTACCCTTGGACCACTCACCTCGGCATCGGCCTTCCCTTCTACATTTGCCAGTTCCGATCGCAGTAACCAGAAGAGTTTCTGTCCAATCTGCAAGCAGTCCCGTTCTTCTGCCTCTTCTCTCACTCAACTCTATCGTACTCCCCACGCAACAGACAATCAACCCCTTACCCGATAGTCTTGTAGTGCTCTCTTCAATAACAAAGAAGCAAGAGAACTCGTAGCTCGCAGTTCGCATTTTAGTGCCTGCAATACTTCGTTTTGCGAATTTTTACAACTAATAAATATCCAAAACCAACCAGAGGTTAGAGTGTGGCGATAAATTGTAAGAGTGCTTACTTGGATCATGGGAAGGATGTAGAGGGGGAAGACGCTGTTGTCCAGTTGACAGGCAATCTCAGACACAGCGAAGTCACGAATGCGATTGTCCATGAATCTGACGAGGAACGAGGTGAAACATATCCGAAGCGGGAACAGCTATGCTATTCCCCTCTCTGGCTACCTGTTATCAAGAAGGCAAAAGGCCGCTCCAATGTCCAACTTCTTCTTGCACTTCGGAAGCAATTCGTACAGTTCGGCAAAGTTCTCACGCCTGCAAATAGTTCTGAATGTATGAAATAACGAACAAACTCAAGATCCCCCAGAATTTTTATCCAATCAGGATGAACATGTGAAGTATAGTACGCCTGTCGACTATTTTTGCAAGTTCTCCATCTCTATTTCTCTTCATTCTTACCCGCTCCTTCGCTCATTGTAATCGAATCACGGTATTGGTTAGTCGCACTCTAATGTAAAGTACCTCCTCCAAGTGACTCCATTGTCAACTAGAAGAATGAGTGCCGAGGGAAGATGGAAGGCGATGGAGGTCCTGAAGGGAAGAGAGGGTTACGGTAGTTGGGCGAGTACAGTAACCCGAGAGCAACCCACCTCATTCCCCACACAAACTCCTCCTCCTCCTCAGTCATCTTCTCTCCCAATTGGTGTCTTCGTAGAATGGATGTTAGCCTCTTGTACGCTGCTTCGTCCGTCTGTATTATACTTCATTACATCAGTCACAATACAGCTGTTCCTTATTCATCTCCTTTCCCCCTTCCGATCCCAAACACATCTAAAATATGCTAATTAATGCCCACCTTGAGATCGAGTACAGGTGGTCGATTAACGAGATTCCACTTCAACTGCGACTCGATGAATGCCTCGAACTTGGCATCGCTCGGAGGGAGTACTCTCTTCTTCCGCACCGGAGTCTCGACTATCAATCGACAGATGCCTTCAATGGTCATGGTATCGTGGTGTCGTTTGTCATTCGTCGCCCTCCTCCATAGATGGGCACGGTTGCAGGTACCGTGGTTGGGTAACTTGCTGCAGAAATTTTGCATGTATCGGGTAGGTTGCTGCAGAAAAATATGCTGACTAAATTTGTCGATCCTTGTGCATGAGAGGGTGACTGCAGTGAACTAGCAGTACACCCTGTCCATCTACGCCCTCTCCCTTCACTCGTCTCACCACTCTTCGACGGGCACAATCCGATCCTTCCATCGACGGCCACGAAGTGGTTCTTGTCATCTGCCCCAGGCCCCGCCCCCGGCCACAGATTGGCATTGATGTTGCCTTGAGGGGAACATTGATCACAGTAACCTCTTGCTTATAAATGGAGAGCTACAGTACCCTTCTCCTCATCTGTTACAATATCCACAACCGCTCACCTTGTATCAATTCGTTCTTCCAATCGAACATGGGAATATTCACCCATCCGATGGCTCGTCTATCGTAATCCTTCTACAAGAATTGTCTATCTCTCTTACATTATTTCCGCTTATATAGTAGACTTTGATACAGTACTCCTTTCTCCTCTTATCTCCACTACTCACCATTTCATCTTCCCATTCAGTGACAATCACTCCATTCCTTCCCCTTCCCTTCGTCGTCTTCTCCTTCTCCTTTTCTTTCTCCTTTTCCTTCTCCTCTTCCTTGTTCTTTAGTGATTCCCTCCTCTTCTGCAATATCTACCTTAATCGCGATCTCCCCACATCTACTCCCCAACCCCCCCCCCCTTATTCCATCAATCTCCTACTCCTCACCTTTTCCTTGTCCTTCTTCTTATTCGTCTTCGATTCTCTCGCTTCAACAAGAGAAATGCAAAGAATAGCAGAAGATGGTAAGTCTTTCATGTACATGTTCACGAAACTCACGCTTTTCTGAAAAACAGCTTCTTATTATCATGACGTTACAGATCCATAATAGATGAAAAGATTAAAAACCGATGAATAAAGCGTCACCTCGATCCATCGTGCATTGTACACGGAAGCAAAGGGAGATCTCGCCCGGGCAACGACATTCTTGCCTACAGTAATCATAAAGGCCGCATACACCATCGTCCCTGAATGTTGCTAATAGTCAATGCTTTGCAACCTACAAAGGTTAGCGATAATCTAATGGTGCGTTCAGTGTCGAAGAGGGGTCAAAAATCCTCGATTATTTGCTTATGATTCTTTTGACATTCGCTGAGAAGCGGTCAGATTTTCCAAAAGATGAAAGGGACCGGACCGCTTTTCCTGGAAAGACAGCAAAGAAAAACCGCTTTCTTCGAATGTCAGCTAAGAATAACAGAGATATCAAGGAAAATGCGACCGCTTTTTTATCGAATGTCAAAAAAATCAGGATTTTTGACCCCCTTCGACACTGAACGCACCATAAGACGTCCCATAAGTATCGTGAAATGGTCAAACCAGGATCAGAAGAGCCGAGATTCGTGCATGAAATGGGACGAAGTTGAAGGAAGTCGTCTATGTCCCATCTCAAACACAAGATATTACTTTGCTTACTTAGCGTTATCTCTACAAGCACTCTCTCATTACCTCTACCGTAGTCCATCCTTTCTCCATTTAGTAATCTGGCAATGGGAATTTCAATCACAAGTACACAGTATTCCTAATCTCCAGGCACTCTCCATCTCCCCTCCCATTCCCCACTCACAAACTCATCGCATCCTCTTCACTTCCCCTGGACGTCTCATCTCCCACACACCGACATTCGTATGCCCGCATGTAACTCGGCTCAAGTATGTTTCATTCCTTCCACTACTCCCTCCGCTCCTCGCTTACCTTGTAGATATCCTGTGGAGGGGGGAAGTCCCTCAAAACGATGTGTTTTCGTCGTACAATGAACCGGGGACTGCGATAGTCTTCGAGAAGAGTTCGAACTCCCTGAATCAGTGTATGTCCAGCTGTAAAGCATAAGGTAGATAAGAAGGCACTCACCGCATACATTATGAGTTTTCGCACGTTTCCAGTGAGAAACTTTCTTTGTGCCACTATCTGCAGAAGGTAGTCACAGGGATTCGACGATTCCTGAACACAATATTACACTAAAAGGCTGATTATTCATAGTTTTTAAACGTTTTTGAGAACATCAAAAGATTATGCACCAGCCGAAATACGTCCCACCCTTATCTACCGTACTCCCTCCTACCGTAATCCCTTCTCAACTAACCAACGATCGTCCACTATCATCCATCATTCGCAGAGCCTTCGTGATAAGAGCGTGGGGAGTGAAGTTGACATCGAAGTCGACATCAATCGGAACAATTTCACTCTCGTCTCCCGTTTCTTCCGATTCCAGCGACCAGAAGAATAGTTGGTATCGGAGATTGGAGGCTGAACAAGGTCAACTCTATTATCCTTCCTTCCAACTACTAAAGTCTTAAAATCTTCCTTCCCACCATTGTTCAACTACGAATGCTCTCAAGAATCTTTGTTGGAAATTGCCTTCGTAAGTCAAAAGTAACCCAGTATTCGAGTCGTAACCGGAACTCACATGTAATCTTATTGATCAGTTCCTGAGGTACCGTATCCCCCACGTTGACACTCTCAATCTCTTCGGGAAAGGCAAAGTGTTGGAAACCGTTCTGAAGAAAACTCTTCGTTTGACGATAAGAAGATTAAGGAAAGCAGAGACAATAGCTACAGTAATCCCACCTTTCCCCTGCACATCAAAGTTTGTTCAGTATCCATGTACCATTCGACTCTGAACGACAACTTCTCCCTCCTCTCATCTCAGCTTATCTCTGACCTCGCTTGTTTCAGTTCTTCACTCAATTCCGCTTCCAATTCTGATAAGGGACGACCGATTGCACGACCTGTAGATAGACTGAGAATGAAGAGGAGAGGGGATAGATGAGAAAGGAAGAATGATGAAATGACTGAAAGAGAAGGAGAAGGGGGAATACCGATGAGTGTGGCCAATTCCTTTTCTCGTTGATGACCGTCGGGGATGTGAAGGAAGAGGAAGGGGAAGGGATGCGAGACGGAGTGGGCCACCCAACCTACGCTTTGCTCCTCAATACACACGATACTTACCAGCATTCCACGAAGACTACCCTACTTCGTTTCAAATCTCTTATCAGTTATGTACATAGGAATTTCTATAAGTTAAGGAATACGCTGACTGAGAAGACTCTTCTATAATACCATCACTCACTCACAAGGGTAACCCAGCTCACTTCATCAAAGAGGTCCTCCTTCTCTCCCAGTGGATGGGTGATTGCACAGAAGATGTAGTCAGAAGGCTCCATCGAGAATCCAGGCACTGCCATTCTCAAGAGGCTTGTACTATGAAATTGTGACTAACTTGAATATATAGATATATCTATAACCAGGCATCAGCAAGGAGAAAATAAGCAATTAAAATGCATACTTTTTGAGTCCCTCGAAGAGTTCGTGTTTGAGTTGTGAGAGGGTGCAGTCGTGGGAGCACTTCACATTGACGACCATCCACGGGAACAGAACCGTCAATATCTCGCGTTCCCCCGTCCCTTAATTAAATATTATTACTTCATTACGCTCCACATGAATATAATAGTAAGAAAAGATTACTATTTACCTGGAATATCGAAGCATCGCGCAACCTCTAGTGTAGTGTTCAACAAGAGGTGGCCTTCGGGTTCGGGAAGGTTCGGTCTGAATTGAGGGGAATTTGAATGGAGTAGGTAGGGGGAGAGGAGGGGGGGGGGGAGTGGAAGGGGAACCGACCTGTCTCGTTCATTCCACTCTTCGTGTAGTGCTTGCAGTATCGAATTTACCGCCTTAAAAATCACCTCTTTGAATATGAGAAATAGTATTTTGCCCTTTCAACTTCACGATCGCTACCTAGCAACAGTACTTTCTATTTAATTTCAATGACTATTCTAGGGAGGGAGGCGTGTTCGACGAAAGTGGAAATTTTGATTCTTGGCCGATATAGTTCGATAGATTTGCTTACCACGTTTGCGAAAAGCAAAAGAAAAATTCCGAAAAGTAAGAAACCAAGTCATAGGAAAATAAAAACGAAATTCAGAGAGGGGGAATAGTGCGGTGGGGCATGCTCCAGGTCAGATTTATGAAGCTACGGTACCGCAAGAAGAAACATCAGACTATGACAGCTATTGAGCTTTTAGGAGGTCACAATGCATTAGTTTAGCGATTTGATGATAGTCTTTGAGCAATAAACGCTAATTGTGCACTAAACGAACGGATGAGAAGTCTTACTACGGTTGAAATGGACTTGTTGTTATCAAACCGCCCGGTCTTCAATAGTAAGCTTGCAATCAACGTTTTCAACGCTAGAGATACAAGACTGATGCGAGAACCAGCTAAACTAACCCTATTTCATGTACATCTCAAAAGTCCTGGCGTTAGGGCAAGATGAACTGGAAGATATAAGTAAGGCAATAGGGTTGAAAACTGGTCTAGGTTAGTCTTAAAGGCTATTAGAACGAAAGAAACATAGAAATAACGTGGAGCGGCGAACAGAAAACGAAGAAAATGAAAAGCGAAGTTGATCGAAGAGTGGGAATTTGATTCGAATTCTTACAGTATCCGGGCTTTTCAACGGTGCCATATACATTACCACAACTTTGCGAATTAATTTCTTTCTTCGGGCTCAAAGGGGCTACTAGTGGGCGGTGTGGTTGGATAGAGGACGTCAAGGTGCATAAGCCAAGAAAGTATGAAGCCGGCCTTCCTTCGCCCTTTCGAGAAATTCGGTGAAAAGTGAAATTCCCAGCCAAAATTTTCGTCTATTTTTGAAAATAATTTTCTCGCTTTCGGCTCAATTGCATGAATTTCTGCTTTTCAATTAATTTTCTACAGGTCTAGGCTATGGCTATGTAAAAACAACGTAGGATAGAAGCCGGCCTTCTTTACTTTTTGCGCACACATATTTTTGAGAGGCATGCGATACTTGAGTTAGCGTAGCCAACGATCATTTCCTAGCTCAATTACTTCATTGATGTCTTCAAAATCGCTCATGAAACTACGACACCATTACAATAAGGATAACTCGCGTATATAATTTATTATTGTTCCTAACCAAAATTGCGCGGATTACTATAGAAATTCCACCGTCTGTTTCAAAAACGGAACGATTAAATGCCCAGGCCTCCCTCCCTAGACTATTCCTTATTTAACCCTTAGACCACGTTCTACGTTGTGCTTCGAACGGCGTCCTTTATCCAGTTGTATTTCAACGTGTGATACATTTCAAACTAAATCTAACGTTGCAACGAGCCATTCTCCATTACTCAGAGTGGACTGACCTGCGAGGGTCTTCGACTGTCTCCATTAGACGGAGCAGGAGATACCGCTGTAGGTTCTAACCCAACGAAGTCACAACGAGAAGAACCTTGTCTGCTACGAGAGACAGAGGTTGATGAGAGCATAGACTCCCTTGTGACTCTTAAGGGGTACGGTAGGAAGGGTACGGTAGAGGGGAGGAACTGACTGGCTGACACACAACGGCTAGTAAGTAACTACGATGGATGGAATGGACACCTGGGAAGAACATAGTACTAAGGAGAGGACAACAATCTTTATTGCAACAGAGTATGTACATCTACAATTGACGAAATGGACATATTTACAGATACATTATTAACCCGTCAAAGTGAATAAATATGCTATCCGTGAGCGGGTCCCCTCATTGATTGGGTGGTCTTCTCATCATGGGCATTCCTTGGTGCATCATAACGGGAGTCTGCTGCATCGTGTGACCCGGCATTCCCATGTAGCCAGGCATTGTCTGAATCACTCTTCTTCATTCAATAGTATAAGGAGAACCAACAACTATTATAAAATCCCAAAAGAAGCCATTTCGGCAAGCGCCTAGGGCGCAGTTTCATACAAATCTTGTTGCTTTCTCCGACTCTTCTCCTCTACAACATCCCCTAGTTGCTAAACTACTCAAAAGCTTCAAATCCACCCCCCCCCCTCACATGAGTCTGCATGGGATGTGCCCCAGTGGCCTGTGTGGGAGTCTGTACCACCGACGGTGCCTGTCGCTGTCTCTCCAACCCGTGCCCTCCACAAATCGCCCGCACTATACGCTCCGTCTCCTCACGGGAATACGCCTCAAGTACATATTATTATATTATTAGTATTAGAGAGAACAGGACAAAGGAAGGGGACGAGATAGGAAGAAGAGCATGCAATCCATGCATCATCAACTATGTATAACATTAGGAGATTAAGGTTGCCATGGCTACTCATCGTAACTAATGAAAGGGGGGGGGGAGGTTACTTGTTCAACGGCATTCTCGGACGTATGAGTCGCATCGGAGAGTTTGCTGTGGGTGAACCATTCGATGTGTCTGCAACGGAACAATATGATGATTACGAAGAGAATGAAAAATGAATATAATGAGTGAGTGTGTTCTGGTTGACCATTCCCCGGATTGCCCCTCAACTCACTTGTTCATAGCCAGAGTCTGCTTCACGCACTGTTCCACCGGTCCCTTCGACATCCTTTCCTGCTCCAGCATCTCCTCCTCCTTCTCGTGTTCCGTATCAGCCTAAAACAACAAACTAGCCCCTCAAAGATCAAAGACCAATCTTTCTCAACCTTTGTTCGTAGGTAGTCCGGGACGAGGTCGTGGTTGAAGGAATGCACTCGACTCTGCGTCAAATTCTGCAAGGATGCTAAATTATTACTTTCACGGAACATACATGAAGCTAATAAGCAAGTCGATACGAACAACGAACCTTCAATTCCTCATCGACATCGAGAGAAAGTTGATGGGGAACGAGTACATGCGTCCTATAATATACATACATCTCAATTGCATGACATCCAACTCTAAGGTACCGACTTTCAAATAACAAGGAATTGAAGTTACCGCAAAAGCTCTCCAATATTGAGACTGCCAGCACTCGATCGATTCTTGAGAAGGGATTCGAGGGAGGACATCGAAGATGCTAAGGAAGACATCTTCTCTAGCATCTCCGGCCTGATAAACGTCCATTTGACTTCTCTTCCTTCAAGTAACAGTAATTTGTATCCTCTTACCAAGGAGCCTTGTTCTGAAGATCGAGAAGGAACAGCAATTCTTCGATCGTTCCCTTTGCATCAGTTACTTTTTGCTCTATTTGACGAATGCAAATGTCCAACTGCAATTGTTTACATGCACTGCATTCGATGAATACCTCCAGAATTAAGTAGATAATACATCAAAAATCTCACAGCAGGACGGTCCTGTGTGTTCCATACATTCGTATTCGGATCGTAATTCATGATACTGAAACATCCAATCATACTACAAACTGGCCACAATTTGTTCAAGTACAAACGGTGAAAAATACACCAATCCCCACTGACTTGTGAATCCCCTCATGTAATAATAACAACCGCTTTATCGAGCTCCCAAACTCAACAAGCATATGAAACAACGGACAGAAACAATGTTGTCTCCTTTAATAAAGGGAGTTCCATAGTGGGTTGCGGGTTTATTTCGCCTTTCTGGCACGGATCTTACGAAGGTAGAACTCGAGTTCCTTGCCCTCAAGAATATATCCATCGCATCGTCCGACCTGTCCGGGCCTTGATGAAATGCAGGCTGAAAATCAACTAATTAATATTTCGTTAAGAACCACTAGGTTGAAAAGCCATAGAATATCAATCAGATCTTATCGGCAAATGCTCATGGGTGAATGAGGACGTGTAGAAATGTCACTCTCGCAATTACTTCGAAAATACATCATTTTGGACAGGTCAAGGAAACATCAAGGAAATTCGACTGACCGAGGAGCTTTCCAGACTGGAATTGTTCAACAAGATGGGGCTCAACTTCAGCGGTCTTCTGTCTGTTCTGGTACTTCTTGGCCGATCCCTTTCCCCTGAACACACAACACTCAATTATAAACATGTGCTTCATCTCATTAGATAAGAATGTTGCATAATTGCAAAACGTTTGTATATATATAAAAGACTCCTTGTTAGGCTTCTGCAAAAAGAAGGATAAAGCTCACTTGGCCTTGGCGAAGTTAGCCTCGTCTTCCTCAGTGAGCTTAGCTCCCTTCTTACGTCCGAGGGGGAGAGCGTAGTGCGACTCGTACCACTGACGGAAGGGAACCTGAACAAATGAGCGTCCTTAACCACAAAACTTTTTGAAAAGTTTTTGATTGTTGTAGAATATCATTAACTTATAAAATCAATCCCTCCCTCGCCCCTTTAAAGGCACCCTCTGACTATCTCTTCATTTCTAGATACAACCAATTAACGTTCGGTTGAATGATTGTGAGAGACAAGAGAGGAATGAAGAGGCAAACAGCGAGAGAAATCTTTGCCCAGCAACGGCGAAGTTTCAACTAAAAAAGGAGAGAGTATGAGACTCAGGACATTGAGTGCTATCCAATGATGTCCAAAATGCATATGGTAGATATTGCCTGGAGGGGGCCTCCTTTAACCCCTCCATGAATCACTGATGTAAAAGCCCCGAACGTAGGTCTATGAAGATCCCTCCAAAAAACATCGTGTTACGAAGTCCGAAAAATATCACACAGAATTCTGATAAAGTGACATATGACTGAGATCCGCAAACTTCTATAACATAAAAAAACTTACAGCGTCAATAGTGACGATAGCGCTCTTCACCAGGGTCTTAGTACGGACGAGCTCGTTGTTCGACGCGTTGTAGACGGTGTCTACGATACGGGTCTTGCGGGTGCATCCTGGAACGATCTCACTACATTAATATATACTATTTATCAGACCATATACAGACGACAATCGTTTATCTTAAATATATTGAGATTGGCGAAAAACAATTATTTCATCTTATTTTCAACTTCACAGCTCTGTGATTACGACAATCAACCGTCTTTTTTTTCTCAAATTCCCATCCTCTATAATAGCTTTCGAAACGATATATATAAGAAAATTACACTCACCCTCGCTTCCCCACGAGAAGTTGCCAGTGTCGAGACGGAGAGCGCGGAACTTGAGGTTAGCTCCACGTCCACGGACGATGTGGACACGCTTCGGGCCAATCTAAATAAGCAACCTCGCCAAAATGAACCTCTCATTTTATACGTAAACGGATCGCACTCAAAAGTATACCTTGGTGTTGGCAGCAGGACGGCCAAGCTCGAACTTCCTCTTCTTGTGGGGAACCGGTCGCTTTCCTCCTGTAGCACGACGCTTATGCCACGAGTCACGGCAGATACCCATGTCTCACTATGTACCCTGAATGAGAAGTAAGACACGGAACACAGATCAGGGCAAAGATCGCACAGATATGGTTGCGGATACGAAACCGCACGACCGAAACGAAGGTCAAAGGGTATGAGGAAAAATTTATACAATATGCACAGACATCAGAATAGATAAATCAGAGAGGTTTAGCTGCCGTGATCTCTCAAAACTCTCGCATTGGCTTTCCGGCGATTAGCATTCCTTTTCTCCTCCTCGGCTCTCACGATGCGCTCCTCATCTACCGAGAGACGGACCAGGTCGTGGTACACTTCATCCACTACGTTCACTGCGGTTGGTGCAACCTGCGAGACTGCAATAGCTCAATACAAATGAGTTCAGTAAGAACTTCACTTTTAGGCAATATGTAACATTCTTTTGCATACACTATTAAGCACTTGAATTCGACCAGACCAAGAGTTATAAAACCGCAATTTGCCTGGTGGCAAAATTTCTACCTAGCATAAACGCCAAAATCGAGCTATCTTCACGAGCACCAAACAGCGGTGACACAGAACAACTACTGATAGACAGTTCTTCCTATCACGGTAAGCAACGAGATATATGACAAGACAAAACGAGATATATGACAAGACAAACAAAAGGACTCACAATTCGAAGCGCCTCCCGCTCGATCAAAGGCCTAGTCTGCTGCACGATCTTCTCTGCTGCTTTCTCTGTCGCAGAAATTACGGGCTGACGGGAGTGATCAACTGAAAATAAGAAAATGTAATTAACTAACACAATATTTACACGGCAATCGTGAAACCGGTCTCATTTTGCACATCCCTATGCGGCCTACATACAAGAGCACTACCTCCGTAAATTGAAAATTAAGCCGGAGATAAATTAAAAGGTCTTACGTGAAAAGTCCAAATCCGTCGGTGAATCCCCAACTGAGCCGGAGACCAGACTTTTGTAGAAATCACGTGGAAGTGGAAGAGGAGCATTTTCCTTTTCCCGTAACTCCTCCTTATTGATAACAGACATTGCAGAATCGTCTTCAGCCATTAGAAACAAAATCTTTCAAAAAGTAAAATTCAGAAAAGAGCCTTTTGGCAACGAGCCAAATCTACTGTAAGTACCTAAACTGCGCATCAATGTTTGAATTACGGTAACTTTTTCAATTTACGATTCCACTCGACCATCATTCGTATTATACCAATGAACATTATTCCAACTAAAACATTTAAACTGAGAAACATTTTTATTCAGGATGAGTTTGGTGACACTTAGATCACGAAGAGACATTGTCCGGCTTATTCCTTTCGAGCTGCATCTGAAATGAAAAACTGTCTTGCTGCCTTATTCCGTTCACCTTCCAACCTTTGAAAGGTTACCTTTCTATCAATCTGAGCTTGCTCCACGGCATCGTTCAGCTTGACATACAAGTTTTGCTTCGGAACGTGCTTGTGAAAGCCGCTATTTTCTAGGAACTGACGGACTTGCACTGAAATGGAGAAGTTACATAGTTTGGACAACGACTTCAAAACCTTTGCAGTGTGCAAAGTATACTTTTATTCCTATCTCAACATATCCCTCGAATAGTTGAATCATGGCGTCCTTGCCCATCAAATCGATATATGGAACGGCAGAACAATCTACAAAGTTTGCATAATTCAGCGTTATTTCGGTATCCAGGATGGTTGAACAATGTAGTGCTCTTATAGAACAACTATTTTGCCATATGCAAAGTACTATACTTAAAGATCACGAGAGTAGTGCACCAAAAGTAGTGTACTTAGTCCTATACTACTTTTCGAAAGCCTTAGACAAGTTTAAGTATTGCAGGATGGATTGCGTACCAACGATGACATGAGTGAGTTGAGTAAACTCGTCGGGCAGTAGCTTCTCTTCGTTGTTAATCGCCCGATCCACCTTTCCCTTCTTCTCCCTTGCCTTCTCTTGTAGTCTAACCTTCTCTTGATATCCCTTGATCTAAAACCATCCCTCCCCTTTCCCCCTTTCTTCCCTTCAATACCTCTACAGGATCCGCTCCAACCGCGCTGTATGCTCTATCCAAAAACAATTCAGCATTGGCAAAGTAGATCGGAGCATCGAATCGATAAAGACGCATGCCTGATTCAGGGTCTTTGCATAATTCTAGGATACATCAACAATCATAAACTGGATTACAGTATACCCACGAGTACCGTAATCCTTATGTACAGTATACCTGCGATAGTCTCGACGACTCTGTACTGTCCGAGTCCCTTATAGTCTGCAGTACCCGGAATGCGTCCTACACAACAACTCTCGGGCCTGCAAACTAATTTAGTTGAACCAACTAGAGTGTAGTGTACCATTGAGATCGGAAGACGATAGTTAGGAGAGCAAAGACGATTCCTACTAGGATACCCGTGTTTACACCGAGAACCACAACAGCCACGAGGGTTTGATAGAACATTATCTGAAGGGGGATGAGAATAAGGGGGGAGGAGGAGGGAGTTGAGGAGGAGACTCACACAATCCAGATTGGAGACTTTGTACAGTTTGCCACATGTGAACATTTCGATGAGCAGATCCTTCAGGGCGATCACAATTATCGCAGCGAGAACAGGCTGAAGACAATGAGGGGAGGGGAATCGATCGATAAATAGGCACCTTGGGAAGGTCGTGGATGAGTACAGTACCCCCCGACACGACTCCCACAAGGATGACCAGAGCACAGGTGAGAGACGATATCTGGTTGGATTACGGTAGACATGGTTACGATAGCTATTGACTGACCTGTGACTTGACTCCCATCTTCTCCTGTAGCATAGTCCGTCCCAGTGAAGAGCCTCCTGCGAAACAACCGAAGAAGGAAGCGATAGTGTGCATTGCCCCCAGTGCAAACCATTCCTGCATTGAAAATAGGAGACAACCAGGGAAGGTCCTTACCTGGTTCGAATTAACCTTGTAGTTCTGCATCTTAGCCACCAGTTTCGCGAGAGCGATGTGGATAGCGAAGGAGAGAACAGCGATGGAGGCTGAACTGCTCAGGAGAACCTCCATGGGATAGTCGAATCGGGGCACGGCCGGCTTGTACATTTCCCCCGACACCTCAACTACAGTATTCCATCGGGGATACTGTAGAATGAGAAAACGACCCCTCACCTTGCCCACTCTTTCAAACTTGTCCACGAGAAAGCGATAGGATGAATCCTTGAGAAGAAATACGCTCAGAGTGGACACAACTACCTACAGTATTCCTGATGAAGAGTACTGTATAACTCACTCACAAGCACCAGTTCCATAGGAAATTTGATCTTGCAATCACATATATTTTTTGTGCAGCGTTTGACCAGAGGATCGATAACGTAGGAGGATAATAGCAGAAGAGTCATCGACACAACTGCAAGAATATCTACACATCTACCGTATCCACTCGAACAGATACAGTAATTGGAGACTAACTTGATAGGCCGAATGATGGGCCGTTGACGTACTTGATCTGCATGAACAGACATAAGAGAAACTGAATTACGAGAGTGCTGGGGGCATGGAGAGTGTAGAGACTAACCTTGGGAAGTCCGAAGAGGGACGAAGTGGGAGGGAGGTTCTTGAGACCTGTCATAGTCTTCACCTGACTGGCAACCACGTGAATCGCCGCTCCCGACATGAAACCTACACACCGATGATCAGTCTTCGTTCCAACAATCAATGTATCCAAGACAACTTCACCTTTCACGACGTATTCTCCCAACCAAACCGCGAGCAAGCCGGCATTTAGTAAGCCGAAGATCAGTTGCCAGATTCCAACTAAGAACGTAATCGATACGACCACTTCGATTGCTGCATTATCCGGCATGACTACTGTAATGTGCCCTCTTACTACGGTAGGAGTATCGAGGGGTACTGTAGCACAATGAGATAAATGTTGCTTACGGTTATTCACTTCCTTACAACAGACGTTTTCCGAATCGGTTGAAGAACTCAGAACGATGTTGTTCTGGAAGTAAAACAACGCATCATTTTGTAGAGTTGATCCAACCCCTTTTTCAAAAGTATCACAACATGACCTTAGAAGGTAAAAGGAAAAGGGAAAGGTGACTAAACCGTGGCCTCGAAGACCCTCTCAACAGACACTCCAACCATCATTGAAATGATTGCGAAGGCTCCTAAATGTATAGGATTACTGTAGTCTCGAAGAATCTCACCAGGAGAATTGTGCTTACTGCTTCCCAGTACAAAGTAAACAATCGACAGAAATATCGTAGTATACAATCCATGTTGAGGCGGTACTTTGGCCAGATAACCGTATGCGAGACCTGAGAGTATGATGGTTTACCATAAGTTTACTACAGTAGCTTTACTGTGGTACTACTACTGTAGGTTTGTTGTGAGGGTACGGTAGTTTCTAATGGCTCCCTTTTGCATTTCCTTTTTAAAAATATTTTCCAACATACGACATGATTCGCTATTTTTTCTCGTTGCGAGTTCCCCATTCTTCTAACGACAAGAGTACGGTAGATAAACGAGCCTCACCTTGAGGCACACTCATGATCGACACGAAGAACCCCGCCAAAATATCAGTTACAAGCCATTCCCTTCGATAGTCTTTCATCCAGCGAAGAATTGGTATTCGGTCTTTTACAAACTCCATCCACTGTGCTTTCTTCCAACCTCGTACCTACAGTAATCCGTGAAAAGGTAGATGGAGCCACCGTACCTTTGTGAAGTGGTAATAAGCCTTTCGACCGAGGGATACGTTAACCCTACGGTAGCCATACACTTTATCGAAGACATCCTAAGTGACATTCGTTATACTCCTCGCAGTCATCTTCTCACTTGATTCGGTATCTCCCGTATATTGTTGCTATCCCTTCTTTGTACCACAATATCGTCATGAGCAGTAACAGAAATAGCTCTATAACAACTATTTTTCACAAGCCCATACCCCTCTTCAATCCTTCAATGACTACTTACTCCATACTTCCCAATTGTGTCTTGTCTTCAGCATTATTCGCAACTAAATAATAAATCAGACGGATAAGTGATCATGTCTATTTTATTATTATCAAACGGTTCCCTATCGAAGTGCACATGATACCTGTTCGTTGCGTTTGCTGTATTGACATTGAAGCAACCACTCACAACGAGAACGCCGAGAATAATGAAGATGAAAAGAGAGTCTTGGTTTTTGTCTATGATTATTTCAATGAATATTCAACTTATAGTGTCAACAGTTTGGTATGTTTATCAACTCGAGTTGATGCTCACAGGGAAACCCGTCAAAAGATGCAACCGAACTGGAAACTATCACAGAAATATCCGTCTTACAGACGATATATGCATAATAGATAGCACTTAAACTACTCTGAGATATAATTTCAACGAAATATAATAAATGCACAAGCTGCAAAAGATAATAGCCTATAAATTATTATATCATATGATCTCCCTAATTGCAAGAATAAAGTGAAAGCTTTGCACAAGACACATTGGTATCCCTGACTGTAGAAGAATGATTATGATTAGGTAGCAAGATTGCTACGTTATTGCCTCTATTACCCTTTCCTTCCTGTTCACAGTTCTTCTTCGTTCACTCGTTGTTCTTCCGTATAAAAGTGTCGTTTTCGTCTCTTTGTTGGCAATTCCATCGCAGCTACCTATAAAGGCTGCAAGATGAGTAAGTCTTGTATATCAGCTGATTAGTGAGGGCAAGCGGTCATTCATTCTTCATTGTTCAAAATAGCCCACAATCGTCATTGTCTAATCGATCCCTTCAATATCCCCCTGTACAGCACCTGTAGTGGCCATCCTCCTCCAATAACTCCTGCCTGCACCGATGCCCCAGTAACCACGGCCAATTCAGGATCGATACCGTAATTAGCTGCCTTCCTAAAGCACAACTTTCGTCTACAGTAACAGTGATGTGCACCTAACTGGCATATTTTGGGAATCTTCGAATGTGCGGGTGCCGCCAACTAGAAATTTGCGGGTGCGGTTTTAACGCTGGGCGGGCGGAAATTCGTGAACATTTAGTAGAGAGCTTTCAAACAAAAAACGTTTGTGAAAATCGGTCAAGAATTTGCCGAAAGCGTTCGACTGGAACGACACTGGAATATTCCACCCCAAATCTGTTTTCTCTATTTAGGAACTTTTCCCACCCGCTTTTCAACTTTTCTGGGCCAGAATTTTACGGAGATTTCAGGAAATAGAAAGCGGGTGCCGAATCTTTCGAATAACACGTGTTTTCACTGTGGGGTCCATTATTCAGTTTGCGATATCTGCGTGTCCTTACAAATAGAATCTATATGCTCATTTTGAGGGTCTAACTTTGTATTTTGTTCACAAAATTGCAGGTGGTTAACGAATATTCCACCCAACGCACATCACTGTACAGTAACCATGTCCACAAAAATAATAGTATCACTCTCCTCACGTACAGTAAGCATCTTCTCAAATACAGTAACAATCTACTCAAAAAGAGTAACGCTCTACTCAAATACAGTAACGTTTCCCAAATTACAGTAACTCTCCACTCAAATGCACTAACCTTCTACTGAACTACAGTACCCATCTACTCAAATATAGTTATAATCCACTCAAATACAGTAACCCACCTAAAATACAATGACCTTCTCCTCAAATACTGTAACCTCTCCTCTCCATGCAGTAACTTTCTTAGCAATTACAGTAACCCTATACTCAAATACAACATCCGCTTTAAATGCAGTAACTCCTTTCTAAATTACAGTAACCCCCACTCAGCTATAATCACCATCTTCTCAAAAACAGTAAACCGCTCAATATAAAAACTCACCCGAAGTACCGTCCGACTATTTGTCTCACTTTTGGAATCCTCGTTGATCCTCCCACAAGAACGATCTCATCTACCTCAACATAACTGACAATGAGAGTTGCATACATGTAAAATACCTTGTAAAATATTTTTTTTTCATTTTTCAATCTTACATAAACAATCCATACGTGGGCAGACTTCCCCGCAATATTTTGAGAAACGGGCTACCAATGTACGAAATCAAGCCTACCAATTGAAATTTTGCAGGAAACATACGTGGGCAACCCTAGCCGCAATATTTTTAAAAACGGGCCTATCAATGTACGAAATCAGGACTACCAATTGAAATTTTATGGAAGATATAGGCCTACCAAGGTAAAATTCGGAAGAAATTTGTGCCTACCACCCATACTTCGGGTCGGTGCCCACGTATGAAACAATCTATAGCTTATTTTACTTCACTTCGCATTATACGGCATTACTCGTAATTAATGAAAGATAGTCATTGTAAGATGTGATTTCGACAGCTATAGTACCTATGCGATCTCAACAACAGTTTCAAAAGCCGTCTATTGAGGTAATACTGAACCCACTCACATCCTCAGCTTCCAAATTAGCATCTTCGAGAGCGGCGCGAATCGGGTCCTCGATAGACTTGAAGAGATCTTCATTCAGGGTCTCGAACTCCTCCCTAGTCAACTGAAACATACATCAACCGGGTATGCGACAGCTTCAGTGCATACTCTGTATTCGAACTTATCCCGTCCATTCAGGTGAACCTTCACAGTGGTTTGACGTAGCTCGGTCAGCCGTAGCTGCAATAGTACAGTATTGCCCTTCTCCCACACAAAATACCTTAGCTGCTTCGACAGCCAATCGGATCTGTTGAACATCTTCCTTCTCCGTGACAGCCTTTCCACTCTTCTTCTCTACCTCCTACAACCACACCATCGACCCCTTCCATCCACCCGTGTCACCTGTATGAGTCTAATCTGTACTCTGTCATTGAAGTCCTGTCCTCCCAATCGATTGTTCCCAGCCATTGCTTGAGTAATGAACACGCCTCCTTGCAACAAAAGAACCGACACATCCAGAGTACCGCCACCTCATACATAATATTATTTGAGGAAAAGAGAAGAAGCTGCATAAATAATTTCTGACCACCGTATACTTGACAACTTGTTACATAACCTTAGCAAGTATTATGCCTAATGGGTTTGGCCTCATAAAGCCTCTATTGTAAAGAGAGTGCACCTAAATCAACGACGACGATGTTCTCCACTCCTTTCTTCTTATGAAGGCCGTAAGCGAGAGCCGCAGCTGTGGGTTCTGATATCACACGACGGACATCCAATCCTACAAATTATGATAGTTACGTCAATCCAACTCAAAGCTAAAAGTAGATAAATAAGATTTACCGGAGATCATCGCAGCTTTGGCTGTTGCATTTCGTTGATTTTCGTCAAATTCCGCAGGAACGGAGATGACTACCTAAAACACAATACTACGTTAGAACAATGCGCAGTGCAAGTAACCCATGCGACATTACCCACCCATACTGAACAAAGGTTACTGTAGCATGAGACCTGAACGACTTACCTGTGCCAGTGTATGCTGTGAATGTTTCTCCGCAGCTTCTCGTAAATACGACAGAATGAGTGAACCCACTTCCTCTGGATACAGCTTCCTATAAGAAATTGTGCAAGTGATGAATTTGTAAGTACAATAATTGCAAATTACGCATGATTCTAATTGTAAGTATTATAGGGGAGAAGCTTACTTGATTCCGGAGTCCAGGGGAATCTCGAAGAAAGCGTGTCCTTTATCGTCCAACTTCACAGTGAAGGGATATCTCCTCTGATCCGATAGGAAGTTCTCGTTATTCGCTTCGTACGTCCTTCCAATGAATCTTTTCGCATCGTATATTGTCCGTTGAGGGTTCTTTTCCTGTTGTTCTACCGCTCGAGTTCCAATTAAAACTGTTCCGTTCGGTCTGAAACGAGTAAGATGACGACGACTATCAAACACAAATACAGTTAGTCTTCTTCAACCATAGATGGGCACGGTTGCAGGTACCGTGGTTGGGTAGCTTACTGCAGAACTTTTCTAATACTGGTTAGCTCACTACAAAATAGCATAGTATATAACTAAACAGCTCAATCTCTGTGAATGGGAGGACCACTGCAGTAAGCTGCCGGCAGACCTTGCCCACGTATGCCTTCAACTTACAGGAAAGCAACAACTGAAGGAACAGATCGCTTGCCCAAGGAATCAGGAACGATTGTAGTGTCACCACTCACAGCATGATAGAAACCGATCGAGGAATACGTTGTACCTGTAATCACTATTAGCGAGGGCACTACGCTCGTCTCACCTAGGTCGATTCCTACAATCTTCGGCGGTGGCGGAGGCAACCCATACTTTTGACCCAGGAATCCAGCTAGCAATAACGCGAATACAGCACCTCCTGAAAAGAGTAGTTCATTTGCGAGTGGAACATGTTAGACGGGTAAGCACTCACCTATTAATGACATAGACATCTCGCACCGCGTTTGACTAAACTGACGTCACCATTTATTGTAGCTCTTGTTGCAGGACCGTGACTGGTAATTAGAACGTCTACATAGGTAAAAACTACTGTAGTTCATTCGGGTCAAATTGTGTAATGCCTTAAGCGCCATTGAATAAAACAACGCTAGAAACTACTAAATGATTATTTTCTAGTTGGATACTACTTAATTTGAAAAGTAGTTTATGCGATAGACAGCAAATTCATTTGAATCTCCCTGGATGCATGCTGATCATGTATCACTGGCATACGGTAATTCGAGAGCCGTTCTGGATTTTAGGCGAGTGTGAAATTTTAAAATCTTCCGGAGCGCGCGAACATTTGATCTGGTTAGTCTTGATCGTGGTCGGGTTTCTAGATTTAAATGTAGTTTACTTTAACTCAACATTTAACTCAACAAGTTGACCCTAAACCGTTTGTTTCCCTGGTTTTGTCACCATCGAAATCTGCTTAAGCTTGCAAAGTTTGTAAATTGCATTACTTGCGAAATTTGTATCCCTCATCGATCTCACCAGTATCGTTCGCAACACCAGTAATTGATCATATATTGAGATGTCATTCGTTCGATTCGTCCCTCCGGACGAAACAGCACTGTCATGTGAAAGGGACCAACTGACCCTCTTCGACGCTCGTCCTATGTTGTCTGTCTTCAGTAAGCTAATTCTATGTCATTTAGCGAGCTCAGTCTATTAAGGAGATGAAGAGGACTCCCCAAAGCGACCTCGATCCGACCAATTCGTTCCTTCACTTGCCGTCACTTGTACGGAATTCCTTGCATTTGCTGCTGAGGTTAGTACGACGTCGAAGACGTTGCTGATTGCATGTTTTGTTTCCTTTCTCTATACCCTCTCCTCATATTTGTAGAATGCCGTAAACGTATTCCAAATTGGATCTGACCTCAAGCCTCTTATGAGTATTGTCGACTTGAAAGGTACGCTCACATCATAGACATGGCATTCGTGAAGTACTGTGAAAAAAGCGGTAGAAAAATATTGGAAAATCAGGGTCACACATTCGGTGCTCTTGTCCTAACTTTGATGATTCGTCTTTTATTACCAGATTTTGTTTCCTAACAATTGAGCCATTTAAAAAAATATTTTTTTGAATTATTTGCTCATGTGAATTCAGGCCAGGGGATAAATTCTCATATTTGTAATTTATTTTGCGGTAGGGGTAATTTTAAGCGGCGGTAGGGTGGGCATGTAAATCGAGAATTTTGAATAGCGGTGGGGGTAATTTTGCGATGCGGTATGGGTCATTTCGTAGTAAAGGACGATTGGGGTGGGGTTCTCACCCCGAAAAATATAAGCAAATACAGTATTTTTGCCCGGATTCAGGCAATGTTGTTGGTATGCGTTGGTTGGAAGAGAGCGGCCTGTTGTTCGTGGCATCGTCTGAGTCCACTTTCTACCTGGTCTCGGTTCTCATTGGAGGCATTATCGCCTCTATCGTTAGTTCGCTTTTTCTTTCCTCCCATCTTCCTTCTTACAATTAGACTATTCCTTCGGAGTCGTGGACATACTGTATGATACACTCGATTCACAGCTCCGCCCTCGATTCTCTCTTTCTGGAAGTTCACACAAACGAAGGGTAGGTCGTTTATTGTCATTATTGCGATGACTCTCTTGAGAAGGATAGGCAAAAGAGATGTATTGCAGAAGGGCAATTGAATGGCAAATGACGGGATGGTCGACAATCATGAAATTGGACCGTTTGAAGATGAAGGATCACGTCGAGGAGAACAAGGTATTCACTAGATTTTTTTGCTTTGAGTACTCTTTGCATTTAGCTATTCGACCAGTCGAAATTCACGATGGCCACGAACTTGGGAAAGAAGAGATTCGATAAGGTACGTGTGCTGTGTACTCGTAGTGATTACGGTAGCCGTTGAGAGTATACTGTTGCCGAATCAAGTACCAATTGGGGTGGGAATTGATGGAACAATACGAACTTACTCGAGACAAAGGAAGACTACCAAGGATATTGTCGATTGTGGTTAGTCTTATCTTATCTTTGACCCGTGATCTTTGATCTCTCGTTCCTTTTTCAGGCCCGATCATTCGCCTTCGTTCCTTCGGTCACGACCATTTCCTGGCTATTCTCACTGAAACATATCACCTTCTCTTCTTGGATCCCGATACTCAAATGATTGTAAGATTTATTTTCTCTACAGTATTTCTCATTTCTTTCTAAACTGAATACTTCAAGTTATCGGATATATCAATTCCTCATGCGTCTTCCGAGTTCTTCACCGATTTCGCGTTTCTCGAGACTCCAGACAGTTGCGATTCGCAGTGTCGACTGATATTCATTGTGGGAACGGAGACACAGACACAGGTATTCTACTCATGAAGATGTTATTCACGTCTCAGAAATCAACCTTAAGTCAGAGTTGCCATTCTCGATTGATGTATAATATACTCGTGTTTTAGATTCAAGTGCGTAGCCTCGATTCGATAGGAGAAGTGCTGTATTCGTGCCCGGTACTATTCCCTGCCTATTCAATATCTCGAGGTATCCCTTGTAGATAGCCGATAAGTCGTATATCGTGCCTACGAGTGAGTC
>LS834145.1:823664-836647 GCA_900490955.1 Micoletzkya japonica
AATATACTCGTGTTTTAGATTCAAGTGCGTAGCCTCGATTCGATAGGAGAAGTGCTGTATTCGTGCCCGGTACTATTCCCTGCCTATTCAATATCTCGAGGTATCCCTTGTAGATAGCCGATAAGTCGTATATCGTGCCTACGAGTGAGTCAGTGGAGAGTGAGCGACTGCTTGTATTGCTCGAAGCAATGGATCCCAAGGCTTCCCAGTATGCAATCCTTCCTTTATTCGTTATCTCCGCTCTGCCCTCAGGCAATCGTTCACAATTCGCGAATTGATGGAAACCAGGCCGGAACAACGATTCGAGCGATTGATCCACAGGGGACTTCTAGATGAAGCTGAAGCTTTTGCCGTGCAAAATGGACTCGATGTGCAGGTGAGGAATTGTTATGGTTGATGGAGTGGACTAGTGAGTGAGTGATTGTAGCGTGTTCACATCGCGAGAGTTGACATGATATTGAATGAGATGAAGAAGGAAGAGGAGACTGGTCAAAGTACTTTCGAGAGGTTTATTGAAGCTATGGGAAGAGTGGAGGATTCGATTGAGGTGAGTGGGGGGGGGGGAGAAATTAGGTTCGAAGATGCTTATCTTACTTACAATTAGTAGAGCGTTTTATCTTTCACGCTCACATAGACATAGACACATAGCTGTATCTAAACATTGTTTCATCTACAAAGTGAATGTATATCCAATAGAAGGGGAAAGAGATGTAAATACGCATGTGCAGATTGGCAATTACTGTATGGTTGGAGTGAGTTACGTGACGGACGGAGATATGGTCAGTCGATTGATTGACTATGCCGAGAAGAAGAAGATTCTCTGTAAGTGGAACACATTACCGTAGGCTCTTACAGTATCCCTTCCCCACCTCCTTCCTGTCAATCAATGCAATCACTTATCTTGCAGCCGAAGTGGTCAACAATCAATTGTCCCTCGTATCCTATAACTTTGCCTCCTACCGTATGATCTTCGGGCCTTGTGCTTCGTTCACGAAGGGATCTTCATGGGGGGATTTCCTTGTGAGTTTTCGAGTTTGGATGAGAAATTATTACTTATTCCCTATTTCCAATTGTGAGTTATGCTAAATTAATCTGTTGTATATGGCGGAAAGTCGTGATTGCAGGCATGCAGTGACTGGTTGGACAAATGGGCGAGTACTCTCAGCTGCGGACTCGTACGTATCTTTTCTATTGAATGAAACAGATGATAGGCCCCTTTTTAATCCCCCACGTGAAACGTATACCGTGCTTATTCGGAGCCTTGAAATGATGTTTATTCAGATAGCGGAATCTCGCATAATCTGGCAGCGATACGCTTACGATATACTGCCCAAGCTGGAATCTGACACGATTCTCAATACCTTCGACGTCTTCTTCGCAGTCATCAAGAGTACGTTTCTTGCCCCGCCGTAGCCTTTTCACTTCGTCCCCCAGATTATCCTCTCACGTGGCATCAAGTGATCAATCATCTCGAGAAGGAAGTCGTTCCCGCTCTTCTCTCTACTCTTTGTGATACAACTGCGGTCAGTTGACGTATCTTTATTCAACCATGTTATTCTTTTGTTGCCAATGGATCACTTTCACCAGTCCTACTAACGGAGTTCCACTATTCATATTGAAATCGAATGTGGTTAATATTAATTTTCAGACAATCGACCGATTCGCACAATTAATCGATTGTCTCGCGTGCTCACTCGAACGAGACTTCCCTCAAGATTTTCCTGACAACGCGTTGACTGTCGTTTCTGCTATGGAAAGGTGAGACATTGAGTCAGTTGGCGATTCGATTTCTCCTTTAGTCTGGCAGAGGAACTGAAGAACGGGGCTCGGACTTCACTGAAGGCTGCCGAGTTCTTGTGCTGTTGTACGCATTCCGTCGAGACATTCGAGAGGATGAACAGAAGGTGAATACGATAGACGGGGTTATAGGGATACGGTAGACAGGGGTATATGAGGAGGTACTGTAGATTCAGGCATAGAAGGTAGATAAGACTACGGGAGAGGGATACTGTATATGATTGAGCGAGTGAAGGATACGGTAGATGTGTTTGATGTACAGGGTACGAGATCTGCGACAGATGAAGAAACTGAAGGAAGTGTACGAATGTCCCTTGTCATACAATAAGTTCAAGGTGGATTACGGTAGTTGAGGAGAGACTACAGTGTAGTTGCAGAGTCTGTCCACTCAAGACATTTGCCATGAGATCCTACAGCGATCGATACAGAATCCTGCTCAAGTGAGTGCTCGTTGATCGAAATGTGGAATGATAGTAATGAGGAGATCGATAAGTAAAGTTTTGACTATTATTCTTGGTACGTATTGAATGTGAACTATTGAAGGTACGAGAGCGCATCGATCGCATTGCTCGTCGTTACATGGAAGAGCACTCTCTAGACGTAGATGAGACTCTTCTGGCGCATATCAAGGTATTCCTTGCCCCCTCTTCTCTTCTCTTCCCCCTCCCCCTCCATTCTCTTCTCCTTTCAGAAGGTCTCCTCGAGCATCATAACAGCCTCCGAGCCCATCGACATTCACTGTCTTCTAGTCTCCGATGCCATTACTACACCCAGTGAGTATCCCCCTATCCCCTTTTTTATTTCCCTCCCCCTCCCTATCCATTCATCCATTCCTCCAATTCCCTCTACAGGAATGCGAGCTCGTGCGATTCTTGTCATTGCCTCTACAGCTTTTCTTCCGTGGAATATTCGACTGCAGAAGGGAGTGGAGGATGTACTAGGGAACAAGAAGATTAGCGATGAGTTGTGAGTGCTAATAGAGGGGGAGATGGAGAGTAAATTGGCGAGTAATGGTCGATTTGAAGGAAGAAGGAGCTTCGCGAATCGTGTGATCAATGTGAACTCGCTCTTATTCTCCAGGTATTTGCCTTCGGATCAACCATTATGTTGTAATTATATATCGAGAACTCGTAGATATAGACTTGTAGCCAAGTATTATATCCTCTCCTTTGAGCAATACGGTCTTCCCCGTCAGTATGTGGAAGCCGTGACTGAGTCTTCCATCACCTTCTCCCGGTATTCCTTATCTCACCTCACTCCTTCTTATTCTTTAGATTTCTCAAATTCCTTCTGATCAATGAAGCGGCCAATTTAACAGAGGAACAACGATATGAAGTGGCTACGAAGGTTGGTGGAGGGTGGTACTGTATTAGCAGTGATATGACTTATGATAAATTATATTTATTAGTAAGGTTTAGATATAGGGTTAACCCGGCTGATAATGGAAAATCTAAGTAGTGCAGGGCAACGAGTACAAAATGAAGCTTCACAGCTGCGAGTCGCATTATCTTGTTAGTTCAAATTAAAGGATCCCTCCAACCATCTCATTCATTTCAAGAGATAACCAATTAAGAGCGGTTGATTGATTGTGAGAGACAAGAGAGGAATGAATAGACGCAGATAGCGAGAGAAATCTTTGCACAGCTTTTACACAGCAATGGGGAAGTTTCAGATAAAAAGGAGAGAGTATGAGACTCAGGACACTGAGATCTATCCGATGATGTCAAAAATGCATATGGTAGATATTGCCTGGAGGGGCCCTTTAAGTCATTTCTTTGAACTTTTTTTACGAGGCACCTAGTTGGCGGTTACTCGGCCCATGTATGCACGTGTTTATAGATATTTCACCATTATTTGCTAAATGGAATGAAATTATCCATTTAATTTTTTTAAATTCAGGGAAAATCTTACTCCCCTAGAAAGAGTGATGTTAAAGGCTGTGAATATCTACGAACGAATGAATGAACGATCGGGAAAAGAGAAGAAGAAACACGATATCGGAGCGTTGAGTATGGAGAAGGAAGCCGCTGTTACGGTATATTTACAAAAGGGACAGGTACGGTAGTTATGAGCATTGTGCACTAGTACGATGTAGTGGAATCTCTTCAGTTGGATCAACTTCATTCGTTCGTTGTGGCTCATAAAATAGAGGACGAAGTGATCGAAATACTCGAAATTAGAGAGCAATCTGCATGTCTACTCAGTGCAGATGATGATGTAAGTCGATATGAATTGTAGGAATATGGAAAAAGGATATTGTAGCTAGAAATAGGGAATAGGGTGTACTGTATGAGAGACTAGGCATCTCTTATATTGCACACCTTATTTAGGGGATGCGCTTCTGGGGAAGTGGCGTAGTTGATGTAATGCAAAGATAAGAAACGCCCTTTGTTCAGGAGAGTTCAGCCAGGAGAAGAAGGGATATCGAGACTCTGTGTTCCATGATACAGAGACATCGAAGCAATGACAGGAGACTCAAGGAGTTGTATGACGACTTGAGGAGGGTTCTCAAGATTAGGGTGGGCTCGAGGACACAGTACTGTAGGAATAGTAGGGGAACCAATCATATATTTTACGCAAAAATGGACACTAGCCCATGTGTGAATGTACTCTTTATCGGCACTTAGCTGACGATGAGTATGTGTTGGTTAAGGAGCGCTATGCTGTATGGACAAACCATCTTCAACTAAGGGACAAGGAAATGAGGAAGGGAGTCCTGCTCAACTTCATTACAAGGAAACCCCGAGATCTCGATCAGGTATAGTATCTCTCACCCTTGTCCAACCCGTTCCCACCCGTTCCCCTACCTTACCCTTCTCTTCTACTACCGTACTCATACTGCGCAGCCGTATTAGATTCTAAGCCGGACACTCGTGCTTTTTTAGAGTTAAAACCACTTCATCATCGGAAACACGTTCTTTTCAACCATAAATTAACAATGAACAAAATACAGCAGAATTTATGTATTTTGAACCGGAAACACGTGGAGTTTACCATAATATTCCCCCCGGACAACCGTTCAAATGTGTTTTCGTGGGATATCTAAATCAGGCTGCGCACGTATGACCGTACTGCCATCTCCTAGAGCAACCCTTGCAGGCCATTGATCTGGCGGTT
This sequence comes from Micoletzkya japonica, assembly GCA_900490955.1. Lineage (NCBI taxonomy): Eukaryota > Metazoa > Nematoda > Chromadorea > Rhabditida > Diplogasteridae > Micoletzkya > Micoletzkya japonica. The sequence continues at coordinate 828,579 of LS834145.1, forward strand.
CATCTGGGAATGACTAACGACGAGACGTACTGTATTCTTCTCGAGTACTCAATGCCTTGCAAGAAGGGAGTGCCCAATGACATCAAATCTGCCCTCTACGTCTCTAAGTGAATTCCCTCCCCTCTTCGCTCTTCTTAGCCGATAGGTCCTCTTCATTCCCCTAACTCATTCATTTCCAGAATCGCAATGCGAACTCAATTCTCAGCTTCTCCTCACCTTCTCCAAATGGTGCTCAATGTCTGCAAGGCTGCTCTAGAAAAGTAACTTTGTTTTGGAATTACGATTTGCCAAGGTGGTTGATGTTGCTGTGTCTGTTGACAGAGACACGATAGTTATTAGTTATCGAGGTTGTCTCTTGAGGTTGTCCAAGTTGCCCGTCAATCCGATTGACATATCGGGAGAACAGGCAGATGAAGCGAGTGTGGAGATTGACGTCATCGAGGAGATCCTTCCGAGTCTTCTGGAGAAGGACGGGGGGCTGCTTGTGACCGAAGAAGCACTACAAGTAAATAGTTTCCCGCTTGGCTCTTTTATTTTGTAGTTTGACCGTGTACTCTACCGTAACCCTTTCTCCTTGAGATGGCCCAATGGGTTTCGCTCGCCCGTTCGACAATCCGCCAGATGGAAGACTCGCAGAAGGCTTTGTCTTTGTCCAGTTCCAGTTTGGACGAAGAACAAGAGAAGAAGGAAGAGGAAGTGGAGAGGGGAATCGAGGATTCGAGGTGAGTGGAGGGGTTTACCGTAATCTCTCTAGCCGCCCCCTACCGTTTCGCTTGCAGTTCGTCAGCAATCGGTAGTTTCCGTCGTCGTGTGGGTGTCTATGAACCCCGTCACGACGGACCGATATTCGCTCCTATCGAAGGACTTATTGCTGTGTGTGGAGTGGCTGATTGTTTCATCGAGAAGAGGGAAAAGTAAGAGATGAGGAGGGGAGGAATGAGGATAGGGGAAAATACAGAAATTGATTACATTTTTCGGCGTCGAACCCCTCTTGCCCGTAAGCTACCTTTTGCTATAAAATTACACCCATACCGCAGTATAAAATTACCTTCAAGCTATACTAAATTCTCGATTAACTTGGCTGCCCTTGAGAAACACCCCTACCGCGAAAATAATTTCAATTATAAGCATTTATCCCCTGAATGAGGAGAGGAGAGGGGATATTGAAGGATAAGGGAGGACGAGATGGCCGACAAGTTCAACCATCTCATGACGTTCTTCTCGTTGGGAGGACAGTACACTCTCGAGATGAGGGCGAGGATTCTGCTGAGGGTTAGAGGTACGGTAGAATGACTGGGTGCTGTATTTATTGTTAGAGGAAGGGGTATACTATGGACTGTCGATTGACGCTCTTGACTCCTCAAGTGGTAGGAAAGATACCATAGTTCTTCAAAGCATACGAAATTAGTTTATGAGTGACTTTATTCCAGGGGGCAAAGTGGAGACGAAGAGTGAAGTGGACTTCGTCACTGCGTTCGTCGAAAGATTGCTCAGCCAACACCCATGCGATCTCATTCTCGCAGCGACTCTCATCGGCTCTCTCTCGGAGAAAGCCATCAACACGGTAATTTATGCTTATTTATGTTCTCGAGAGAAAGTAAACAAGTAGTTGCTGATTATCATACTGATATAAGTTAAGGTACTGATCAATATCGGGAAGTGGGCGGGGGGACAAAAGAGTCCACAGACAGTTCTCAATCTATGCAGACTCGCTCAATTGTTCCTTGCTAGGGTAGAAGAGGAACGACTGAGAAAGGATATTGCGAGTATCAAAGTAAGAAGTGAAAGGAGAGGAGGGGGAAGTGAGGGTTGAGGTACTATTCGTCAAGGCTTTGTGGGAGAAGAAACTGGGCAAACGAGGGATCATTGCGCATCAGGTAATGAAGAGGATAGGGAAGGGTACGGTAGAGAGGAGTACGGTAGGCAAGGAGGAAGGGATGTTTAGGCTGGAAACAAGGCAATCGCTGAATTCTCGGACAAATTGGTGGAACCGGAGATTGTACGAGAGTGAGTAAATAGTACTGTAAGGGTATCGAGTAGAGTATCGACTATCGAATATACTTACATTCTCTAAGTACCCCACTCTCTTCATTCTTTTCCGCTTTCTTGACGACTATGATCGATTATCTCATTAAGCATTCGCACTCCAGTATCGTAGGGATACTGTAGCATAAGTCGGGAGAGTGGATCGGTAGCCATTTTATGAAATGATCTTTTGGTTTGATTGTGAGACAAAGTTGTGCACCGTAGTCTTGAGTACCGTAACCCCACTACCTTACCCCTGATTCCTCTCAGATTCCTGTCTTCTCTTCATCCCGATCGTCTTCCTTCTTCATGGAATCAGTCAAGATCATCTAAAGACGGTGACGCGATAGCTCAGGAGAGAGTCAAGTGTGGGATGAGGGTCTATCTCACTCTTCTACTAGACAGGTACAGGGGGGACGGTAGACAGTCTTCAGTTTGCGATTTCAGGGCATCCAAGATTACTGTAGAGGCAGATAGGGAAGACGTTCTGAACGCTGCCGACATTACTCTGAGCGTGAGCTAGTTGTTCCTTATTTTACAGTCTCTTTGTAGTTATCGCTTCGATTGTATTACCTACCATTACTGTGGATTCTGGTTTAGCAAGAATTGTCACATGCGGTTGATGACGTCAACTATCGAAAGGAAACATACACAATCCTCGAGGAATTCCTACTCAATGACTGCTGTCCGTATGCGCACGAGGTATTTTATTACGGTAGAAGAGGGAATACGGTATGCACGTAGGTTATTCATTTCGTCATTCGAATACTCAAGGATCTGAGAGGAGAGGAGAGTGACAAGTGGAAAGTGTACAAGAATGTGAGTTAAACGGATTTAAAGTTATTAAAATGGCATGATAGGCATACCAGTTCTGCTTCGTTCTCAACTATATTTAATACAGGCTATGTATAATAATTGATGCATATATGACGGATGAAATGCTTAACGTTTTGTTATAGATCGCAAATTTCCTATCGAATACGAAGAGGATTAGACCCCTGTGCAAAGAGGAGAGGCAATGGTACACGGAGAGAGAAGAGGGAAAGGTAAGGAGGGTTACGGTAGGGAGAAGGGAAGGGAGTACGGTATTCAGTCTGTGATCGGCACGAGTAATCGGAGTGTCAGGGAATCGGAGACTTTCGACGGGGGACGGAGGCTTGTGGTCATGCCCCCTTTGGTGGGTTACGCTTATTTTGATTGATTCATGTCAGAGAATGGTGTTTTTACGTATTCTCGTTATTATTATCGATTCGAAATGAGTAGGTTTATCTATCTTACAGTAATACTCTACCGTAATCTAAGCTAACTATCAGCTTCCAGTACCTCTGTTCTCTTCAGGCTGAGTATCGTCTTCCTTTCCATCTTTTCCTCTGTGACAGTCAAGTTGACATCGGTCGATTCGTGGTTCCGATTGTGTGGAATGAAGTGTCCATCGACACTCTTCCTGTTCGTTTTTTTCTTCATTTTATTGTTGATTTTTGAAATAATCAAATTATTTAAGCTGTGGCGGGAGCTTATGAAGGGAGTTCCTACGTTGAATGTGAACGCGGAGATGGAAAAGGACGAGAGACTCAAGTTGATGAGACAGAAACTGCTGACCAAGGCCATTATGAGGAACATCAACGAGTGTCAGGATAAGGTGGGTATACTGTACGGAGTACGGTAGATACAGTAATTGATTGATAGATGATGGAGGTATACGGTAGATTACGGTAGATGGACTAGTGTTGCAGGACGAGTGTGTGAGTGAGGATGTAATGAATGAGATGCAAGAGTTCCTCTATCTCGAGTCCAATACCCTACTTCTTCTTCGATGCTTCGCCATGGAATTGTACCAACTGCCGGCTGGTTTGTTTCATTTTTAAACGAGTTACTGGATCTAAAATCTTTGATTTAAGGTGACGCGCGAATTCAATTGCTCAAGATGGGATTCGCAACTACTCAGAGATGGCTCAAATCGCATCCTGAGGTGGGTAAAGAGGGAAAATGGGTGAATCGTCTTGTCATTATGGGATGACTAGTAAGGAATGGTTCAGAAGACATCTGAGACTTCGGAGATCATGGACCAGTCGATTCGAATGAATGAGGTAAGCGGAGGGGAAGACGGAGGTTGTAGAGAGAACATCTCATCGGGGACTTGGTCATGGTTACCTTTCACTATCAACTAGTACTATATCTATTATGCAAACCTTGTTATCATGCAAAGGATATAGCATAGCCATGAGAAAGACTCGAAAGACGAGAGTATTCATTGTGACCTTGCAGTCTCTGTGTGAGATGCAGACCAAGAGGCTTCTACAAGTTCATCGACTGTGGAACGATGAGACTTCCGTTCACTCCAAGGTATCAATCGATGCTCGTGCTATGCTTATCCTTATTATCGGAGTGACGTCATCTCATTACCGTACCCACCCTTTTCGTTGCAGAACCTCGACTCGTTGCTCTCGTTTATCTACGAGAAACACGTGAATTGGGATGAGCCGTGTGACGTGGAACGAAAGACGAAATTGATAGAGGAACTGGCGAGGTTGAATGGACATGCACTGTCCACGACACATGAAAGACTAGTGGAGAATTGGCTGACGGGCGGAGAAGTCGAGGATAGGGATACGGTAGCCGATGTGGACATGAATGACGTGAGTGGACTACTTCATTTTTATCGAGACAAAGTATTGACTTCCTCTTGGTAGAGTTCCCTTCAGACAATGGGAGGAGGCATGTTCTCGAGTGGGTCGACTGCTGAAAGAGAAGACAAGTCTAACGACGAATTCCTCCCCCTTCCCTTCTACGACTGTGACGTGACTCGGTTAGCTCCGCCCCCTCGTACCGTATCCTCACCTTAAACCCCCCTCGTCCTCTACCGTACCCTCCCCCTACCGTATCCTTACAGTATCGTCTACATTCTCCGTCGTCATCCCGACCCTCGTGCCATGTCATATCTCGTACAGAACTACGTCAACAATGTGAGTTCCTGCTCTTTCTTCTCCCTCAGCTACCGTAATCCTCCTTTTCCCTACCGGAATCCCTGTAATCAGGAACATCCCCCGGGAGGATATCTCACCCGCGTTCGTTCCTTGTGTGTTCTTCTTCGAACCTGTTCGGAGTCTCAGTTGGAGGAAACGGGCAAATCAAGAGACGATTACTTGTGAGTTTCGAGATAAGAACTTATGAAGCTCAAGGAATGTTTATTGTGAGATTGACAAGAGATGAGTTTACAATAGCGGACTAGATACAAGTGTTTCAGTTCGTCGTTGGAGACGATTCTGAACAAGCGACTAGTGGAGATGAGTGTGGGGGCTGACAAAGTGCTGTTGTTTGCCAATGCACAGAATGTAAGTTGAGGGAGAAGCATACTTATGAAGAAATGCAGGGGATGGATTGGCTTGAAGGGAAAGATGGGAATTGCAGGATCCGCATAAGATGGGACAGTATGTGAAGTCGCTATTGAATGGATCACAGAGGAGTCGTCCCCATGTGATCACTCTCGCTGCTTCGTTGATTGTCGACAACCATGACAGTGATTTGGTCGATGCTAAGGTGGGATTTAGGGGGGGGAGTACGGTAGATAATAGAGTGAAGGGGTACGGTACAGGTGGTGGAATACGTTCTGACGAAGTTGCACACTGAGAGAAAGCAGGAACTTCTCTTGTTGTTCCTCAAATTGTGCAGGTAATTCATTTTCTTGTCTACACTTTTTGAGCGTTATTCTACAGAGAAAAGAGCGAACTTCGTCGAATTCGCAATTTGAATGCTTTCTGGGGAAGAACTCTCGATTGGGCCCTGAAGGATATTGGTAAGGGAGGGGGGAGAGGGACTAAGAATGAGAGAGGGTTCAGATGATGATGACGTCACGACCCTCCACAAATGGCTCCTCTTCGCTATCTCCTGTCCCATGCCCGGTCAGTCCCCTCCCCTAACTACACTCTAGTCTCTCACCTACCGTATCCCATGTTTTCCCTTCAGGAGGCCGTGCCCTCGATTCAATTCGTTCCCATCTTCTCAAGAAGGGCTGTGCAATGGGAGTCAGTCTCATCGACATCGCATCATCCTTCACGAAGGTACAGTAATCATTGCCGTTATATTAGAGGGATGTATTACAGTAATGTAATTTCTATGAGTACAGTATCCCATTCCAGCCTGTAACTTCAACCCGAGGAATACGAAGTGTGCCCTCCGTTGATTTCCCTCTCTCATGGAACACGTCTAGCGACTCTTGAACTATTGAGTTCAAGAGTCAATATCTTCTGTTCTATTCATACACGGATTATCGTTTTTATACCGATTGTTTCTTAATATACGGGTACAATGTAATATACGATGGTTAATAATACGTTTTATCGCTTTATTGAAGTGCAGTGGAACGGACGTGAATTTCGGCGTTACTATAGATACATGCAGTGTACGGTAGAAGTAGTGAAAGGATGGAAGTGTAGGGTGAAACGGTTGGATGCCCGCATGAACAGAAAAAACTGATACTCCGATACACGTATTCTAAAGGGATCCCCAAGGGTGCTTTGAGATCCCTTTAAAGGGCTCTTATCGTGCACACAACACACTTTATAAGCGTTGAGTAAGCCACAACCGCGTAGCACGACGTTTTACCAGTCCGTGTTCCGAAATTCCGAATGTCTCTGCGTCTCTATAATTTCCATGCTCTCTCGCCTACACTCTCTTAATTTGCATATGACTCTATTCTACGCAGCAGGACGTAGTGGCGTAGTGGTAGCATTGTGGTAAGGAATCCATGTACGATCCAATTCTGGTAAGCCTACGGGCCCGCAGGGTGCGTAGGCGTAGAGTAGAGTACCTAGAACTAAGAAGGTAACAAGGAAAATTGAAAACTGCGGAAAAAATACCCTAATGCTGCATTCTAATTTTACGAGCTGCGCATAACTTATTGTGTTTATCGATAAACAACGGAAGTTACGAGAAGCGCTGCGAACGATCAATTAATTTTGTTTCTTTTCAGCCGGTCCGTGTTTTAGAAAAAAAATTTGAGAAATTTCAAAAAAGTATTATTTGAATATATCTGGTCATGTGAATTAAGGCAAGGTTGTTGGTATGCGTTGATTGGAAGAGCCTGTTGTTCGTGGCATCGTCTGAGGCCACTTTCTACCTGGTCTCGGTTCTCATTGGAGGCATTATCGCCTCTATCGTTAGTTCTCTTTTTCTTTCCTCCCATCTTCCTTCTTACAATTAGACTATTCCTTCGGAGTCGTGGACATACTGTATGATAAACTCGATTCGCAGCTCCGCCCTCGATTCTCTCTTTCTGGAAGTTCACACAAACGAAGGGTAGGTCGTATATTGTCATTATTGCGTTGACTCTCTTGAGAAGGATAGGCAAAAGAGATGTATTGCAGAAGGGCAATTGAATGGCAAATGACGGGATGGTCGACAATCATGAAATTGGACCGTTTGAAGATGAAGGTACTCGAGACAAAGGAAGACTACCAAGGATATTGTCGATTGCGGTTAGTCTTATCTTATCTTTGACCCGTGATCTTTGATCTCTCGTTCCTTTTTCAGGCCCGATCATTCGCCTTCGTTCCTTCGGTCACGACCATTTCCTGGCCATTCTCACTGAAACATATCACCTTCTCTTTTTGGATCCCGATACTCAAATGATTGTAAGATTTATTTTCTCTACAGTATTTCTCATTTCTTTCTAAACTGAATACTTCAAGTTGTCGGATATATCAATTCCTCATGCGTCTTCCGAGTTCTTCACCGATTTCGCGTTTCTCGAGACTCCAGACAGTTGCGATTCGCAGTGTCGACTAATATTCATTGTGGGAACGGAGACACAGACACAGGTATTCTACTCATGAAGATGTTATTCACTTCTCAGAAATCAACCTTAAGTCAGAGTTGCCATTCTCGATTGATGTATAATATACTCGTGTTTTAGATTCAAGTGCGTAGCCTCGATTCGATAGGAGAAGTGCTGTATTCGTGCCCGGTACTATTCCCTGCCTATTCAATATCTCGAGGTATCCCTTGTAGATAGCCGATAAGTCGTATATCGTGCCTACGAGTGAGTC